>JBBCBC010000001.1:25505056-26062813 GCA_037126765.1 Stenogyne calaminthoides
GTCCTGCATTTGATTGCGCCGACTACCCATCCTAATTTACTATTTACGCCACTTCCAATCAATATCCTATATCGCTTCAAAATAAAAGATATTAGATCGTCTATCCTAAGTATGTCCATATTATCGAAGTTCTCCAAAGAGGTAACTCAGACGTATGGCTGGATTACGGTATTCCTAATCGACTCTACTTGAGTCAGTCACAAGAAAGGAGAAGATTCCGATCACAAAATTTGTGCACTACCTTCAATCATTCCAGAGAGTCTCAAGAGCTACACATTTAGACGCCCATGAGCAATCATGTTGTTCTCTATTCAAATTTTACTCAGAGGTTCTCAGACTGCAAGATACTCCAATTACGCTCCCAATCGGTCAAAGACAATCACCTAGTGAAAGACTCCTCACCGTGAAAGTCATTAATGCTCCTAACGATTCTTTATCATGTCATTGACAAGATGTCACTTCCTTTTGTTAATTTAGGTTCTTGAATTCTTCGTTCTATCACTACACCTTGTTCCTTAAAGACATAGTTTTCGAGGAACTCGGTTCCGGCCAGAAACAATCAATGACATTTCTCGTAGATGTAAGTAATATCCTTTTGGGCCTCAGATATCCCACAAAAGTAACCCTTTTCACCTGATTCCAACTTGTCGTGAAACATCCTTTTTCACAATCACTGGCAACCCTATATTCGATATGTGCAAAAGAGCCGCCACACCATAATTATACGGTGTATTTTAACCGACGGGATGACTTATTCCGTAATGTAAATCGGGAGCTTATAACGCCAGATCCCATGTTAATGCCTTCCAAGAGAGGATAAGTTTCACTGGGCGGACCTCACAATGTCTAACAGAGTTTTCCTCCTCCTATACACCGTCATCTGAGGTGTTCCGTGGAGTCTATCGCCCAACAGGATCGATTCTACGTAAATTCGCTAAGTAATCAAAGGAATTCACGTACATGTATTCACCTCCTCGATCCTGGGATCGAAGAGTCTTGATATTTACCAAGTTGCTTTTCTCTACTTCAAATTTAAACTCTTCAATTTTCAAAGATTCTAATTTGTGGCTCATAAGATACATGTATCCGTATCTCGAGAAATCGTTAAGAAAAACGGCGAAGCATCCGGAAGGACCCATATCTAGAGCGGGAAATGGTCCACATACATCGCTAGGATCAACTCTTGTAACTTCTTTTCGGTAACGGAACTCCTTTCCTGTAAATATCGGTTGATCATTCCCGCCGAGACAAGATTCGCGAATCACCATAAGAATTTCGAAGCCAAACAGTCAAGTAATTCCAACTTTCTTTAACCTTGCACCTTTCTCGCTATACGACTTTAAGTCTAAGGCTATGTCAGTTTATGATTACGAGTTGAGTTTTGACCAGAGTATTAAGAACATCATATCCATAATTCAACAAATACATGTTATGAGTAATAGAAAGAACTAAATGACAATCATTAAGTTCTAATCTAAAAACAAAAGGTAAGTCTAACACATAAGTCCCCACACGTTTAGTTAGCAACTCGCTTCATTTTCACGCCAGAAGACGACTCTCACCTCGCCCTAACTGTCCAAAGACACATACCCTTTGCATATTCACACAAATGTGCTATTAATGAACATGTTTATCTTAATAACAAACATATAGATGTAGGTGCGCCAGAAGACCTAGAGCCTTCCCTTTTAGAACTAGGAACCTTATTGTCCTTCTTCCAGTGTCATCTTCTCATTTATAGTAGAGGCACACATCCTTGTCTACCCGCTCCTTCAACACCATCTTAGTGATAGTGAACTCAAAAAGTCTTGAGCACGCTGTGAAGTTCATGATGGTCGCATCCGTCTTATTCATATTGTTGTTCACAATGAAGCTAAAATATGAACTGAGAGTGACTGAAGATAGCATAAATGAAAACGTTGGTCTTCTTAGCTCAAAGCCTAAATTACTGTTTATCAATTAGGGCCTATCATCTTAAGCACATGAGGTGAAATCTTCTCCTCCTTAGTTAACCGACATCTGAACATATCTCTCATTCATAAATCTTAGAATGAGATTCAGAATCAAAGATCCTTCCAGATGCTTGAGCATTTAGAAGAGACCCATTTTTCTCATGCTGTTTTAAGCAATTTGGGGAGTCATACCGAGCAACATCACACACTGTGTCTGGAAGCATCCTTTTGATGCTTATTCCGAGCTGCTACGTCAAACGTAGCTGTCTCAAGAAACCAACTGTAGGGGTAATAGGGATTGCATGTCCAACACGTAATTAATTTTTCGTCTTTTAACACCAAAATGCACGTTTAGGTGCCAGTCTAGAAATTTTGGCATAGCCAATTTATTTGTTTCCCAAACACATCTCAATAACAGTTATACATTTCAACCAACCAAGAGAAATAAAATAAATGGGAATTAAAACAAATAATTCCTATGATCATTATTCAAATCTCAAAATAAAACATGGCCTTTCAGGTTTATTTTGTTCCATTATTTTCACATACTTAACGACCTCATCGAAAAAGTACGAATTTATATCAAATATAAAATTATAATGGACTAGGATCCACATTACTACTATCATAATCCAAAATGAGGGCGATCATTATAATAGCATAACCCAGGTGGTCTCCAAACCAATTGTAAATTGTAATTTCAGTTTGTCGAACCTAGTTCGACTGATGTCCCTTACCTTTTGATCACAGTAGGGCTAATAAACAAAGGTTGATTGATTTACAACCATCAAGCGGCGACATTACATGTCCCAATAAAAGTCCCGTTAGATGAGATCCGAGCAAAAGACGAGGGTCTTTAAGTACTCATTTGTCAGGAGATGAATTTAAAAAGATTTTGATTAGATTCCAAAAAATCCCTGAGTATGACATGTATCAGGACATCTTGATAATATGATATGACCAGACTACCAATAGACACTGGGATTCTAGGATTATCTCGCACTATGTATAAATCAGCAGACATAGATCAGGAATTTTTTAGTATACTTGAACACTCAAGAATCTTTGAAGATTCAAGACTCTGTATAATCCTCAAGACCTGTGAAAACACTAAGTAAGCCTATAAATATCCTGAAGACCCAAAGATCCTAAAGATTATTTCAGTATTAAACAAAAAGGACCATGAACCAATTATCTTAATGAAATAGTGTTATGTTCATTCCTAGTACAAACAAAATGAATGTTAGACATTTGTGGACATTAAGGAACATATCAGATCTGAAAGAGAGCTGTTTTGTTTGTCTCTGCTCAAAGGAAGATTTCGACCAATGAGGAGGCAACAACAACGTACTTTACTGACACTGAAAGCGACATATCACTGAAGAAATATCAGGACTGATATCTTCCAGTTCACAGAAATTAGTGATTGGTACATGTCGTACATATTTCTAAAAAACATGCAAGGTGTGTTCAAACCGCAAAAATAACCGTTCATCAATAACTAGAAGAGGAAACTCTTGATGCTGTCTCTTCCAACGAATAGTTTTTCAAAGAGTGACCTTTGAAGAAGTTGCCTATAAATACCAGTGACCTTCACCATTGGAAGGTTACGGGAAATCAAAGCAACTCAAGAGCTCATTCGTATTCTTACAAATTGAAGCACTCGAAAAACCTAGAATTTCCTAAGTGTTTCACATTGAAGAGAGCTCATCTACCAAGCCTAGATTTGATAGATATATTCCAAGCTTAGAGAGATATCCCTAATTTTGATTTGTACTTATTGTAAAAGGTTATCTCAATTTAGTTGAAAACCAACCAAATCAAACCCTTTGATAAGGTAGTTTGAGGTGTGTGATTTGTTGGTGAGTAAGAGTTGTAAACAGAAGTAAGATGCAAAGTTGAGTTCAGCCAGAAAGCCTCTGAGAAGTAGTTAGTAAGCTACCATGTCTTTATGAATAACTACTACGAGACGGATCCTGATCCTGAAGGCAAATCAAGAAATCACACCGATTATAGAGGGATCATTGCACTATCTCACAGCAAGTAGGCCTGATATTACCTTTGCTGTTGGGATATGTGCCAGGTACCAAGCTAATCCTAAGGCTTGTCACATGGAGGCTGCCAAAAAGATTTTGAAGTATCTTAAAGACACTGTGAATAGAGGATTACGGTATCCAACTGATGATAACCTTTGAATTAACTAGTTATTCAGATGTCGATTTTTGGTGGATGTATAATTGATGGATGTCTACCACAGAACTTGTCAATTTCGAAGTAAACTGTATATCATGGTTTTCAAAGAAACAGACATCAGTAACAACCAGTACTACTGAAGCTGAATACATGGCTGCAGGAAGCTGTTGTGCACATATTCTTTGGCTCAGACAATAATTGAGGGATTATAAGATTATAGCCAATGAAGTACCCATATTTTGTGACAACAATAGTGCAATTGCTATTACACAAAATCCCGTATTGCACACCAGATGTAAGCATGTTGATATCGCACATCACTATCAGAGATCATGTTGAGAAGAAGGATATAATGGAGAAAATTCATACTGATATATGTTGAGAAGAAGGATATAAGCATGGCTGAGTCAAGATTTCAGGAACTATCAGTAGAATTAGAGATGTTGGATCCAGGAGAATGAATTTCACTGAAGGGAGAAGTCCTTCAGAGGCATGTAGTTATTCAGGGGGAATAACTCAGGACAAAATTTTCTCAGGATGGAAACTGAGACTCAGGACGAAATTTTGTCAAGGTCGGTATTCACTAAGGTTTATATATATTCAAATAATCCTGAAGTTATACTAATACATGCATTAAATTCAGCGGCATTTATTACACAAGGGATTACTCAGTAATCATTTGAAATAAATGACAAAAGGCCTGAACATTTAAATCGGGAATGTTTGAAGTACCATTGAATGAAAAAGACGAACAGTCACCTCGATTTCCGTGAAAACAACCATTTGTCAACCTATAAACTGCTACTTACCTATTGTCCAGAAAATTAGCCAAAAATAGCCATACTCTCAAGTTTCTCCTCAAAATCCGGTTAAATCTCAACCGTTCATTATATTTTTTGAGATTTAATCACAGCCCTTGGTATATGATTTTCAAAATCATATATAAACCAACTGTTTATCTTCATTCATCATTTTACACTCAAACGATTCAAAATTCTAAAAACCCTTATCATCAAAAACCCTCATTTCTCAGTACCCCGAAATTTCTCTCTAAATGGAATTCCCTAATTACTCGACGATCAAAGTTTTTAAGGAAACAGAAAAGTCGTATTTTGAACATGTAGTAGCCATGATCGACAATAGAGCTACTATGGTGGAAGAAGAGGCGTTAAACATGTTGCGAGTGGCTCGATTGTCATGGCTGGTGAGCAATATGATGGATTCTTTAACTATCCTGTGAGGTTTTACAATTTGTTGTTAACCTTCGTGAAGGAGGACGGGTGGTTTGGTTTCGCAACTAAGTTTCTAACTTATGTAAAATCAAAAGTGGAGGTGGTTTGCACCAAACAGGATACTCTCTTTTAGAAGATATTAATTCCGAGTTTGAATTAAACGATAAAGGAGGAGATCCAGCATTGTATATGTCTGGAAGAGAACAAGAGATCTTGGACCGTTTTGTAGAATCGAAGGTGGAGTTGAAAGGGGCTCTGCATAAACGGTGTTTGAAGCTAAAATACAGGGTCTTAATTGACATTTTGGCCAAGTGCATGATAAGCACCTCCGAAGTTTGGGAACAAGTTGAGCGGAACAAATTGAGGCTCATAAGGCGAATAGAAGACTCTCTTCCGGTGATTTCAACTAGTTGAAATTCTTGGTGGATTGCATTCTTCACCAAAATCAGAAGTTGAAGTATGCCAAAAGAGCGTTTACCAAAAATGGGAAGGTATTGTTTGGGACAAAGAATAGTTTTCTAATAGAAACCTTGCCTAGAGAGAACATGTTTTTGTTAATCGAGAAGAATTTTCTCGGAATAGGATCATGTTCCGCAAACCAATGTCACAAAATCTTAAAGTTGTTCCTTCAGTGACCTGGGCTCGGCGGCTCAAGAGAACCCCGAGGATCGTGATCATTCTAGTTTTATCAAGATGATGTGGTCATTCTTTGAAGTTGTCCAGAAACCACAGACAAAGATCGATAAAAACTTTCGGAGTCGAGGAGAGGAAGAAAGAAGGAAGAAATCCACGATTTCTTTCAAGGTAAAGAGGGAAATTGTGTGAGAAGAAGAAAGGCGCCCGAGCGAGCGTAAGAAGAAAAAAAAACTTCAGAACCATTCGGAATAAGAGCCTGAGTAAAATCCCGCCTTGATATACTTCTGCCAAAGCCGCCTCCTCCGAGCAACTCCGCAGACCACTGTGACTTAAATCCTTTAGGAGGTGCAAGGAGAGGAGGGGCGTCTTTCTTGAAGTACTTACACTAGTATCAGCGATTATAGATTATTACCAAGAAATCTTCACTGGGTTCAAAAACTCCGGTGAAGACGTGAAATAACCCTCCCACCCACACAACCCTCGAGAGCTATATTTCCATTCCTTCAGAGCCTCATTCTAGCTCAAGAGGAGGCACCCGGTCTGAACTTCGAAAGCGAGAGGTGAAGAAAAGCGAGGAGGAGGCGGAGAGATTTGTCTTTGACAAGTATCCGTGGTTGGGAGACTATCGACCTACGTGATATGTTCTTTAAATCAAACCGCCCATGTTGATTGTCAATCAATCTTTTGCTATGATGCTCGGGATTGACAACTTCGGGCCGAGGAGTTTTGAAATTTGAGGGAGGCGGAGAGCGATGCCTTCTCGTGATTAGGAAATAAGACTAAGAATAAAGCCGCGAGTTTGACCAACTCGTCTTTGAGAAAGCTTAACTAAAGAGACCACCACTCAATTTGAAGGTAAAAAGCGAGGTCGTGATCGAAGAAGACTGATCCCACTCGGGGTGGAATCCGCAGATATATTTTCTGAAGGGGACAAGTTGAAGGAAGCTGGTTCAAGTGTTGAGGCTACTTGAGAGGAACAATTTCGTGATGCTCCTCCTTTGCAATGATCACATTTGGCGGGACCGTCCAATACCCATTAGAACCCGAGGTGGAGATCATAAAAATAAGCCCGATCTGAGGGTTGGAGCGACATCTTTGAATTCCTATTCCCTCCACCACCGCTATTGATCTCACACCTATCTTGGAGAAGTTCTACCAAGCTTGGAGCCCATTGTTGATCAGTTTCTAAGCTTGAGCCTCTGGTTGATCAAGTAACCAAGATTATTGAAGTTCAAACTTCCATGGGAGCCATGGTTGATTTTATGAGCACATCAATGGCTAAGGCAGATCAGGTAACTTCATTGTCTACATCTATTGATAATAAGTTTATCGAGATGCATGCTAGACCTGGGGATATATCTAGAGATGTTTTTAGCGAAATGGAGAAGAAGTTTTGTTGAGGACAAGTATGTTGGAAGATTTGATGAAGACCCGGAATCAAAGAGTTGATTAAGGCAAATTTTATGAAATGAGTTCATCACTCATGACCAAGATACATGCTACTTATGGTGGTCTTGTCGAGGATACATCAACCGTCCAATGTTCTCGCAGAGACTTTAGGATGAAAAAATTTCATATTATCATTAACTTCCCATCGGGTTGGGAGGCAACAGACATGGACATAACCCTTTTCAAAATTTTTGGTCAACTATGATGCCAAAAAGGGAGAAAGTTATGATATGTCAACGAAGCTTCCAAATATTGAAGGGAAATTACTGACACAGGAAGAAGTTATAGTATCCAAAGGGAAGAGGAAAGAGCTCAAGTGTCGAGACATCCCGAGGTCAGCTGAGGTTATTCAGAACGTGCAAAAGGCAGAGGGCTCATGAAATAAGCAAAATGGGAGACGCTCATGGTGTCCCGATTCCTATTCCTAAAAAAATCCCAAGTGTTTCTCGTTGTAGAGAGAAGCCAATCGAGGAGAAGATTGTCCTCGGGAGTTCTCTCGAGGTTGAGGTACATAAAAGTGAAGAATTTGAAACCGGCGAACTCTTCAAAGAGGGATTTGGTGAATATGATGTGGTCTCCTAGAGAATGAACTGGGATTGGCACAACTCAGTGAAAATAATTGAGGCTGAGAAGAGGAGGAAAGCCGCTGTTTCTGTTTTTGGTGCTGAGATGACAAGGAAAGAAAGAGAAGAAGCAAAAAGGAACAGGGGAGGTTTTCAGAGGATGATATATAGGAGAAGAGGCACAAAGAAAAGAAAGAGGACGTGGCCTCATATGGATAAATGGATGCCCATTGATCTTAATAACAAATGGGAAACGACCAAGAGGGAGTTCGTGTTTAACTATAACATTCTTAGAAGTCCGGTCGTGTTCCATTGATGATAGAGATGATGCTTTTATCGCCTACATACTTGAAGAACTTCAATCGTTGAATGCCGAAGTGGTTTAATGTATTTGATACATTGGACTATCAGTTGAAGGCCCCAGGACAGATGAAGTACCCTCCACCCAATTCAAAAATGGGATGATCAACTATAATTTCATCCATGCAGACTTTGTGGATCAAGCCAACTATCTGGAGTCGACAGAAATGATCTGAAGACCATTCGTAAGAGGGAAGAAGTCAAGAAAAAGATACTATGGAATGTTCAATCTCAACCCACCAAAATTTGAGATTGAATCGAGGGAGAATAATGATGTATTTTATCTTTTGATATTTAGTAGAGTAGGATCAACTTTGTATCCTCGTACTTAACTTTTTCGGATTAATGAAAACTCTACCGATGGTTTTTGTTACAAAAGATAATATCTCATTATCTTACTAATTTATGATTGATGGTTGCCTTTTAAATCTTTATATGTTATAGAATTGAAACCCTAATAGATGATAGGTTTATTATGTTCGCATATATGTAACAAGATGGTTTTGCATCATCAAAAATGGGAAATTGTTGGGAGATGAATTTAATAAAGATTTTGATTAGATCCTAAAACCCCCGAGTATGACATGTATCGTGACATCTTGATAGTATATGATCGTGGATCGTGTTTCAATAGACACTAGGACTCGGGATTATCTGCACCGACTATAGTCGGCCAGATATAGATCATGGAATTTTTAGATCTTCAAGACTCAAGACTCGGAATAATCTTGAAGATTCCGAAGGCCCGGAAGAATCAAGACTCGAAAAACACCGAGTAAGCTTTAAATATCCCAAGACCCAAAGATCTTGAAGACTATTGTGTACTAAACAAAAGGACCCTGAACCACTATCTTAATGAAATAGTGTTATGTTCATTCCTAGTAAAAAACAAACGTATGTTAGACATTTGTGGACATTAAAGAACATATCGGATCGAAAAGAGAGCCGTTTTGTTTGTCTCGCTCAAAGGAAGATTTCGCGACCAATGAGGAGGCAACAACAACGTGATTTCATCGACACAATCGAAAAGCGACATATCACCGAAGAAATATTAGAGATCGATATCTTCCACCGCGTAAATTAGTGATTGGCTACATGGTCGCATATTTCCTAAAACATGCAAGGGTGTGTTCAAATGTAAAAATAAATCGCTTCATCAATAACTTAAGAGAAACTCTTGATGCTATCTCTTCCAATGATAATTTTTCAAAGAGTGACCTTTGAAGAAGTTGCTATAAATACCCGGACCTTCACCATCGATCCAGTTCTTTGAAATCAAAAACAAACTCAAGAGCTCATTCAGTATTCTTACAAATTGAAGCACTCATAAAACTTAGAATTTTCCAAGTGTTTCACATTGAAGAGAGCTCATTCACTAAGCTTCCAGATTTGATAGATATATTCAAAACTTAGTAGAGATATCCTAGCCTTTGCATTTGTACTTATTGTAAAAGGATATCTCACCCTTAGTTCGAAACCAACCAAATCAAAACCCTTTGATAAGGTAGTTTGAGTGTGTGTGATTTGTTGGTGAGTAAGAGTTGTAAAGAGTAAGTAAGTTGCGAGTTTAGTTTAAAAGCTCTAGAGAAGAAGTTAGTAAGCTACTTGTGGTAGTCTTAAAACTTGTGTGTGTTGAAAGTTAGTAAGTTCGCAAAGAGTCAAACAAAAACTCAAGGTAGAAAAGTTAGTAAGGCTGCGGTGAGTCACTGAAAGCTTTAGGAGAAGTGTGTTAAGGAATTTCTCTCGAGATCGAGAGAGTGGGACGAGGAGCTTGAGTCTCTCGAACCACTATAATTGGCTGCGGTTGTTTGCTTCCGCATCGCATACTATCTGGCTGATATTTTCACCGAAAGCATCTTTTGAAGCCATCGATATTCGTTGGAAATAATCCAATTTAACTTGCATTAAACTTGATCACAACCTTAACCACTCCTTATTAAAGGAAGAGATTTTCACAAGCTAAAACGAGTATAAACTTAGGGCCAACCATTCCGCACTCTTGAGTAGCTAGAACAGATAGTACCAAACTTAACCAACTCTACGGAGTGTTCAGTAAGATAATTATCTGATCCAAGCTTCTCAGGATCTCTAATAAAAAACTTCGTGGATCGGTTGGGCTAATCCCGAAGTTTTTGAATGCCGCCAGATCAACGTCTCGAAGAACTTTGACTCAAGGCAAATTGTGCTTCTCGAGGGCAAAATTCTCGGGACATCCTGAACCATCCGATCCGCAAGAAGAAAAGTTTTAAAATCATTGTACACGTGTATTCCCCCCATACACGCAGTGAGACTCATTTGCACCGACCAAGAAGTGGTATCGAAAGCAAAGGGTTCATTTTGACCACTTGCTTTGGTAGCCATAGTCTATTTGCTGAAAGACTTTGGTGGTCTACTGAATAGATCTTATTGAAGATATCTTACAAGGCTCATTCATCATGCCTTCTAAGAAAATTCCTATGTTCTCTGTTGAGAGCTATGACCTATGGAGATTGAGAAATGCAGTAACATCTCGTATTCTAAGCATGAAAGAATGTGGAGAGTGGTTTAGAAGGACCATTCAAATACAATCAAGCTAGAATCCCATAATTATCGATCATCGGAGGAATGATCCCGAGATGAATTTCCAAAACCTGATGAGCAACTTACTCCTGATGAGAGAAAGTTAGTCAATTTGGACTACATTGCTAAAGATACTCTATATAACACTATTGATGATGGTGTTATGGGGATGATTTCTCACTGTGAAACTGCCAAAGAAATATGAGACACACTTGCTATCATGTGTCAAGGCACATATCATATTAAAGAGAACAAACTTTATGTTGCTATTGGAAAGTTTGATAGCTTTGAAATGGAAGATGGTGAATCCATTGACAAATTGGAAGTCAGATTCACTAGCATTATGAATGATCTGAATGCTCTTGGGAAAAGATACCCACAGAGAGAAGTGGCACTGAAAATTCTTAGAGGATTATCTAAGAAATGGGATATACATGCTGTGGTGATTGAAAACACCAAGAATATTGATTCTATACCATACCAACAAGTTTTCTCTGAACTGAAAGCTTATGAATTTGTGATTGACAAGAAAAACTAAGAATCGGACAAAGAAAGATGATTCTTCATCTAGCAAGAATGTGGCTTTCAAAGCCAAAGAGAAATCCTGTAAAGCTAAAGAGTCTGATAACTGACTTGCCAAAAATCAGGATGAGCAAGAGGATAAGCTAGTACTGTTGGCAAGGAGGTTTGAAAGACTCAAAAGCTGATATGGAAAATACAAGAAATATTACAGAACAACATGTACAAAAAACAGAATAACTTTGGAAGAGAGACGATCCATTTGAGAAAAGGAAGGACCACAAAAGTCAAGGTTCCTCATCCGAAAGAAGGACTCCAAGACCAAGGAGGAAAGTGATCGGGATGATGATACCAACAGATGCTATAACTCGCGAAAAGAAGGGTCACTTCCAAGATGATTGTCCTGAAATTTGAAAGCGCTAAGAAAGAAAGGAGAGACAAGACAAGAGAGAGAAGAAAGATCTCTAGAAGAAGGCTATGATTCACGAAGAAGAAGAACAATCAAGAAGGATCCAGTTCTTCGATGAGATATTCTCGAATAGTGAGCCGATGATGTCCGGTCTTGTTGCTATGGACGAGGTAAATTCTTCTATCTCTCGTTGTTGCTCCTACACAAGCATCAAGGTTATCAAGTTCATCTCAGAATCGAAATCTTTGACCGATGGATTCTTTTGAGAATCTTATGAAGGATTATTCGTGTTACAAGAACTCGCCATAGAAACTCAATAGCGAGAATAAAGGAACCGGATCGATGAAAATCCGAGGTGGAAAGACTCTAAAACCTACCGAGATCACTTCTCAATTAATGGGAACTACCGATGAACTAGATGTTACTGAAAGTACAACTCTCGAAAAAAGAAAGTGGTAGAGATCCTGAATGGAAAATTAGAGAAATCCACTGAGGACATTCAACTTATTAGAACTAAGTTCAATGACCTCTTTGAGAAGCATGAAACTCTAAAGAAAAGCGAGGATAGTGCGCAGAGAAAGTTAGCCCTATTGAATTCTGCATCTAAAGTAATAGATGAAATTCAGAGTTATCAAAGACCACGAACTATAAAGGCCGGATCGGGATATAATCCGAAACCTCACAAGGTCTTCTCAATGCTTCTTCTAGTAGCACTAAGACTGTCTTTGTTAAACCGGTGGCATGTACTAATCTTCTCACTGAAGAACAACCCCAAGTTTTAGACAAGGGTAAAGGACCCATGGTTTCAGAAAAACTGAAGGTTCATGTAAGAAAGCCCAAACCTCAGGAAAAGGCTAGAAAACTCGAACACTCAAGAGGAAATTTTCGTGCCCAAGATTTCTTAAGCCTCGGGTTAAGAATACCAACCTTAAGAGATCCAAGACCGAACCATCGGAGGAATTTTCGAAGAGAAACACCGCAAAGAGATATTCTCAACCTAAAAAGACCAATTCCACAGACATCGAAAAGACCACAATTTCAAGATCTGCAACCTAAACCCCACTTGCCTAAGGGTAAAGGTTTCACAGAACCCAAGTCACAGAGACAGAGACCACACACAAAAGCCAAGGCATTGAACAAGAGTCCCGAACCCAAGAAGAACTCTAAGGCTCCTCGTTCATGCTAAGGTCCGCACACATACACTGTGGTCGCCAAGGCACCTAGGGTGGTGAATGTGTATGTAGATATTTGTGGGAGACAGATCAACCACTCTAAAGTAATTAGAGTTATCGAGCGATTGGGTTCCAAAAGGGTACAACTAACCTCGGTAGGACCCTACACCAAATGGGTACCTAAGACCGATCTATTTTTTTCGGGTGATGAAATTTGAATAAAGACAACATAATACCCGATGAGTGGAAATAAATTGACTCCTGCTGCGATGGTATCTGACAATGGATGTTCAAGACATATGACAGGATATAAATAATTACTCACCGACTATGTTGAGCAAAAAGTGCCCTCGATTACATTTGGAGACAACTCCAAAGGAAAAATCAAGGATATGGAACTCTTGAAGTTGATTCTGTTCATATCCATGGTGTTTAATATATTTTCGGTTTAAAGTATAACTTGTTTTCAATTAGTCAATTCTGACAAAGGATTCGGTGTTGAGTTCTCAAAGAACTTATGTTATGTGAAGGACAATACCTCACAACAAATATTACTGAATGGTAATAGAAAAGGAAATGTGTATCTTGCTGATTGGAGGCTAACTCCTAAAGATACATGTTTGGTTGCTAAAAGTTCTATTGATACCCGGTTTTGTTTGTGACACAAAAAGACCTAATCACTTAAATTTCAAAACTACGAACAAACTTGCAAGATTAACTCTTGTGAGAGGATTACCCAATGAGGTATTCAGTAAAGATCATGTATGTGATGCTTGTCAAAAAGGAAAACAAATCAGAGCATCATTCAAAAGCAAAGTAGAAGTTTCTACTGACAGAATACTACAACTGTTACATATGGATCTCTTTGGTCCAGTAACACCTGTGAGCACCAATGATAGGAAATATACACTTGTGGTAGTTGATGACTACTCTAGATATACATGGGTCACATTCTTACTTCAAGAAGAAAAGAAAGCTCGCAAAAAAACGCCGAAATTATTAAAAAGACTCGAAGATGAAAAGAATCATCGGTGTGTTCAAAATCGACGATAAAGGCACTGAATTTATCAACCATATTATATCTGATTATTGTACAGCAAATGGAATAGCTCATGAAACATCAACTGCAAGTACCCACAACAAAATGGTGTTGCTGAAAGAAGAAATAGGACTCTGAAAGAAGCTGCAAGAACAATGATTCTTTGGGTCGATATTCCTAAGAGATTTTGGGGGATTTGAAGTTATCAACATTGCATGCTACTCTCGAAACGCATCCATGCCGACAAAGAATCAAGGAAAAACACCCCATGAAAATTTGGGAATGAAAGGAAGCCTCTTGTTTTTTCTTTTCGTGTGTTTGGTTCTGAAGTGTTTCATACACAATAATGGTAAAGATCGGTTGAAAAGTTTTGATAGCAAAGGCGATGAAGGGATATTCTTAGGATATTCAAGTCGGTAAAACCTTCGAGTTCTGGTTGTAGGGACTCTTATTGTGGAAGAAACACCTCATGTTGTTTTTTGATGAATCTACTTGTGTTCGAAAAACAGAACATGACTCAGAGATCCGACCAAGAGAATCACCAGAATTAGCCTAAAAAAGAATGATAAAACATCTTTTGAGCCTAAAAAGAAGAAGTCAATCACTTTCTATGAATGGAGTGAATCATACTCAGACAAAGAAGCTCAGGATGGAAATACTCAGGATGGTGAGACTCTGGATGGAAATTCTCCACTGAAAGAAAGCCAACACACTGAAGCCGACCAATCCCGAACATACACCCGCCTCACTTCGTATGTAATGCCGATGAAGATGTGGTCACGGTGACAGGCAAACTCGAATCCATCAACCAAGGGGGAACAAATGTCACTGACAATGTTCTGAATGGAATTTCCCCTGAGGAAGATGATTCACTCTCTTCTTTTCTGTTGTTCCCTGAGTTTGATGAATCACCTGAACCTAACATTTCTGATGCTGAGGATACTACTGAAGGGGGAACATCCAGGAGAAGATGGTTGGATAGTCATCCTACAAGTCAGATTGTGGGTGATCTATCAGAAGGAGTTAAAACAAGAAGGTTCCATGGTGAAAGTGATCTATTCTACTGCTTTCTATCTGAAAAAGAACCTACTGAGATTGAAGAAGCTCTTCAAGATTCGTTCTGGATTACTGCTATGCAAGAAGAGCTGAATCAGTTCACAAGAAATGAAGTTTGGGAGCTAGTGGACAGACCTAAGAGGCACAATGTGATTGGAACTAAGTGGGTATTCAAAAACAAGAGAGATGAAAACAACAAAATTGTAAGAAACAAGGCAAGGCTAGTTGCTCAAGGTTATTCCCAAGAAGAAGGCTTGGATTATGATGAAACCTTTGAACTCCGCTAAAGACTAGAAGCCATAAAATGTTTCTTTCATATCTTGCCCCACATGAAATTCACAAATCCTATCAAATGGATGTGAAAAGTGCATTTCCAATGGTGTGCTTAAGGAAGAGGTTTATGTGGAACAACCTCCAGGATTTTGTCAGAATGACCAAGTTTACAAGCTCAGGAAATCCTTGTATGGTCAAAAACAAGCACCCAGAGCATGGTATAATACACTCTCTCAATTTCTTACTGACCATGGTTTTATCAAAGGAACTGTTGATAGAACTTTGTTCAAGATAGAAGATGGGAAGGATATCTTACTAGTTCAGATATATGTGGATGATATCATATTTGGATCTCCAAATCATCAGATGTGTGAGAAGTTCTCAGCTCTGATGAAAGGAAAGTTTGTGATGTCTATGATAAATTTCTTTCTTGGACTTCAGGTGAAACAGACTAAGGAAGGAATTTTCATCAATCAAGCAAAATACACCAGAGGCCTGATTGCTAAGTATGGTGTACAGAATTGCAATCCAGTTAGAATTCCTATGAATACTAACTATAAAATGGATCCTGATCCTAAAGGCAAATCAGTAAATCACACTGATTATAGAGAGATCATTGGATCATTGCTCTATCTCACAGCAAGTAGGCCTGATATTACCTTTGCTGTTGGGATATGTGCAAGATACCAAGCTAATCCTAAGGCTAGTCACATGGAGGCTGCCAAAAAGATTTTGAAGTATCTTAAAGGCACTGTGAATTGAGGATTATGGTATCCAGCTGATGATAACCTTGAATTAACTGGTTATTCAGATGCAGATTATGAAGGATGTAGAATTGACAGGAAGTCTACTATAGGAACTTGTCAATTTCTTGGAAGTAAACTGATATCATGGTTTTCAAAGAAACAGACATCGATGTAACCAAGATTTCTTGAAGGTTGAATACATGGTCAACAGGAAGTTCACAGTGCACAAATTCTTTGGCTCAAACAACAATTGAGGAATTATAAGATTATAGCCAATGAAGTACCCATATTTTGTGACAATAATAGTGCAATTGCTATTACACAAAATCCGGTATTGCACACCAGATGTAAGCATGTTGATATCAGACATCACTTCATCAGAGATCATGTTGAGAAGAAGGATATAAGGATGAATAAAATTCATACTGATAAACAAAGAGCTGATATCCTGTCTAAACCTTTAGTTGAGTCAAGATTTCAGGAACTTTCAGTAGAATTAGGGATGTTGGATCCAGGTGAATGAATTTTACTGAAGGGAGAAGTCCTTCAGGGGCATGTAGTTATTCAGGAAGAATAACTCAGGACAAAATTTTTCTCGAGATGGAAACCGAGACTCGTGACGAAAATTTTGTCAAGGTCAGTATTCACTAAGGTTTATATATATTCAAATAATCCTGAAGTTATACTAATACATGCATTAAATTCAGTGGCATTTATTACACAAGGGATTACTCAGTAATCATTTGAAATAAATGACAAAAGGCCTGAACTTTTAAAGCGGGAATGTTTGAAGTACCATTGACTGAAAAAGACGAACAGTCGCCTCGATTTCCGAGAAATAGCCATTTGTCAACCTATAAACTGCTACTTACCTATTGTCCAGAAAATTAGCCAAAATAGCCATACTCTCAAGTTTCTCCTCAAAATCTGGTTAAATCTCAACCGTTCATTATATTTTTCGAGATTTAATCACATTTCTTGGTATATGATTTTCAAAATCATATATAAACCAGATGTTTATCTTCATTCATCATTTTACACTCAAACGATTCAAAATCCTAAAAACCCTTTTCATCAAAAACCCTCATTTCTCAGAATGGAGTTTCCTAATTACTCGATGATTAAAGTTGTTGCGTAAACAGATAAGCCTTATTTTGAACATGTAGTAGCCATGATCGACAATAAAGCTACTATGGTGGAAGAAGAGGCATTAAACATGTTGCGAGTGGCTCGATTGTCACGGCTGGTGAGCAATATGCTAGATTCCAAAATATCCCAGGAGGTTTTACAATTCGTTGTTAACCTTCGTGAAGGAGGACGTGGTGGTTTGGTTTCGCAACTAAGTTTCGGAACTTATGCAAAATCAAAAGTGGAGGTGGTTTGCACCAAACAGGTGATACTCTCTTTAGAAGATATTAATTCTGAGTTTGAATTAAACGATAAAGGAGGAGATCCAGCATTGTATATGTCTGGAAGAGAACAAGAGATCTTGGACCGTTTTGCAGAATCGATGGTGGAGTTGAAAGGGGCTCTGCATAAACGGTGTTTGATGCCAAAATACAGGGTCTTAATTGACATTGTGGCCAAGTGGTTGATGAGCACCTCTGGAAGTTTGGAACAAGTGAGCCGGAACAAATTGAAGCTCATGGCGACAATAGAAGACTCTCCTTCTGTTGATTTCAACTGGTTGAAATTCTTGGTGGATTGCATTCTTCACCAAAATCAGAAGTTGAAGTATGCCAAAGGAGCGTTTACCAAAAATGGGAAGGTATTGTTTGGGACAAAGATTAGTTTTCTAATCGAAACCTTGCCCAGAGAGAACATGTTTTTGTTAACTAGAGAAGAATTTTCTCGGAATATGATCATGTTCCGCAAACCAATGTCACAAAAACGGAAAGTTGTTCCTTCAGGCAGCCAGGGCTCGATGGCTCAGGAGGAACCTGAGGATCAAGACGATTCTAGTTCTGATCAAGATGATGTGGTCATTGCTGAAGTTGTCCAGAAACCAGTCAGGACAACATCAGTAAAACTTCCTGAGGCGTCAGGAGAGGAAGAAAGAATGAAGAAATCCCTTGATTTGCTGAAGGTAAAGAGGGAAATTGGTGAGAAGAAGAAGGCTCAGGAGGAGCAGAAGAAGAAGAAGAAAAAGAAACTCAGAACCATTCGGGAAGAGTTGGGAGTAAAATCCCCTCTTGATACACTTGTCAAAGCTGTCTCTCAGGCAACTGCTGCAGAGACCACTCAGGACTTAAATCCTTTAGGAGGTGCAGGAGAGGAGGTCGTCTGTTGGGAGATGAATTTAATAAAGAAGTTTTGATTAGATCCCAAAACCCTGAGTATGACATGTATCAGGACATCGTGATAGAATAGAATTAGGATCAGGTTTCATTAGAAATTCGAACTCAGGATTATCTGCACCATGTATAGTCAGCAGATATAGATTAGGAAGTTTTTAGTATGCTGAAGACTCAGAAGACTCTGAAGAATCAGACACGTCCTGTAGACTCAAAAGACTCTGAAGAATCAGAAACGTCCTGAAGACTCAGAAGACTCTGAAGAATCAAAAGCAACCAGAAGACTCTGAAGAATCAGAAACATCCTGAACACTCAGAAGAATCCTGAAGACCAGAAGATCCTGAAGACTGTTTTTGTACTGATCAAAAGGGACCCTGAACAACTATTTAATGAAATAGTGTTATGTTCATTCCTAGTAAAAACAAACAAAATGTTAGACATTTGTTGACATTAAGGAACATATCAGATCAAGAGAAAAGAGCCGTTTGTTTGTCTCTGCTTAAACAAAGATTTCAACCAATGAGGAGGTAACAACACTGTACTGAACTGACATTGAAAGTTACATCTCACTGAAGAAATGTCAGAGCTGATATCTTCCAGTTCACAGAAGTTGATGATTGGCTACTTGGCTGCATATTTCCTAAAACATGCAAGGGAGTGTTCAAACCCTAAAAATAGTCGTTCATCAATAACCAGAAGAGGAAACCCTTGATGCTATCTATTCCAACGGATAGTTTTTTTTCAAGAGTAACCTTTGGAGATGTTGCCTATAAAGGTTACGAAATTTCAAAGCAACTCAAGAGCTCATTCAGATTATTGCAAATTGAAGCACTTCGAAAACCCTAGAATTTCCAAAGTGTTTCACATTGAGAGAGCTCATTCACTAAGCCTAGATTGATAGAAATATCCAAAGCTTAGTAGAGATATCCTAGCCTTTGCATTTTGTTCTTATTGTAAAGGATATCTCAACCTAGTTGAAACAACCCAAACCCAAACCCTTTGATAAGGTAGTTTGAGTGTGTATGTTTTGTTTGTGAGTTAGAGTTGTAAAGAGTTAGTAAGCTACAAAGAGTTAGCCGTAAAACTCTAGAGAAGAAGTTAGTAAGCTACTTGTGGTAGTCCTAACACTTGTGTGTGTTTGAGTTAGTAACTCTTGTGAGTTAGCCCAAAAACTCAAAGTAGAAAAGTGAGTAAGCTATGAGTTAGTTAGCCTTCAAAGCTTTAGGAAGTGGTTAAGGAATTTCTCCTAAGATCGAGATAGAGTGGACGTTGGAGCTTGAGTCTCCGAACAACTATAATTCTTTGTGTTGGTTGCTTTCATCTTTCGATTTTATCCGACGATGTATTTCAATTTGAAAAGTCGATTTTATCGATATTCAAATGAACCAATCCAATCGAACTTGCATCAAATTGATCACAACCTTAATCACTTTGTTTTTATAAAAGGAAGAAGATTCTCAAAAAAAGCTAAAAAACGAGTATAAACTTAGGGCCAACCATTCCAAGACACTTGAGTATCTAGAACAGATAGTTACCAAACTGAACTACCTCTCATCGAGTGTTCAGTAAGTTAATTATCTGATCCATGCTCCTCAGGATCTCTGATAAATTCAGGATCAGTTGGGCTAATCTGAATCTTCTGAAAGCTGCTCAGGATCATTGTCTCAATTAACTTTGACTCAGGGTGATTTGTGCTTCTCGGGGCAAAAATATCGTGATAACTCCGACCCATCCGATCTCGAAGAAAAAAGGTTTTAAAAATCAATCGAACACGTGTATTCCCCCATACACGTAAGACTTCGTTTGACCGACCAACAAGTGGTATCAGAAGCGAAGTGGTTCATTTTTGACCACTTGCTTTGGTAGCCATAGTCTATTTGCTGAAAAGACTTTGGTGGTCTACTGAATAGATCTTATTGCTGATATCTTACAAGGCTTTGACATCATGCCTTCTAAGAAACTTCCTATGTTCTCTATTGAGAGCTATGACCTATGGAGACTGAGAATGCAGGCTCATCTATATTCCAAACATGAAAGAATGTGGAGAGTGGTTACTGAAGGACCATTCAAATATACTGTTGTGAATCCCAGAATCACTGATACTGAGAGAAATGATCCCAGAGATGAACTTCCAAAGCCTGATGATCAACTTACTCCTGATGAGAGAAAGTTAGTCAATCTGGACTACATTGCTAAAGATACTCAGATAAAGACTATTGATGGTGGTGTTATGGGGATGATTTCTCCGTGAAACCTGTAAAAAGAAATATGGGACACACTTGTCGTTATGTGTCAAGGCACGATCATATTAAGGAAAACAAACTTTTCGCTTGCTATTGGAAAGTTTGACAGCTTTGAAATGGAAGATGGTGAATCCATTGACAAACTTGAGGTCAGATTCACTAGCATTATGAATGATCTGAGTGCTCTTGGGAAAAGATACCCACAAAGAGAAGTGGCACTGAAAATTCTTAGAGGACTGTCTAAGAAATGGGATATACATGCTGTGGTGATTGAAACACCAAAAATATTGATTCCATGGCATAGCAACAAGTTTTCTCTGAACTGAAAGCTTATGAGTTTGTGATTGACAAGAAAACTAAGAAATCTGATAGCAAAGATGATTCTTCATCTAGAAAGAATGTGGCATTTAAAGCCAAAGAGAAATCCAGTAAATCTAGAGAGCCTGAGAACTCACTTGCCAAAAATCAGGATGAGCAGGAGGATAAGCTAGTACTGATGGCAAGGATTATTGAAAGACTTAATAGCAGATATGGGAAATATAAGAAATATTACAGGAATCACAGCTACAAGAGAAACTCAGAAGCTGAGGACAGATACACTGAGAAAAGGAAGGACCATAAAGCTAAAAGTTCCTCATCCAAAAAGAAGGACTCCAAGACCAAGGAGGAAAGTGATCAGGATGATGACACAAATAGATACTAACCGTCGGAAAGGTCACTTCCAATATGACCGCCCCGAAATGAAAAGCTAAAGAAAGAAAGGAAAGACAAGCCAAGAGAGACAAGAAGATCTCCAGCAAGAAAGCTATGATTGCTGAGGAAGAAGAACAATCTGAAGAAGGATCAGGTTCTTCAGATGAGATATTCTCAGATAGTGATAGTGATGATGTCTGCCTTGTTGCCATGGAGGAGGTAAATTCTTCTATCTCTGTTGTTGCTCCTACACAAGCACATGAGTTCTCAAGTTCAACTGTAAACAATAATTATGACCTGATGGATTCTTTTGAGAATCTTATGAAGGACTATTCGTATTACAAGAATCGCCATCAAAACTCAAGAGCAAAACAAGGAACTGACTGCTGAGAATCTAAAGTGGAAAGACTCTAAAAATGCTGATATCACTTCTCAATTGATGGGAACTACTGATGAACTAGATGTTCTGAAAGTACAACTCTCAGAGAAAGAGAATTTGATAGAGATCCTGAATGGAAAATTAGAGAAATCCACTGAAGAGATTCAGCTAATCAGAACTGAGTTCAATGACCTCTTTGAGAAGCATGAGACTCTAAAGAAATGTGAGGATAGTGAGCAGAGAAAGTTAGCTCTATTGAATTGTGCATCTAAAGTGATAGATGAAATTCAGAGTTATCAAAGACCTGCAACTATAAAGGCTGGATTAAGATAAAATCCAGGGGGAACCTCACAAGGTTTTCTGAATGCTTCTTCTAGTAGCACCAAGAATGTCTTTGTTAAACCAGTGGCATCTAATCTTCTTACTGAAGAACAGCCCAGAGTTTTAGACAAGGGTAAAAGACCTATGGTTTCAGAAAAACTGAAGGTTCAGGGAAGAAATCCCAAACCTCAGGAAAAGGCTAGAAAACCTAAACACTCAAGAGAAAATTTCGTGCCAAGATTTCCAAAGCCTCAAAGTTAAGAATACCAACCTTAAGAGATCTGCACTGAACCATCAGAGGAATTTTCAGAAGAGAAACAATCAGCAGAGATATTCTCAACTGAAAAGACCAAGTCCTCGACATCGAAGACCACAATTTCAAGACAGTAACCTAAACCCCACTTGCCTAAGGTAAAGGTTTCTAACCCAAGTCAAGCCAGAGACCAACCGCACCAAAGCTAAGGCACTTGAACAAAAGGCCCGAACCCAAGAAGAACTCTAAGGCTCATGTTCATGCTAAGGTCGGGCTCATACACATGTGGTAACGCCAAGGCCCCTAGGGTAGTGAATGTATGTAGATGTTTATGGGAGACAAATCAACCACTCTAAAGTAATTAGAGTTGTTAGGCGATTGGGTTCCAAAATGTACAACTAACTGGTAGGACCCTACACCAAATGGGTACCTAAGAACCGACCGCTTTTTCGTAAAGGAAAAAGGCACCGAAATTTGAATGAAGACAATATAGCCCTGATGAGTGGAAATGAATTGGCTCCTGCTGTATGGTATCTGGATAGTGGATGTTCAAGACATATGACAGGATATAAGCAATTACTCACTGACTATGTTGAGCAGAAAGGTCCTCAGATCACATTTGGAGACAATTCCAAAGGACAGACTGAAGGATATGGAACTCTTGAAGTTGATTCTGTTCATATCTACGGTGTTTCATATGTGTCTGGTCTAAAGCATAATTTCCTTTCTATCAGCCAATTCTGTGACAAAGGATTCAGTGTTGAGTTCTCAAAGAACTTATGTTATGTGAAAGACAATGCCCAAAAAAGGTCTTACTGACTGGTACTAGAAAAGGAAATGTGTATCTTGCTGATTGGAAATTATCTACTAAACATACATGTTTGGTTGCAAAAAGTTCTACTGATACCAGTTGGTTGTGGCACAAAAGGCTGAATCACTTAAACTTCAAAACTCTGAACAAACTTGCAAGATTAGCACTTGTGAGGGGGTTACCAAATGAAGTGTTCAGTAAAGATCATGTTTCGATGCTTGTCGAAAAGGAAAACAAATCGAGCATCATTCAAAAGCAAAAGTAGATGTTTCTACCGACATAATATTACAACCTGTTACATATGGATCTCTTTGGTCCAAAGGACACCAAAGAAGCACTAATGGTAGGAAATATACACTTGGTAGTTGATGATGACTACTAGATAGATACATATGGGTCATATTCTTACTCAAGAAGAAAGAGACTCGCATAAAATCGCCTCGAACTCATCAAGAAACTCAAGATTAAAAAGAATCGAGTGTGGTCAAGATCGTGATCGATAAAGGAACCGAATTTATCAACCATATTATATCCGATTATTAGGCAAAGAAATGGAATAGCTCATGAAACATCACCGCAAGGACCCCACAAATGTAAATGGTGTTGCCGAAAGAAGAAATAGGACTCGAAAGAAGTTCGAAGAACAATGATTGTTTGAAGCTAATATTCCTAAGAGATTTTGGGTTTGAGCTATTAACACCGCGATGCTACTCTCGAACAGATCCATGTTGACCAAGAATCAAGGAAAAACTACTTATGAGATGTGGAATGAAAGGAAGCCTCTTGTTTTTTCTTTTCGTGTGTTTGGTTGCAAAGTGTTTCATACACAATAATGGTAAAGATCGGTTGAAAACTTTTGATAGCAAAGCCGATGAAGGGATATTCTTAGGATATTCTCAAGTCGAAAAACCTTCGAGTTTACAACCTGTAGGACTTTATTGTGGAAGAAACACCTCATGTTGTTTTTGATGAATCTACTTGTGTTCGGAAGAAAAGAACATGACTTCGGGAGAACCGACCAAGAGAATCACCGACTTAGCTTTGAAAAAAAAGTCCTCTAAACTCGAGAAGAAGAAGTCACCACTTTTTATGAATGGAGTGAATTAGACTTTCGAGATAAAAGAAGTTCGGGATGGAAAAACTCGATGGTGAAACTCGTGGATGAAAATTCTCCACTGAAGGAAAGTCAACACACTGAAACTGACCAAACTGAACATACACTAGTTCAGAATCAGGTATGTAATGCCAATGAAGATGTGGTCACAGCTGAGGCAAACTCTGAATCTATCAACCAAGGGGAACAAATGTCTCTGACAATGTTCTGAATGGAATTTCCCCTGAGGAAGATGATTCCCTTTCTCATTTTCTGTTGTTCCCTGAATTTAATGAATTACCTGAACCTAACATTTCTGATGTTGAGAATACTACTGAAGGGGGAACATCCAGGAGAAAATGGTTGGATAGTCATCCTACAAGTCAGATTGTGGGTGATCTATCAGAAGGTGTTAAAACAAGAAGGTTCCATGGAGAAAGTGCTTTGTTCTGCTGCTTCCTATCTGAAAAAGAACCTACTGAGATTGAAGAAGCTCTACAAGTTTCATTCTGGATTACTGCTATGCCAGAAGAGCTAAATCAGTTCACAAGGAATGAAGTTTGGGAGTTAGTGGACAGACCTAAAAGGCACAATGTGATTGGAACTAAGTGGGTGTACAAGAATAAGAGAGATGAAAACAACAACATTGTGAGAAACAAGGCAAGGCTAGTTGCACAAGGTTATTCCCAAGAAGAAGGCTTGGATTATGATGAAACCTTTGCACCTGTTGCAAGACTAGAAGCCATTAGATTGTTTCTTGCATATGCTGCCCACATGAAATTCACAGTCTATCAGATGGATGTGAAAAGTGCATTTCTGAATGGTGTGCTTAAGGAGGAAGTATATGTGGAACAACCTCCAGGATTTTGTCAGAGTGACCAAGTTTACAGGTTCAGGAAAGCCTTGTATGGTCTTATGCAAGCTCCCAGAGCATGGTATGATACCCTTTCCCAGTTTCTTACTGACCATGGTTTTATCAAAGGAACTGTTGATAGAACTCTGTCCAGGATAGAAGATGGGAAATATATCTTACTAGTTCAGATTTATGTGGATGACATCATATTTGGTTCTCTAAATCATCAGTTGTGTGAGAAGTTTTCTACCCTGATGAAAGGAAAGTTTGAGATGTCTATGATGGGGGAGATGAATTTCTTTCTTGGACTTCAAAGAAACAAACTAAGGAAGGAATCTTCATCAATCAAGCAAAATACACCGTAGATCCGATTGCAAAAAGTATGGTGTATGAAATTGTAATGCAGTTAGAATTCCCATGAATACTGACTACAAGATGGATCCTGATCCTGAAGGCAAATCAGTAAATCACACTGATTATAGGGGGATCATTGGATCAATTGCTATATCTCACTACAAGCAGGCCTGATATAACATTTGCTGTTGGGATATGTGCAAGATACCAAGCTAATCATAAGGCTAGTCACATGGAGGCTGCCAAAAAGATTCAAATATCTTAAAGGCACTCGTGAATAGAGGATTATGGTATCCAAATGATGATAACCTTGAATTAACCGGTTATTCGGGATGTCGATTATGGAGGATGTAGAATTGATGTGAAGTCTACCACAGAACTTGTCAATTTCTTGAAGTAAACCGATATCATGGTTCTCAAAGAAATGACCTCGAAGCAACCAAGATTATCAAGTCGAATACATGGTCAGGTGAAGTTCACAGCATGCATTCTTTGCCTCGCATAACAATTGAGGGATTATAAGATTATAGCCAATGAAGTACCTATATTTTGTGATAATAATAGTGCAATTGCTATTACACAAAATCCAGTATTACACACCAGATGTAAGCATGTTGATATCAGACATCACTTCATCAGAGATCATGTTGAGAAGAAGGATATCGAATGGAGAAAAATTCATACTAATAAAATGTAGAGCTGATATCTTGACTAAACCTTTGAGTGAATCAAGATTTCGTGAACTATCGATTGAATTAGGTATGTTGATCCAGTGAATAAGGCTAATCAAAAAAATTTGAAGGTTTTCGATGCATGAAGGTTTTCGTGTTTTTACCGAAAAACTCGGGATAAAACAAATCGCCTCAACACCGAAGTCTTGGGAAACTCAAGATTCTGAAAGTTCAAGATTCAATTGTATACTAATTTTTTTATCAAGGTCAAAACTCAGTAAGATTGATGGAGAAAATTAGTCTGAAGAAGTATTGACTCATGCACCACATTTATTGCCTAACTGAAACTCAGAAATCATTGGCAATAAATGATAAAACACCTGGGGAAATAATTGGGGTGACGCTTGAAATTCTCGAGGAAAGTCAATAGTCTCGCAGGAACAATATTTAAATGCACTTTTGTTCATTAATCGTCAATAAGGGTAAAAATTGGCGGCTAAGACTTTAAAGTTGTCCTTTCAACTACCCGATTTGAGCCTAAATTGATCCTAACCGTTGGTTTTTTTTAAACCGCACGATTTTCCTTGGATCAAAATGGATTTCAAATATATACATCTTTCAAAACTTCCCTTATACACTATTTCATAAACCTTGCGTATTCACAAATACTCTGCTTCAAAATCTTCGATTGCCCAGAAATTCTCACCTATCTCAAAACCCTTCACCAGAAATTCTCCAAAAAATGACTCTCACAATCTTTGACAAACTTGTCGTTACCAACAAACCATGCTATGAGAATGTTGTTTCTCTAGATGGTACAGCTAATGCAGTACACGAAGAAGAGGCGCTGCACATGATATGTTTGGCTAAGCTCACCTGCCTGGTCTCGAATCGCCCAGATGCAGAATACACAAGAGAGGTAATAGAATTCGTTGCAAATATGAAACTTGATGAGGATAATTGCATTGAGTCTAAGATTACCGTCTCTCATTTGGAACATGGCACGAAATTTGTGGATTTCCTTAGAGAGCTTTACATTATCCCTAAAAATCTAAATGTTGTTTATGAGTTGAATGATAGAGGAGAGAATCCTACTGTGTACATGATGGGTAGGGAACAAGAATACTTGGATGAAATTGTGGACGCACCTGTTAAACTTGAGACCACATTGAATAAGAAGTATTTGAAGCCCAAGTATCGGGTACTTCTTGACATTGTGAGCAGATGAGCGGGACCGGAAGTCTTGAGCAGATTAGTAGGCCCAAGTTGAGATTGATGGCTGCTATTGAAGACTCTCCTTCCAGAGCCTTTAATTGGTTGCAATATTTGATAACAATAGTTAGTGATCAAGCTGATCATGTAACAAAGGAAAAGGATGGGGCTATTGTAATCAAGAAGAGGATATTGACGCCACCAAGATTGCTTACATCTTGGAAACATGCAAGGACAAAAATGATATCTTTGCAAAATAAAGGGATTATCCTACATCCAAGATTATGTTCAGATCAATCAAGAAAGGGATGAAAGGTAAGAAGGACAAGCCTACTGAATCTCAAGAGGAGACGGCGGAAGAAGAAGCACCCGTGGTTGAATCAGTAAGGGAAACAAGGAGAACAGTTCAGCAAGTTACTGAATCAAGCATGGAGGAGGACAAAAAAGTAAGGGGGAAGGTTTTTCTGAAAGCTAAGAGGGAGGCTGGAGAGAAATTGAAAACAAAGACCTTAGCTCCTCCAAAACGGAAAAGGCTTCAGACAATTGCTGAAAAAGAGGCCAGTGAAACTGAGGAAAACCAACCTGAAACTCAGCAAGGTCTGAAATCACCTCTCCAAGTGTTTTCTCAAGCAGTTACAAATATTAGGGAACAGGAGATTGCTGGAGAACATGTATTTTCAGAGGTGATGGAAAGTCCCATCGCTCAGGACAAATATCTCAAGAGATCTTTACAGGTTCTCAACAACCTGCTAAAGAAAGCCAAATTCAGATCCCAACCTCTCAATCCTCAGAGCCAATTGAACCCCAGGAAATACTGAATCTAGATGCTCTTCTCACTGAACCGTTCCTTGATCCATTAGCCCTACGGTTTGTTCAGCCCGTTGAGATAACTGTCCCTCCACCACCTCGGAAAGGAGAAGCATAAGAAGCTGAGTGGAAAGGAAAGGGAGAAAGATTTGTTCTTGATAGATATCCTGAACTCTCAGAGTTCCCTGACCTTCAGGATCTATTTATCAGACTCAGGACAACTGTGTATATCCTGAATCAGACCCTACCAGAGATGCTGAATATCGCTGCATTCAGAGGAGAAGATTGGTGGGCTGAGGAAACTGTTGTTCTTACTGAATTCTCAGGATTCAGAAAGACCAAACTCTGGATGAAGGTCTCAGGCTTTGATGACCTAGTCAAGAAGAAGATTGCTGAAAGAAAACCCAGTGAACAAGGAGAAGGGAGTACGAAGGAAGCTGAGAAAGACAAAGATGGAGATGCTGAGAAAGGTCCTGAACATGAAAAGGACACTCAGGCTGAAAAAGCTTCTGGACCTGAGAAAGATAAACAAGCTGAGAAGGTCATGCCAGTTGCTATCACTACTAATCCCCAGACTGAAGATAGACCACTTCAGGTACCATTTGGCACTATAATTCATTATGCCAAAATTACTGAAGTTCCTATCATTAAGTTTGTTGATTGTGGTATGCAGACTGAGGCTCAATCGAGCTATACATCTCAAGCTCAGATAGTTGATCTGACACCAGTCTTGGAGGAATTGAAGAAAGTTGAGCCGATGACAGCCAAGCTCACTCAGATGGAATCAATGATGGCTGATCAATTCAAAAAGATGAATGTTGCTCTGCATGATCAAAGTCAACACATGGTCAAGATGAGCACATCTACAAACCTTCAAGCAGCTAAGGGGGAAGTCACTGAAAAGATTACTGCTTTAGAGACTCAGATGGGTGCAGTGTCCAAAGAAATTTCTGAAGAACTGAATGCCAAATATATTGAGAGAACTGCCTATCTTGAGAAGAAATTAGCTGAGAAGAATGAGGAGATGATCAAGTCAGCTGTTGAGGACATGAGCTCATTACTCATGACCAAGATGACAGAACTAATGAATGGAGTTCTTGCCCAACAGTTTGGACAACTTTCTGATGAAGTTTCTGTTGGCAAGAATGTTCTAAGGAGAATGGATGATGAGTTGGATGTTCTAGCTGGTGAGATAAGGGCTATCAATAAAGAACAGTTTCATATGGATGCTACACTTTCCCAGATTCTTCCAATCTATGATGCCAAAAAGGGGGAAAGGACTGCTCACTCCACAAAGGGTAAGCTAGATGAGCATTTGAGAAAAACTCGGGAAATAAAGGCTCAGCAAGAACTCAAAGCTCAGCATGTTCTGAAGACTCTGAAAGAAATTGAAGAAACTGAGAAGCTGAAATCAGTAGAGCCAGAAGACACTGATTTCTTTCAGATTGATAGAGAAACAATTCAGGAAGCTATGATCTTGAGGAGATCTGAAGAAGAGAAACTGAGACTAGCCTCGATCGCCGCTTCCATGCCATCTTGTGGAGAGACCGATCCCAAAAGAGCAGAGAAGAGGAAATCCGTAGCTTTTGTGGAAACTGAGAGGAAGAGAAAGAAAGTTGCTACAAAGCCAAAGACCACAAAACCAATCCAGAGGAAGCTGGTTGTTGATTTTTCTGAAGAATCTGAAGCTCAGGAAGAAACTGAAACTAAGTCAGAAAAACTGCTCAGAGAAGGTTTTGGTACTTATGATGCAAGTGCCCAAGTGAAAGACTTTGATTGGCATAACAAGCTCATTGCCCTTCGTGCTGAAAAGGAAATAAGAAAGGCTATGTCTCCAGATCGTGGCGAGCTTACCGGAAAAAGAAAGAAGAACAAAGTAGAAGAGGAAAGCCTCGGAAGCTTCATGGGGAAGAGATGGGGCAAACCAATAGAACAAACTAGAATTAAAAATGGCGACATTGATAAATGGATGCCACCTCCATCAATGATGCTTGGGAAGAGGTTAAGAGAACCTTCGGGTTTAGCCATGATCTCCTACAAGAATGGAGGAGGATGCCCCGACATAGATGAAGCCTTCTTAGAATATCTCGCTACATTCTATCCTGAATATCTTCGAATGGATAAACTTAGCTGATCAGAATAATGTATCTTTGAAAGCTCTGGGTCAGTACAAGTACCCAGCTCCCAGATTCATCACATGAGTCATTAATGAAGCTGCTATTGCTAAGGAAATTGTTTAATATCTTTTTCTCGCTTGGGACTAACAGAAGCCAACCCGAGATCATCAAGAAGAGGGACGAATCAAGAAAAGGTACTATGGAATGTTCAATTTGGATGTTCCCGATGATGAAGTGGAAGAAGATTGAAGTCCTAAGATGTGTAATCTTTATGTTTATGTCTTTTTTATTTTCATTTGTAAGTCGTAATGCATATCCTGATCAATGAAAAGTGTATCTTCTGCACTCAAAGATAATATCTCATTATCTTCTTACATGTCTTTATTTTGATATGCCTTATGTTTTGAAATTGTTGGGAAAAATACCATTTTGGTTTATAATAGAAAAACTGAAACCTGATGAATAGGTTAGGTTTTCTCATATGTAACAAGATGGTTTTGCATCATCAAAAAAGGAAATTATTGGGAGATGAATTTAATAAAGAAGTTTTGATTAGATCCCAAAACCCTGAGTATGACATGTATCAGGACATCTTGATAGAATAGAATCAGGATCAGGTTTCATTAGATATTCGGACTTAGGATTACGTGCACCATGTATATTAATTAGATATAGATCAGGAAGTTTTTAGTATCTTTGAAGACTCGTAAGACTCTGCGCAGAATTAGACACGCCCGAAGACTCGTAAGACTCAAGAATCGAAACATCCTAAAGACTCGAAGACTCAAGAAGAAAAAGCATCCGAAGACTCAAGAATCGAAACATCCTCAAGACTCGTAAGAATCACAAGACCGTAAGATCCTCAAGACCGCTTTTTGTAATCGATCAAAAGGGACCCCAACAACTATTTTATGAAATAGTGTTATGTTCATTCCTAGTACAAACAAATGTAATGTTAGACATTTGTGGACATTAAGGAACATATCGGATCAAGAGAAAAGAGCCGCTTTGTTTGTCTCTCGCTAAACAAAGATTTCAACCAATGAGGAGGCAACAACACCAGAAATCGACACCGAAAGTGACATCTCATTGAAGAAATGTCGAGTTGATATCTTCCATTTCACGTAATTTGATGATTGGCTACTTGGTCGATATTTCCTAAAACATGCAAGGCGGTGTTCAAACCCCAAAATAGCGATTCATCAATAACCGTAAGGGAAACTCTTGATGCTATCTCTTCCAACGGATAGTTTTTTTCAAGAGTAACCTTTGGAGATGTTGCCTATAAAACGGAAATTTCAAAGCAACTCAAGAGCTCATTCAGATTATTGCAAATTGAAGCACTCGAAAACCCTAGAATTTCCCAAGTGTTTCACATTGGAGAGAGCTCATTCACTAAGCCTAGATTGATAGAAATATCCAAAGCTTAGTAGAGATATCCTAGCCTTTGCATTTGTTCTTATTGTAAAGGATATCTCAACCTAGTTGGAAACCAACCCAAACCCAAACCCTTTGATAAGGTAGTTTGAGTGTGTGTGTTTTGTTGGTGAGTTAGAGTTGTAAAGAGTTAGTAAGCTACAGTGAGTTAGCCAGAAAACTCTAGAGAAGAAGTTAGTAAGCTACTTGTGGTAGTCTGAACACTTGTGTGTGTTTGAGTTAGTAAGCTGCAGTGAGTCAGCCAGAAAACTCAAAGTAGAAAAGTGAGTAAGCTACAGTGAGTTAGCCTGAAAGCTTTAGGAAGTGGTTAAGGAATTTCTCTGAAGATCAGAGAGAGTGGACGTAGGAGCTTGAGTCTCTGAACCACTATAATTGCTGTGTTGGTTGATTTATGTACTGCATTTTATCTGACGCATGTATTTCACTGAAAGTTGATTTTACTGATTTTCAGTTGAAACCAATCCACTGAACTTGCATCAAATTGATCACAGCCTTCATCACTGTTTTATAAAAGGAAGAAGATTCTCAGCAAAGCTAAAACGAGTATAAATAGGGCCAACCATTCCGCGCAGTTGAGTAGCTAGAACAGATAGTTACCAAATTGAACTACCTCTACTGAGTGTTCAGTAAGTTAATTATCTGATCCAAGCTCCTCAGGATCTCTGATAAATTCAGGATCAGTTGGGCTAATCTGAAGCTTCTGAAAGCTGCTCAGGTTCATTTTCTCAGTTGACTTTGACTCAGGGCAATTTGTGCTTCTCAGGGCAAAAATATCAGGATAACCTGACCCATCTGACCTCAGTGAAGAAAAGGTTTTAAAAATTACTGAACACGTGTATTCCCCCCCCATACACGTGTAAGACTCGTTTGCACCGGGACCAACAACGTCTTTATTGAAGTACTTGGTACTAGTATTGGCGATGATAGGATTACCCAAGAAATCTTCGCAGGTTCTCAAAAACCTGTTGAAGACAGCCAAATAACCCTCCCACCCACACAACCCTCAGTGCCATATATTTCCATTCCTTTAGTGGCTCATTCTAGCTCTGAAGAGGAGGCACCTGGTCCTGAACTCAGGAAAGGTGAGGCTGAAGAAAAGGAGTGGAGGCAGAAGGCGGAGAGATTTGTGCTGGACAAGTATCCAGGGTTGGGAAACTATCCTGACCTAAAGGATATGTTCTTTAGACTGAAGACCGTCATGTTGATTGTCAATCAATCTTTTGCTATGATGCTCAGGATTGGCAACTTCAGGGGCGAGGAGTTTTGGGCTGAGGAGGTGGCGGAGCTTGATGCCTTCTCAGGATTATGGAAGAGAAGACTAAGAATAAAGGCAACAGAGTTTGACCAACTCGTGCTGAGGAAGCTTGCTGAAAGAGAGCCAGCCACTCAGGCTGAAGGTAAAAAAGGAGGTCAGGACGAAGAAGATCAGGATCCCACTCAGGGAAAATCCACAGATATCTTTTCTGAAGGGGACAAGTTGAAGGATGATGGTTCAAGTGTTGAGGCTACACTTCAGGGGGAACAATTTCAGGATGCTACTCCCTTGCAAATGATCACATTTGGCCAGACTGTCCAATACCCATTAGAACCTGAGGTGGAGATCATAGAAATGACTGATACAGGGGTGCAGACAGATGCTGAAATTCCTATTCCTCCACCACCCGCTGTTGATCTCACGCCTATCTTGGAGAAGCTGACCAAGCTTGAGCCCATTGTTGATTAGATTTCTAAGTTCGAGCCTCTGGTTGATCAAGTAACCAAGATTACTGAAGTTCAAACTTCTCAGGGAGCCATGGTTGATTTTATGAGCCATCAATGGCTAAGGCAGATCAGGTAACTTCATTGTCTATATTTATTGATAATAAGTTTACTGAGATGCATGCTAGACTGGGGGATATATCTAGAGATGTTTTAGCAGAAATGGAGAAGAAGTTTTTGTTGAGGACAAGTATGTTGGAAGATTTGATGAAGACAGAAACGAAGAGTTGATTAAGGCACTGTTGAGGAAATGAGTTCATCACTCATGACCAAGATACATGCTACTTATGGTGGTCTTGTTGAGGATACAACAACCGGTCCAGATGTCTTTGCGAGACTTCGGGATGAAAATTTTCATATTCTTCTTGAACTTCGATCGGTTAGGCGTGAAATAACGACATGGACATAACCCTTTCGCAAATTTTGGTCAACTATGATGCCAAAAAGGGAGAAAGTTATGATATGCTCACGAAGCTTCTAGCTATTGAAGGGAAATTACTGACACAGGAAGAAGTTATTGTATCCAAAGGGAAGAGGAAAGAGCCTGAAGTGTCAGTACATCCTGAGGCTACTTCTGAGGTTATTCAGAACGCAAAAAAAAAGCGGAGGGCTCATGAGTCAAGCAAAATGGGAGAGGCTCATGGTGTCCTCGATTCCTATTCCCCGAAAAATCCCAAGTGTTTCTGCTTTAGAGAAGCCAATCAAGAGGAGATTGTCCGGGTGTTCTCTCGAGGTTGAGGCACATAAAAAGTGAAGAATCAAACCGATGAACTCTTCAAAGAGGGATTTGGTGAATATGATTTTGGCCTCCAAGAGAATGAATCGATTGACACAACTCGAAGGAAAATAATTGAGGCCGAGAAGAGGAGGAAAGTCTGTTTTTTTTTTTCCGTCTTTGAGATGACAAGGAAAGAAAGAGAAGAAGCAAAAAGGAACAAGGGAGGTTTTCAGAGGATGATATATAGGAGAAGAGGCACAAAGCAACGAAAGAGGATGTGGCCTCATATGGATAAATGGATGCCCATTGAGCTTAATGACAAATGGGAAACGACCAAGAGGGAGTTCGTGTTTAACTATGACATTCTGCAAGTCTGGCCGCGTTCCATTGATGATAGAGATGATGCTTTTATTGCCTACATACTGAAGAACTTCACTGTTGAATGCCACAAGTGGTTTAATGTATTTGATACATTGGACTATCAGTTGAAGGCCCCAGGACAAATGAAGTACCCTCCACCCAAGTTCAAAAAATGGGATGATCATCTATGATTTCATCCATGCAGACTTTGTGGATTAAGCCAACTATCTGGAGCAGACAAGAAAAGGATGCAAGGACCATTCAGAAGAGGGAAGAGCTGAAGAAAATATACTATGGAATGTTCAATCTCAACCCACCAGCTGATGAGATTGAATCTGAGGGAGAATAGTGATGTATTTTATCTTTTGATACTCAGTAGAGTAGGATCAACTTTGTTTCCTGTACTTAACTTTTCGGATTAATGAAAACTCTACTGATGGTTTTTGTTCTGAAAAGATAATATCTCATTATCTTACTAATTTATGATTGATGGTTGCCTTTTAAATCTTTATCAGTTATAGGAATTGAAACCTGGATAGATGATAGGTTTATTATGTTCGCATATCTGTAACAAGATGGTTTTGGCATCATCAAAAAGGGGGAAATTGTTAGGAGATGAATTTAATAAAGAATATGATTAGATCCCAAAAACCCCTGAGTATGACATGTATCAGGACATCTTGATAGTATAGGATCAGGATCAGGTTTCAATAGACACTAGGACTCAGGATTATCTGCACCATGTATAGTCAGCAGATATAGATCAGGGAATTTTTAGTATACTGAAGACTCTGAAGACTCAGAAGAATCTTGAAGATTCAGAAGACTCAGAAGAATCCTGAAAACTCAGAAAAGACTGAGTAAGCTCAGAAATATCATGAAGACCCAAAGATCTTGAAGACTGTTTGTGTACTAAACAAAAAGGATCCTGAACCACTATCTTATTGAAATAGTGTTATGTTCATTCCTAGTACAAACAAACAGAATGTTAGACATTTGTGGACATTAAGGAACATATCAGATCAGAAAGAGAGCCGTTTTGTTTGTCTCTGCTCAAAGGAAGATTTCGACCAATGAGGAGGCAACAACAACGTACTTTACTGACACTAAAAGTGACATATCACTGAAGAAATGTCAGGACTGATATCTTCCAGTTCACAGAAATTAGTGATTGGCTACATGGCTGCATATTTTCTAAAACATGCAAGGGTGTGTTCAAACCGCAAAATAGCCGTTCTTCAATAACCAGAAGAGGAAACTCTTGATGCTATCTCTTCCAACGGATAGTTTTTCAAAGAGTGACCATTGAAGAACTTGCCTATAAATACCAGTGACCTTCACCATTGGACGGTTACGGGAAATCAAAGCAACTCAAGAGCTCATTCGTATTCTTACAAATTGAAGCACTCGAAAAACCTAGAATTTCCCAAGTGTTTCACATTGAAGAGAGCTCATTCACAAAGCCTAGATTTGATAGATATATTCAAAGCTTAGTAGAGATATCCTAGCCTTTGCATTTATACTTATTGTAAAAGGATATCTCACCCTAGTTGGAAACCAACCAAATCCAAACCCTTTGATAAGGTAGTTTGAGTGTGTGTGATTTGTTGGTGAGTAAGAGTTGTAAAGAGTAAGTAAGGTGCATTTGAGTTCAGCCAGAAAGCTCTAGAGAAGAAGTTAGTAAGCTATTTGTGGTAGTCTGAAAACTTGTGTGTGTTGAGTTAGTAAGCTGCAGTGAGTCAAACAGAAAACTCAAGGTAGAAAAGTTAATAAGCTGCAGTGAGTCAGCCTGAAAGCTTTAGGAGAAGTGTGTTAAGGAATTTCTCTGGAGATCAGAGAGAGTGGACGTAGGAGCTTGAGTCTCTGAACCACTATAATTGCTGTGTTGTTTGCTTCCTGTACTGCATACTATCTGCTGCATATTTTCACTGAAAGCATACTGATTTTACTGATATTCAGTTGGAAACAATCCACTGAACTTGCATTAAACTTGATCAAAGCCTTAACCACTGCTTATTAAAGGAAGAGATTTTCAGCAAGCTAAAACGAGTATAAACTTAGGGCCAACCATTCCGCACTCTTGAGTAGCTAGAACAGATAGTTACCAAACTGAACCAACTCTACTGAGTGTTCAGTAAGATAATTATCTGATCCAAGCTTCTCAGGATCTCTGATAAAACTCAGGATCAGTTGGGCAAATCTGAAGTTTCTGAAAGCTGCTCAGGATTACTGTCTCAGTAGACTTTGACTCAGGGCAAATTGTGCTTCTCAGGGCAAAATTCTCAGGACATCCTGAACCATCTAATCGCAGTAAGAAAAAGTTTTAAAAATCACTGTACACGTGTATTCCCCCCCATACACGTGTGAGACTCGTTTGCACTGGGACCAACATCATTGGAACGAAATTCTTGTTTACTTTTAATTTTGATGGAAGACATCTTATCAAATTAATGAGAAAACCATATTTTAGTGAGGAACGTTTTAAAGGCGGGGTATTAATTTCTTAATCGAGATCCAACATGTTAATCTTCATCATATTTGAGCGATTATTGGGCGCCGCCTACCCAAACATGATTTACACGGACTAACATTTATATGGGCGCCGTCTACCCAAACAATTAATATGGTCCGACAATTATTGGGTGCCGCCTACCCAAACAATTATAATGCGGACTATAAATACGTTAACAATTTAATTAAACAAGTTAAATAAACAAGTTAACGGAGTGGGATTTTAACAACCCTTTTAAATATTGAATTTTCAAATCCAATTTTAAATTCAATTTTATGATTATTAAAAACTTATTAATTAATCTAATTAATTATTTGGTCCAACCAATATCCAATTTAAAAATTAATCCAAATTAATTTACCAAATCCGGTTTTAATTTTATTTGTTGTGGGCTCATGTGCAAATTTCTAAAACTGTACAGAAGGGCCTGTCCAAAATCCTATTTCGGCACAGTCCTTCCCCTCATCGTCACTCGGTTTCCAAAACTGTTTTCTATCGGGTCAACCAACATTAATCAAACGTCCAACAATTCATCACAGTTCATCAGAATTATTCTAAATAATTTGCAAAGCTGCTCAACCATTAGGGTTTAATCAATCACGGTTTCATCAGTTCTAAACCAAAACCCAATCGACATTAACAGGCAATTAATAAGCAAACAACAATAACCCAGAATGAATAACAGACATGCATCGCACATGGACAATACTCATAACGGAAGCATCAAGCCAATCTACGTACGGATGCGAGTTACCGTTGCCGCCTTCGCGTGCGGGCTACTCGCAGCTGCGAGCAGAACAACCGGGTGGGGTCGTGCATGGAGCCGCGACCCCCTTTCACTCAGTCGGTTCAAAAAACGAAGCAGTAGAATCGAATTGGTGGTGCGCCGCCACTGGTTCGTCTCGATTCCGGTGGCGTGCCACCTAAAGTCAAATTAAAATGGACACAGGGGCCATGTTTTGAAGGGAATCATGCGACGAGTCTTAAATCGTGGTGAATCAGTGGCGAACCACCACGATTCGAAGTAATCCGGAGGCGCACCATCTAGAAAAGAGGCGAAACCAGAGGAATAGCTGCTTAGATGGGATGGGATGAGAACTGTGAATCGCGCAATCGGAAGAGGTGGGCTCGCATGACCGGAGCGAGCTGCGACCTGAGGCCGCGGGCTCAAGCGCCGTCGTCGTGTCCCACATACCGAAAATCACAGCGGTGGAGGCAGGGATTTCTCCTAGAGAAAACCCTAATCTGGGTTGTAACGAAGATGAAGAGGGCCAAAACAAATAATAAGGGGTGTGTCTCATCTAATGAGCGTGCCCCAGCAAAAAAAATACACACAAGGTGCGGTCAATTGACCCGGCCGCACCGATAGATTTATAAAAAAAAAATTAATTTTATAAATCTGATTTTATGCAATCAATTAAAGAGCCTGAAGCTCTGATACCACTGTTGGATTTTAGAGGCACGTAAACACGTAATACATGCACAGCGGAATTAAACAGTTCACAAACATATAATTGCATAATTAAATATGTGTAAACATAAAGAGAAATCTTACAGTAAATCGTACGCATATTTCTCTACTATGGTATCTGTTGGGAAACTTAGAGTTTTGATGAAAGTTCCAAAACACTTGTAATAGAACCAGTCAAACCTGTTAGCTGACTGATGATCTAGATACCAGTTTAAGGTGACCAGTTGATAATGACAGTATAGAACAACTGATGCAGTAGATATGTCACATATTGAGGGGGAACTCAATATGAGTAGGTTAAGTCTTGAAGAAGATCAGAAGATCAGACAAGTCAGATAATCAGATAAGCAGGCGAAGACAAGAAGCTGAAGAACAGAAGACCTGAAGATAAGATTATCAGAAGAACAAGACCAGAAGACCAGAAGACCAGAAGATCTACATCAAAATAAAGGAGAGTCTGCTAGTTAAGCTAAGACAATTTGCACTAGATGACTCAAGAAGGTAGACTGATCAGTTTTCTCTGATCAGGTCAGCTCAATCAGGTGACAACTGATGGCTCACCAGATCATACGAGGATAATCAGACAAGAAGAATGTCAACCTTAGTTGGTAAAACAAACACTGAATAAGTGTACTTGTTAACCAATGAGAATAAGACACGTATGCACGGAGCTGATAATGCGGGATTCGGTGATGCACAGTCAAACATCTAGAAAGGAAAAACATACATGCTTTCGACCATGTCGTCCCTGAAGCACATCACATCAAGCCTGCATGCTACCTAAAATAAAATGAATTTCGAATTGCTCTCCAACGGCTAGTTCAAATTCGTTCCTATATATATGAGATCAGACCTTCATAGTAAGGTTACGGAAATAATCATCAAGCTCAAGCAATCAAGATTTCCGCACTAAGAACACAAATTCAAGATTCATTCTAAGTGTTCATCCTATAGTTCTTAGCATAGAATTCTTATCCTCTAGCCTTAGGCTACTCAAACACTAGGATAGAATTCCAGTTGGAACACAACAAATCTTATACCCAAACCCGTAAAGTTAGGTTAAGTTTGTTTAGCAAGATTTCAAACTAGGGTTTCTAGCTTCTGATTTCTGGGATCGGTTAAGTGAGAACTCTTGAAATATCTGTTGTACTGTGTTGGGCTAACACATTAAACTAAGTCCAAGTTGGTTAAGTTGGTGCCCCTGCTGATAGGGAAGAGTGGACGTAGGACAGGTTGTCCGAACCACTATAAAAATCTGGTGTGCCTTATTTGTTTTTATCTGTTTTACACTTTGCACACTACATGTTTTAATATTACATGCATATTCTGAGTCTGGATCAGATTTGCATCAAGCAACTGATCTGATCAGTTTTACACTTTATCATCTGACCTAAAACAGATCACTCAGAAAATTGTCCAATCTAGATACTGTAGCCAGACACATCATCATGAAGACAATGGACAAGATAACGCATGAGAAGATCAAGTATCTCAAGACTGCCAAACATATGTGGGATACTCTTGCTGAAATGTGCGAAGGAAATGATCTCATTAAGGACAACAGATTGCAAGCTGAACTGGTAAAATTTGAGAAACTCAAGATGCTACCAAATGAAACCATAAATCAGCTCGATGGACGAATCACCATGCCAGTCAACAAGCTTCGTGAACTGGGACGAGAAATGTTTGTTAAAGACATCAACTATAAGATCTTGAGATCCCTGACCAAGAAATGGGATATGAAAGTAACAGTTATAAAAGATTGTCAAGATATTGCGAAGATGAAGCCAAACAACCTGTTTCTCAGTCTGAAGGCTCATGAATTTGACCTGATTGAAAGAGGCCAAGAAGAAGAAGACGAATCACCTGCTGAAACCACACCTGCCACATCAAAAGCAGTTGCATTCAAGGCAGCTAGCAGCAGTTCGAAGCCTACATAAGCTATTGGAAATATTGTGAGTCAGACTGAACAGATTGCTTTGCTGACCAGAAAGCTTGAAAGGTTAAATATTCAACTGGGAAAGTATCGAAAATTTTATAGAGACTATCAGAACAGCAGAGGAAGAGATAGGAGATCTACGGACAGATCACAAGAAAGAAATCGATCTGATGATAGAAGAGATGATCATAGAGATGATCGCAGAGAAGATAAGAAGAGAGATGATCGTTCTGATGATAGAAGAGACAACAGATCAGAAAGATGAAATTCTGATTACAGGCAAACTGGGAAGTCACCTGACAGATCCTACAGAAGAAATGATTCACCTGGCAAAAGAAATTCCGTGGAACCTGGAGCATGTTTCAACTGTCAGAAACCAGGTCATTACAGTGCAGACTGCTCTGACCTGACTCCAAAGGAAAGAGAAGAAAAGCGGAACAAAAGAGAGCAAAGTTACAAAGACAAAAAAGTCATGGTCGCTGATACATCTGGAATAGATGACTCTTATCTGCCTTCAGATGATTCTGGTTACTCATTTGTAGAAGCCTTCTGCCTTATGACCAATGCTGATGATTTCTACAACTTCGACGAGCTGATGTTCTCATCTGATGACGACATCTGCCTCATAGCCAAGGATGCTGATCAATCTGAGGTAACTTCTAAACCTTCTGTGTTTTCTGTTTCCACACCTGCTGTGCTGAGCACACCTGCTAGAGAGATTGACCTGCAGCTCTACAATGAGCAATTGCTTGATGATCTCCCTAATGCAGTAGACACTTATACAATAGTAGAAGCTGAGAACGATAAGCTGAGGGCAGAGAACATTCAACTTGTTAAAGATAATGTTGCAAGTAAAGCTGCTGAACTAAAATCAGTTGAGACTGTTCAGAAGATGACTGCAGAACTGGAGTTTCTGAAAGTCATCTCTTCTGATCAGAACAAATTGGTCAAGGAACAACAAGCTTATGATCTCAAAATGCTTCAAGCTAAGTTTGATGAACTCTTCAGACTACATGAGAGTCTAAAACAAAGTGAGGACAGTTTGTGAAAGAAAGTAGAGATTTTTGGAAAAGCTTCTAAAAATGTTGATGAAATAACAAGCTACTTTCGAAAGCTAACTGATAAGAAGGGTATTGGGTTTATAGCCCTTTTGGATCCTCACATGTCCAATCTAGTTCACAGTCCAAAAGTGAATTTAGGAAGGTTTCTGGTCAAGATACACGAAATGGCAAATCTGTATCAAAGTAGGGAAACAGACCTGCTGAACAGGTAAGGCGAGTGCCTGATCAGAAAGGGAACAGAAATGGACCTCATCTGATCAAGCATCAGCCGAGGAATCAACAGAAGAACCCTGTTCTTCTTAAGAGACCTCAACCTGGTCAGCTTATTAGGAATCAGAAAGAACAATCTCGCAAGGGAGAGTTCAATCTGATACCTAATCAGGTCAAGCTACCTAACCAGCATGCTAAGGGTAAACTGCAGAAACCATTTGTGCAAAAGATATATGAATCTTTTGTTGGTAGCAGTCGTACCTATCCCTTCAACCAGAAATCCAGGACATCTGCACCAGAACCACATTGGATTAAAAGAAGACAAACTAACAAGAAAAATCCCAAGTCTTCTGATTCATCCAAGGTTCACACTCATAATCATACTGATCAGAAAGCATATGAAGAGATGCATGATTATGTAGATGCTTATGGGAGACAAATCAGGCCTTCTGATCTTGAAGATTACCATAGGCCTTCTGATCTTGAAGATTACCATAGAAGTGCCCTGTTTGTATGGATCCCTAAAGGTAACACTAACCCCTCAGGACCCAATCCTAAAGGGGTACCTAAAGCCTGATTTGATTACAGGTTCGCGTGGGTTTGGCCAATAAGGGAGGTGTAGAAGCAACTATCTGGTACATCGATAGTGGATGCTCAAGGAATGATCAACACTGCATATTGTTAACTAGTTCTAGGAAAGGAATGATCAACACTGCAGATTGGAACAGTTGTCCAAGAAATGCTTGCCTGATTGTTAAGAGTTCCAAAAGAAGCAGTTGGCTCTGGCACAAGAGAATGAGCCATCTGAACTTTAAGACTCTTAACAAGATAGCAAGGATATCCCTGGTTCAGGGTCTCCCGAATGAGGTATTCTCTAAGGATCAGACATGTGTCGCATGTCAGAAGGGAAAACAGGTTAAAGCCTCATTCAATGGGATCCTGGACCAGCATCCAAATAGAGTATTGCAAAATCGCCCACATGGATTTGTTTGGACCAATTACTCCACTTAGTCTCAACGGACGTAAATACACTCTGGTAATCGTGGATGATTATTCCAAGTTCACCTGGGTTGTATTCTTGTATAAGAAGAATGAGACTACAACAAAGATACCTGAGCTGCTCAAGAGATTACAAAATGAGAAGGGTGTCAGTATTGTGAAAATCAGATCAGATAAAGGTACAAAATTTCTGAACTCCTTTATTACTGACTTTTGCACTGAGTTTGGTATACAACATGAGACATCAGCTGCCAGAAAACCTCAACAAAATGGAGAAAGGTAATGGAGAAACAAAACACTCAAAGAAGCCGCCGCACTATGTTAGGTAACATGCAACTCCAAACCGTTTAAAGGCGAAGCCATCAATACAAACATGTCACACTTCGTAATGTATGTACTCTGACTAAGATTCACTTCAAAACACCCTATGAACTGTGGAAGGGCAGAAAGCCTCGTGTTTCTTACTTCCATGTTTTTTTGGTGCAAGTGTTTTATTCACAACAATGGGAAAGAGCCCGATTGAAAACCTTTGAAGCTAAATCAGATGAGGGTATATTCTTAGGGTATTCCTCAACCAACAAAGCTTTCAAGGAGTTCAACAGGCGAACTCTAGTTGTGGAAGAAACACATCATGTGGTCTTTGATGAGACATCTTCTGAACAAGAGAAATCATCCGAACACAAAGCGTGCCCCGATCAACAAGTACCTGATACTCAGAAAATGGATCCATTAAGTATCAAAGAAAAGGGATCAAATCACGTAACAGTGTATGTCCCTAAACTTGATCTTAATGATTCACCAGGACAAACAGACCCTCAGGTACATACATTTGCCAATGAAGAAGTTGGTACAGTTAAGACAGTAACAACTGAAAAATCTGGTTCAGGGGGAACACCTGATGTTCCTGCAGACAGACATCAGCATATGATGATTCCAACATCAGCTGAGACTTGTCCATGCCAAGTGGATCCTCATTCGCATTCTCTCCCAACTTCTAGTGACTCAATATCAGAAGAGGATGAAAATATCCAAACTGATATACATCAGAAAAGAAGGACTTGGTTGAAAGACCATCCGACTGATCAGATAATCGGCAATCCTAATGCCCGAGTCCAAACTAGACATCAGGTTGGTGAAAGTGCTATGTATTGTTGTTATTTGTCCTTGAAGGAACCTACTAGAATAGAAGAAGCTCTACAAGATGCCAACTGGATTCTGGCTATGCAAGAAGAATTAGAGCAGTTCGAGAGAGACAGACCAACTCATCAAGATGTGATAGGCACCAAGTGGATATTCAAGAACAAGAGGGATGAGAACAATGTCATCACCAGAAATAAGGCAAGACTTGTTGCTAAGGGATACTCACAATCAGAAGGGATTGATTATGATGAGACCTTTGCACCAGTCGCTCGCCTGGAAGCCATTTCGATTGTTTAAAGCGCTATCTTTGACGAGGGTTTATTGTGTATCAGATGGATGTAAAGAGTGCATTCTTAAACGGGGTACTAGCGGAGGAAGTTTATGTTGAACAACCTCCTGGCTTTTGAAGTAGGCAACCAGGTGTACCGATTAAGAAAAGCTCTTTATGGCCTGAAACAAGCTCCTAGAGCCTGGTATGATACACTATCTCAGTTTCTGATAGACAGTGGATTCACTAAAGGAACAGTGGATAGAACCTTATTCAGAATAGAAGATGGTGAAGATATTCTGATGGTTCAGATTTATGTGGACGATATTATTTTCGGATCTCCCAACAAAAGTCTATGTGACAGATTCAACAAACTGATGCAAGGGAAGTTCGAGATGTCGATGATGGATCAGATGAATTACTTTCTGGGTTTTCAAGTTAAACAAAGTACATAAGGTATATTCATCTGTCAGGCAAAGTACACTAGGAATTTGTTGGTTAAGTTTGGAATTCATAACAGTAAGGAAGCCAAAATTCCCATGATGACTGGATTCAAGATGGATCCAGATGAGAATGTTCAGAAAATGAATCAGAAAGAATATAAGGCTCTCATTGGATTTTTATTATACCTGACTGCCAACAGACCAGATATAATATTTGCAGTAGGTGTATGTGCCAGATTTCAGGCAAATCCGATGCAAAGTCACCTGGAAGCAGCTAAGCGGATTCTTAAGTATCCGGCGGGGACAAGAAAATCTTGGTTTATTCTACCCATCGATGATAATCTAAAGCTTAGTGGGTATTCGATTCGACATGGAGGTTGCGAATCGACAAAAAGTCAACCTCAAGAACATGTCGCCTTAGGAAGCAAACCGATCTCTTGGTTTTCAAAGAAGCGGACATCCGTTGCCACATCTACTACCGGGCGTAATATATGGTCAGCAGAAGTCGCTGTTCTAACCGCTTCGGCTTAGTCGGCAAATGAGGGATTATAACATTGTAGCTACGAACGTGCCCATATTCTGTGACAGTAATAGTGTTATTGCAATCACTCAAAATCCAGTTCTACATACAAGATGCAAACATGTGGATGTCAGACATCATTTCATAAGAGATCATGTGGAAAGAAGAATATCGAAATGTAAAAGATCCATACCGATAAGCGGAGAGAGTTGATATCTTAACCAAGCCACTAGCTGAAGTCAAATTCAGAGAACTCTGTAATGAGCTAGGACTTCTGGACTTATGAGAAAGTGCACCTGAAATTTTTGGTGGACTGGTCTCCAAGACCACTTGGTTAAGAAACTGACCAAAGAAAAGGAATCAGTTGAGAAATGGAATCTCAACTAACCAAGAAGAATCAACAGAGATCGATCGTAAAAGGATAACAATTGAAGGGGAATTTCAATCGATCGATAGGAGCGTATGAATCGATCGTAAAAAGTGGGACATTGACTGGGAAATACAAAGGATTAAGCATAAATAAAGATCAACAGAAATCAGTCAGACCTGAACAGACTTCATGGGGTATTGACCGACACAACATCACCAATCGACACGATTTACTTCTTTTTTCTTTTCTGTTTACTCATATGCAATTGTCTGATAATATTTGCTTTTACTGTGCACATATTTTTATGACGCACGCCCTACAAATCATTTAATGCGGACATGGGGAATATGTATTAATTGCTATTTATTGCATTTTTAAATCTAAAAAGGCAATCAAGCTTAAGTCCCTGACCGCACGATCAATTCCTTTTAAAACCGCTTAATCTCAATCGTTCATTTTTATTCAAACGTTTGGCTTTCCAATCTCGGGTTTCCAAATTAGTTTTCCCTCCTTTTCAATATATATATATCCTTCGTCAAAACCCTTCAAAACTTCCATACCCTAAATTTCCTAAAATCACCAATACTCTGCAATTTCAAAAACAATATTTCTTGCAATAATCTGGTAATTCTCGCTTATATGTCTATTTAGCTTTATGTATTTAGGTGTTGTTATGAAATACACATTTACCATTATGTGCTATGCTGTATCTATTTTGGTGTCTGTGTGTTTATTATGAGGAATCGAACATCGATTATTTTTCTGAGAAGTCTATATGCGATTTGTTTTATATGCACAATTCTCACACAGATTCCTTTGTTTTAGATGGTAAAACACGGAATGGGAAAGATTATGTTCAATTATGCGAATCTATCCAATCAAATTGTAGAGGATAAATATGTGGTTTTTGGGATCACTCGAGATCCAGAATCAATGGAAGTGGAGCAATTACTGAAGGGATGTGGACTTGAACAATATTGTACAACCCACTCCAATCCAGTTATGCAGTATGAAGCTTTGGAGTTTTTGTGAAATTTGGAAGTAGTGACACCTGGTGATGAACTGTCATCATTTGTCAATGGGGAAGCATTTATAGTCACAAATGCAGACATCATCAGACTGTAACCTGCCGAAAGGGAAAATCTCACCTGCTCACTACAGAGAAAATGAAGATGAGCAGATTAGAGATCAACTGTTCAGAGAAGTTGACAAACAACACACTGCAAATTTTGTCAGACCAATGTTAAAGAGGAAATATCGCCTGCTCTTTGATATTCTATCAAAGACAATAATGGGAATCTCCTTCAGCCCTGATGGACTGACTGCTGTCAAGATGCATTGTATGGCAGCAATTGTGGATGGAGCCACAAACATCAACTGGGCAGGATTCCTGAAGGCAATTATGTTACAAGAACAAGCTAAGTTCGGAGTAAATGAACAGAGAGAAGTTTTGTTGATCAGCAACCTGAACAAAGTGGCAGTCATTCTGAGGGATAAATTTCCAACTGCTCAATGGGACCAGAAGGGGCTGAAGAACTACAAGGCATTTCTGACCAGCACTACTGTTATTTTCGATCCTTCTGATGAAGACACGAGGATGACCATCAGGAAAGGCAAGGGAAAAGAAACCGCATCAGCTGGATCAGCTCAACCACCTAAGCGAAAGAGGAACCTGACAAAGGAACTGGCGAAGAAGCCAAAGAAAGTGAAACAAGCTCCAATGACTCTGTTCTTGGAGAATGAGTCTGGTGAAGAAGAAGCAGCAGCACAGCCTGATGAGCATAAGAAATCCGCTTATAGATCTGAAAGGCATGCTTCACAGGTAGAGAGTTCACCAGAATAATCTGAAGGAGAGAAAGAGAAAGACAAGCGAAAGGCAAGATCTCCATCACCCCAATCTCGTGCTCAATCACCGATTAGAACTCAGACTGCTGAGTGCATGACCCCTTCTCCTTCGCCAACAAGCGAACATGCCAGATCACCTGTTGTAAAGCTAGATCGAACTCAGCCAATTAGTCAACAGCCCGCTAATCTACCTCCACCTGAAACTTCTTCAACTCACCCACCTGTCCAATCTGAACAGTCAATTCCTGAATCAAGATCATCCAAAACATGAAATTGATGAGTTATATCCTGAATTGGAAGCCCATCCGACTATAAGGGAAGATATCTTGGAAATCTTGACATGGAGGGATCTCAGATTGAAGAACTTCTCAGATTTCATGATCATCATTGAATAGATGGGAGGAGCGGATGAGTTTGCCGACTATGACTTCGATATGAAGAAATCTGCTAGGGTTGGTTCACCTGCTGAGTTAATTTCTGATGAGGCAGTCAAGGCCTTGGTGTACCGGAAGCTGGACAAGCCTCTGGAATAGTCTATCTTGGCTTCTGACAAAGAAACCTGCAAGAACGATGATATCATGAGAGATGCAGGAGTTGCCGATGAAGTTGGTCTTGGTGATGCATTTCAAGACCAGCCACTGGAGGCAACAACAACTGATGCAAATGTTGAACCTACCTCCACCACTCAACTTCCAACAGATCAAGCGATACAGGGTATATCTGCTACATACATTACTACCGATCAGTTGCGAGAAATCAGATCGTGTTTCAAGGATCTGTTGAAAGAAGAAGTTGAAGGCGTATTGGCTAACTCGGTTAGCAATACCATAACTGATCAAAGGCAAGCTTGTATGCGTGAACTGAAAGATCAAATGGAGTTTACCATCTCCCAGATTGAAGCCTTAAAGGATCAGTTTCAACAAATGATGATAGGGCTGAATGACGAATTCAAACACTCCTATAGTGAGAAGATGGCCAGAGTCGATCAACTTCAGGTATCTCTACTCATGACCACAGAAAAGCTGGAAAAAATGGAGGAGAAGATTGATAAGCTGATTCTCACTTTCTCAAATGCCATCGAAGCCGCAAAATCTGAGCTGGTATCCAAAATTCAAGAATTAACTGCTCAGACACAAGGATTGACTGCATCAGATCTTAACAAAACCATTGTTGTCAGTTTTGGCTCTCTGATTTCCCACCTCAGCTCTCTTTTTGATCAAACCAAAAAGGGGAAAGGACAGGTTGAGAAACCAACTGACTTCATCAAGACTACAGAAGAGCTCATTCAGACTGTTGAAGCATATGACCAAAGATTAGATCATCTGGATCTATTTGAAAATGAAGTTTCTGATAAGATGGAGAAGTCAAGGGCAAGAAAGATGGTCGGAGGAGCTGGACCTTCCAAAGTTGAATCTGTTCCCAAATCTGCTCAAGCAAAAAGAATCACAAGGAGAACAGCAAGTCAGATATAAGCTGATAAGGAACTTGCTGTAAAACTTTCTGGGGAGCAGATTGCTGAAGAAGCTCGTTTGAGTGAAGAAGAAAGAAAAGCTGAGAAAATGGCTGAAGCAGAAGGATTGAAGAAGAAATATACTTCGAGAGTAAGGAAAGGTCAAGCTGGGAAACCAGTCTTGGAACCTCAACTGCAACAAAAGTTGATGACAACATTCCGAAAACTGCTGAACATGCTGACAGATTCGAAGAATGGAATAAAATCAGAGGTGAATGACTCTTGGATGCTTTCGTTCTAGACCTGGTGCCAAAGGAAGAATCACCAGATGAAGAATTTCTGAACTGGTTAGAGAACAAGCATCCAGAATTCTTGAAGTATCTGGAGAATGAGGCCAGGAAGATTAATGTAAGAATCTCCCACCAAGATTATGAAGTGATGGACTACACAAGGAAGGTGGATGGCTCATTCGACAAATTGGCCTTTCAACGATTCTATTTTGACATCTTGAGCAAATCACGTATAACTGATCCTCAGCAGATCAATGATGTCAAATGGAAACTATATCGAATCTTCAACATCCCACAGGACCTGCGAGAGATGCCGGAGGGCTACATCCTAAAAGTTTGAAGATCAAAAGATAGTTTTAGGATCAGTTGTATTTTATACTAAAACTTTTCAGATGTACTTTGTAATGTCAAATCTAATGAATGCAAAGTTTATTTTTACTGATCCTAAGACAAAATCTCTTTGTCTTCTGATTATCTGTTCTTTACTGATTTATATATTTATCAACTGTTGTTGGTTTCTAAAATGTTTTGGTTTCATCAAAAAGGGGAAAATTGTTGGGAAACTTAGGGTTTTGATGAAAGTTCCAAAACACTTGTAATAGGACCAGTCAGACCTGTTAGTTGACTGATGATCTAGATACCAGTTTAAGGTGACCAGTTGATAATGGCTGTATAGAACAACTGATGTAGTAGATAGGTCACATATTGAGGGGGAACTCAATATGAGTAGGTTAAGTCTTGAAGAAGATCAGAAGATCAAACAAGTCAGATAATCAGATAAGCAGGCGAAGACAAGAAGTTGAAGAACAGAAGACCTGAAGATAAGATTATCAGAAGTACAAGACCAGAAGACCAGAAGATCTACATCAGAATAAAGGAGAGTCTGCTAGTTGAGCTAAGAAAACTTGCACCAGATGACTCAAGAAGGTAGACTGATCAGTTTATCTGATCAGGTCAGCTCAATAAGGTGACAACTGATGGTTCACCAGATCATACGAGGATAATCAGACAAGAAGAATGTCAACCTTAGTTGGTAAAACAAACACTGAATAAGTGTACTTGTTAACCAATGAGAATAAGACACGTATGCACGGAGCTGATAATGCGGGATTCGGTGATGCACAGTCAAACAGCTAGAAAGGACAAACATACATGCTTTCGGCCATGCCGTCCCTGAAGCACATCACATCAAGCCTGCATGCTACCTAAAATAGAACGAATTTCGAATTGCTCACCAACGACTAGTTCAAATTTGTGCCTATATATATGGGATCAAACCTTCATAGTAAGGTTACGGAAATAATCATCAAGCTCAAGCAATCAAGATTTCCGCACGAAGAACACAAATTCAAGATTCATAATAAGTGTTCATCCCATAGTTCTTAGCATAGAATTCTTATCCTCTAGCCTTAAGCTACTCAAATACTAAGATATACTAGAACACAACAAATCTTATACCCAAACCCATAATGATAAGTTAAGTTTGTTTAGCAAGATTTCAGACTAGGGTTTCTAGCTTCTGATTTTTGGGATCGGTTGAGTGAGAACTCTTGAAACATCTTTTGTACTGTGTTGGACTAACACATTAAACTAAGTCCAAGTTGGTTAAGTTGGTGACCCTGCTGATAGGGAAGAGTGGACAGAGGACAGGTTGTCCGAACCACTATAAAAATCTGGTGTGGCTTATTTGTTTTTATCTGTTTTACACTTTGCACACTTCCTGTTTTAATATTACATGCATATTCTGAGTCTGGATCAGATTTGCATCAAGCAACTGATCTGATCAGTTTGACACTTTATCATCTGACCTAAAACAGATCACTCAGAATCTGATTTAAGCAAACTGGTTTTTCACACAGATTAACTTATCTTCCACACCAACTATTGAACAAGCGATCAGTAAGTCGGATATCAGTTCGTACTGCTTCACTCGCACTCTGATCAGAATTACTTGCTCTTCACATCTGATCTCACAAAAAGTTGTTGAAGTCTATTCATCCCTCCCCTCTAGACTTCAACCCTTACGAAAACCCGTTCGGGACCTATAAGTGGTATCAGAGCAGTGGTTCTACGGACCACTGGCTTTGAGTATCATCGGTTCTTGAGGAAGAACCATTGTGGTCACTTTAACAGATCTTTGAAAAACCTATTTTAAAACTCATATGTTTCCAAAACTCACATTCAGCATGGATAATACCTCGGGTATGTATCATGATCTGCCTAAGTTCTTCATTGATGAGTATGCTGACTGGACCATACTCATGATCCAGAATTTCCTACTGGAGCCAGAATCAGAAAGAGCCCTTCACTGATGGATCCAGAATTTAACATTTAATCAACCAACTATAATCCGTAAAAGGGAACTACTTGTTGTGTGACCCATTGGCCCAATATATCGAGTGATTAGTCAAACTAACGGTCTTAATTAAACCCTAGACAATAAATTAGACATTCTCAATATATGAGGTACGTTGCGAGAAACGTGCAACTACCTGTAACTGAAACATGGGCTATTACGATTTCCTCCTTTCATTCGCGAATACTCGATTAAGTCTTGAACATGATGAAGTGTCTATTCAAATAACTTAATCATATTATCTCTAATCACTAATTGATCATGTATGTCACACTTAGCCACAAAGTCTAAGTTGATGTGCATCGACCGATGACTTTGATCCAATTATGATGAGAAGATGAGTATTCTCTCTAAATCCACATTGAGGAATGAATCCTATTCTTGGCTCAACTACCACGTACATGCACTTTGTGATGAACCCAATCCAAGCCATATCTACCCATAGACGGGTGCAAGCGTCGGTCATGGTCAAAGTTCATCATCCCACACATGTCGTGCGTATTGACCTCAAGTCAAAGGAGTATCGCATCGCTCCCACTAACCGAGACACCCATAGACACATATAGTGGAAATACATCAAACGGTTTCTCGGATGGGTATACCAATACCCTCTAAGGTATTTGTGCATCCATCATGAGATACCTAGTATCTCGTAGTAAGTGAGATCTTACTACACTCTCTAAGAGTATGATGCAGATCGCACACCAATCCCCATTATATCATCAATATCCCATTCTTGATGATCCTTGATCGAGGCTATTTGAGAATCATGCTTAAGTCAACTGAGTTCTCACAACCTCAATGACAGCAATGACTCATGGGAACACTTGTATAAATAAATGCAAACAATCAAACATAATATTCAAACAAGTGTATTGCCATACATTAATATTAATTGAACTATAATATTAAATCAAACTGAATATCATCAAGTATTATGTCCTTACAATAGATTGTCTCTAGGACACTAGCACTAACACGAAGCTGGTGTCAACATTCACCAGATATTTGTACACCTCTTCTAGTAGTATTTTGATGTCAGAAAGTGATGAGACTTCAGCTCCAAGTCTATCAGCAATCAGCTCGATGCATTTCATTTCATTCTCGGCCACCTCAGAATGCAAGGAAAGTAGCTTCTCAGTCGAGAGATTTCTCTCAGACTCAACCAACTGCTTCATCCTTTCCTCCATCTGATTCATCAGATTTGTTGCTAGCTTGTTGAACTGCACTTCAACAGATACCTTTACCCCATCTTGAATAGTCTTTGAAAGATGATCTAGGGTCTCAGGTGGAATGACAACAACCTTCTCAGATGTTGATACCTCACCAGTTATGGTCTCATCTGCTTCACCCTCAGCTGGTTCATCGGCAACTTTCTCATATTCAATGTATTGTTGAGCTATGTCCCAGACCATCAGATCGGTCTCTTCAACATCTGGATATCCCAATTTCCTGTTAACCAGCCAGCTGACATCATCATCTGATGCCAATTCTGCAGCACTGCTCACTCCAGCCAGCTGCTTCATCCTCAACTCCATATCAACAAAAGCAGCTTGTCCCAATACATCCAGAATAATAAGAAAATCTTCAATTTCATGTAACCTGATATCCCTCCAGAACAGGATATCTGTTACCTGATGTCTGACTTCTGGGTGCTCAACCAGATGAGGGAAGGTCTTGGTCAGATAATTTTCAACCCTTCGCCTCAGAAACATCACCGGAGGATGCATCTGTTCAGGTGATTCTGGTTCAAGTATAAGTCTGGTGTTGAATGGGTTGTGGGTTACCGAAACAAACATTGCCTTCTGCCTATCTGATTGAATCGGTGGGGATGATTTTTTTGGTTGCTCTGGTTGGGCTAATTCTGGTTGTGGTTGTTCGGGTAGTGTTTGTTCTGGTATGGTTGGGGACGGTGATTTTCTAATAGGTGAGGGTGATTTGGATTTTTCTAGTGATGGGGATGGAGATTTTGAGGTGGGGGTGGGTGAACGGGGTAGATGCATTGGGTCATGGGCAGATTTTTTGAATAATGAGCTCAGATGAGCGGAATTAGATGGCTCAGATTACATGCACCTCTTTGGCTTGACTTCCCTCGCCTTCTCCCCATCCTTCGCCTTCTCCTTCAACATCCTTCTCAACCTCCTCAGCAGCCACTTCTTTCTCAGCACTGACTGTGTGCTTAGAACTTACAGTTGTCTCTTCTCCAACATCTTCCAAAATTGGCTCCTCAGCTACCAATTCTTCTGACTCCAAGATTTCAACATCACTATCTTGGTCTTTCAGTCCTCCAGATGGCATACCAGATTTCTTGGGGAGCATGGATGTGAGTTTCTTCTGGTGTTTCTTACTCACATCTTCAGCTTTGCGAGAAGGTTTAGTAGCCATGTGCTTTCTCTTCATCTTCCTCTTGGGAGGTTGCTCTTGAGCCTCTGATTGAACAGAAGATGCATGTGCCTTGTCCTTCTTGGATTTGGACACATACGATATCGGATCGTTATCACGTTGGCCTTGAATCTCCACATCCTTCCATAGAAGTGCTTTGAACTTCATCAGATATGGTTTATGCCCTAGTTCGGACCATCTGTAATTTGGAAGTTTATCAGCAAGAATAATGGAGACCTTGTGAATGTTGCAGATTTTCTTGGATAGTACAGCTTCATTCCTCTCATTCACTTCAAACTTGTCAGTCTCCTGCAACAACCGATGTTTGAACAAACCAAGCCAGTTCATATCTTGAGCCTTTTCAATAATTGCAGTCATCACCCGTTGCTTTAGTTGAGTTACAACATCAGGGCTGAAGGCTATACCCAGAATTACCTTTGAAACGATCTCAAAGAGTAATCTGTACTTCCTTTTCAAGTGGGGTTGCTTCACGTTGACCACTTGATCCTTGATTGCTGGCCTCAGAAGGACTGTTTGAAGATATTCCTTATCACTAACACCCGTAGTGAATTCGTCCGGGGCATTCCTTCCTGCTGGTAGACCGAAGATCCTCCTCAAATCATCATTTGAGACTTCAATCGTAGTTCCTCCTATGGATGACATGAGTTCTTTATTGGCCGTCTCCTTCAGGTTCCTCAAGAATTCCAGTGATTCGTGCATATAGACAGTGTCTAAGTGTCTATAGCAGAATTGCTCGAATCCAGATGCTCGAATGCACTCCAATATTTCGAGTGATTCTGGATCGGTTGTGGCTGTGAAGATCACATATTTTTCATATATGATATCCTTAACCATAGAAGCATAGTTGCACACTTCTTCAGACACAGATGAGGTTGCCATTTCTGCAAAAAGCATAAACCTTACTTCACGTTTTCATGTATTGAACACAAATATGATCACAGACTCAATCATATGTACAATTTAAAGATCATTCATTCAACATTAGTGTAACTTATAACCTCTAAACATTTGGTAATCAATTTGCAGAAATATAAGCAAGAACTTACGAGTAAAGACCTATAACCCTAACTAGTATAGAACAAATATTCATCATAAAGCAATTAGCAAGTACCAGATATGCGATTCGAAGTGAGATAATCAATGAAATTGAAATCGCTAGAAGCAACAGAGGATTTTTCTTTTGTGTAGAAGCTTTCTGGGTACGTTTTGAGGATGAATAATGAGAAAGGTTTTCAGAAAATAGGTTTAGGGTTTAAATATGCGGGAGGGAAAACCATTTTGCACGAATCTTAAGAGTACTTGAGTATTCGTGTTTTAAATCGAACTGTCAAGATTAAACAGTTTGAAAAAGGTTTGATCGTGCGGTTGAGGAGTTTGAATGGCAGACTTTTGGACTTAAAAACGCGTAATAAATGCATTTAATACATAAATCCCACGTCCGCATTTAATGCTTGCAGACATGACGTCATAAAGTAATGGGCACAGTAAGAAATAACATAGAGTAGCATAGGCTTAAGTAAAGTAAATCAGAAAACGTATATGACTGATTGATATTGTAATTAGTCAGTTACCACTTTGTTCTGATCTGGCTTGCCTGATTATTATTGACCTTACTGATTGTGTAGGTCCCGAACGGGTTATGTGAGGGCAGAAGTCTAGAGGGGAGGGGTGAATAGACTTCTGAAAAACTTTTCGTCTTGAGATCAAAAAGTAGCGGATAGCCCGATCAGAGCGCGAAAGGAATCGGTTTGTCCGATAACCAACTTATTTGAACGCCGTATAAGATCGATTCGTAACTACTCGATTAATCGATGTGTGCGGAAGCTTTAAGTTTTACCCGTGAAAAAAAACGGTTTGTATAAATCGATTCCAAGTTTTATCTTTTTAATCGATGACGTAAATATCAAACCGATCGGATCGTAAGCTTGGTGCTATCTCGATCTTTACTTAGAATATGTATGCGCTTTAAGATTGTGCGATGTGAGAGCGCTTAATCAAAGCAAGAAAAGGCACACAAGATTTATAGTGGTTCGACAAACCAAATCCCTACGTCCACTCTTCCCTTTCACAAGGGGCACCAACTTAACCGACTTAACCGATCGGACTTAGTTTAGTGTGTTAGTCCAACACAAGACACCAACAGATGTTTTAAGAGTTCTCACTCAACCGATCCTGCAAATCAAGATTAGAAACCCTAGATCGAATCTTGCTAAACAACTTATCCTAACTTGGGGTTTGGGTAAGATTGTTGAGGTTCCAACTATGAAATCTTTTCTTGATAAAGTTGATTGATAGCTAGATGAAAAGATTTCTTGCTAAGAACTTATGGGATGAACACAATATAAAATAAGCTTGTTGTTGTGTTCTTCGTGCGAAAATCGACTATAGTTTGAGCTTCTTGATTATGTTGTTTGTCCCAAAGATTTCCGTATTTCACTCAAGTGTGATCCCATATTTATAGACCTTGAGATCAAAGAGCCGTTGGAGAGCAATTTGAATCTCGTGCTATTTTAGGTAGACTTGGCAGCTTGATGTGACGGCTTCAGAACGGCATGGCCGAAAAGCGTGAATGTATATTTTATAGCCGTTTGAGAGAGCAACATCAATCCCGCCAGTATCGCCTCTGCTCATACGTGTTTCTTCCTTATTGATGGAAGCCTTGCTTTGCTTGCGGTTGTTCCTCCAACTAAGGTTGGTATTCATCTTGTTCGGATCGCAGACGATGATAAGATGAAACATCGATTTTCATCTTATGAGTCGATCCGATCACCGAATCTGATCACCCACCGATGGAGTCTTCTGGCGCCGCTGACTTAGCTTCAACCGGCCGACTCTACCGATGTAGGTCTTCCGGGTCTTATCTTCCGAAGTCATCCGATCTTCTAAGTATAGAGGTTTGAGCTTCATGACTTCCGAAGTTATCCGACTAGATCGATTCGATCCGATCTTCCGCTTCGGTTTAGCGTTCTCGCTCATTTGATATCGCCTTTCTTCCGATTCTTCAGATTCGACCTTTACATATTGAGTTCCCCTCAATATGTGACCTATCTATTACATCGAGTTTTTTTATACAATCATTATCAACCGGGTCTCCTATAGCAAAGAATGTAAACATCACTCGCCTAACAGTGTCCGATCGGGTCCTATTACATGTGTTTTTGGAACTTTCATCAAAACTATAAATTTCCCAACAATTTCCCCCTTTTTGATGAAACCAAAACACTTGAGAAACCAAACAGTTGATAAGTATAGAACAGTTAAAGAGCAAGTAATCAGAAGACAAAGAGATTTTGTCTTGGGATCAGAAAAATAAACTTTTCATTAGATATGTTGATTACATGTTACATCAGAAAAGTTTTGTATTTAAAAGCAGCTGATCCCTAGACGTCTTCTGAATCTTCACTCCTTGGGCTTGTATCCTTCTGGCATTTCTCTTTGGTCTTGTGGAACGTTGAAAATCTGATAGAGTTTCCATTTGACATCAGTTGTCTGCACTTGATCAGTTATCTGTGATTTGCTCAAGATGTCAAAGTAGAATCTCTCAAATGCCACCATCAAATGAGCCATCCGCCTTTTTTGAGTATATTAACGATCATACTCTTGGCGAGATATCTTTACATTTATAAGCTTGGCTTCATTTTCCGAGATACTTGAAAAGTCCGATATTTATTCTCAGAACCAGTTGAGGAACTCATCATCCGGTGATTCTTCTTTTGGAACAAGATCAAGGACAAAAGCATCTAGAAGCCATTCACTTCGATCTTATTCCATTCCTCAAACCTCTTGGCGTGTCAAAGGTTTTTGGTATGATCTCGCCGACTTTTGCCGGCAACCGAGGTTCTCGTGCGATTTTTCCAAATAATCCTTTCTTAGCCCTTGATTTGAACTTTTTTTCAACCCTTCGCTTGTGCCCGTTTTTTTTTTCCTTCTTTCTTTTCTTCTTCACCATCCGCTCTTTGGACAATTTCTGACTAGCTCCTTATCACCAGATTCCGACTAGTCAGGCTTCGTGACTTTCCGGTCCGAGTAATCGGGTCCAGATTTTGATGTCCCAAAGACCCGCAGCAGCCTTTTCTTGCAATTGAGCTTTGTCCATGGGCCTTATCTTCCGATGTGTCGGGCTTGGTTTCTCGATCCTTCCCCTTTTTGGTTTGATCAAAAAGCGCGTTGAGGTGGGAAGTCGAGACCCAAAGTTGACCGACAATGCCTCGATTTAGATCATTAGCGATAAACCTCAAGTTTGAGTCGTTAGATTCTCGAACAGCTTGTAATCGGCTCTTTTTTGGCGCTTTCCATTGTAGCGAGAGTGTCCAAATCATTTTATCAAATTTCTCTTCGATAACTCGAGCCTTTTTCTCGCCGAAATCGTCGAAAGAAGATTGATTTTGATCCACCTGTTTTCAAATTGTCATCAACCGATTTTGTAAGCTCGCCAGATATGGTGGTCATAGATTGGGAGAACTGATCTCGATTGCTTCGATTTGTTTGAGATCGATTTGTCTCTCGATCGCTTAGCACTCCTCAATCTCTTCTTTTTCGGAGATCTTTGAGACAAGATCGATCTCCGGGTTGATCGATGGTGATTTGAGATGTAGGAATTGGATCCATCACTTGATCGAGGTTCGGGTTGTTTGTGCCTCCGGTGGTTGGTCGTGAATCGCAGCACAGTTCCACTTTCATCGGCGACTCGGCATTCACCATTTCGGCGTCTGCTTTACGGAGCTTCTTGAGCGGTCTCAAATTTTTCTTCTTCCGGCAATTCCAACTTCCCATGGATCGAAGCTTTCCGCAGTTTATCGGATATGAGCTCACCGGTGATCCCACTTTGGCGGACTTCCTCATATCGAAGTCAAAATCTGCGAACTCATCCGCACCACCCATCCGCTCAACAAGTAAGATAAGATCTGAGAAGCTTTTTAATCTGAGATCTCTCCAGGTGAGGATCTCCATGACTTCTTCTCTGATAGCAGGATGGGCGACCAGTTGTGGATACGTCTCATCAATCTCTCGTTCAATTCTTAGTCCGACCATTTTTCCAAAGGATGGTCTTTGTTGATCCGGATACGAAATTATCTCTGGCCCGCATTCTCATTGGATGAGATGTGGAAGCTTCTGGTTGTGCTTGAGTCGGCGGAAGTTGTCTGATTGGTTCGACCTGCAGTGGTTCTGCTGTAGTGGCAGTTGTATCTGGTTCAGGTTCATGAGCAGGTGAACTAGCAGGAGAGAGACATGCTCGGCAGCCTTTAGTCTGAACGGTGAATCAGCTTGAGGTTGAGGAGAAGTAGATTTATCGCCTTGTGCTTCTACCTCGATCGTTTCTGGGCGAGCCCTCGGGTTGAAAGCTTGCTGTCCGATTCGTTTTTTGCACAAATGATCGCTTCGGGCGCTTTTTCTTCTTCTGACTCATCTTCTAGTGCTAGAGTCAGGGTAGGTTGCTTTGCTTTCTTTGGCCTCTTCTCCTGGGCCTTCACCAGTTTTTTCTTTTTCTGTGGAGCAACTGGTGTGGATGAGGCGGCTTCTTTGCTCTTTCCTTTCTTCAGTTTTGTTGGAGTGGGCTCCTTGTCATCGTCTGGTGGCCCATATATAACTGAAGTTGATGAGAGGAAGGCATTGTAGGACTTCAGCCATTCTTGATTCCATTCAGTAGCTTGGCAGTTTGTCTTTCAATATAACCGCAACCTTGTTGAGATTGGTCGACTCTCTTTTTCGAAAGACTCCTTTGGATTCATTGACTCCAAATTTTTCGTGTTCTTGGAGCAAGATGGCTTTTCGAGAAGCCGTGCGAATTGATGTTCGAGCCCCCCATCAATTATTGCCGCCATCTTTGTACATTTTGACTGATGTGAGAGCATCTGGGCTAAATGAGATTCCCATGATCGTTCTTGATGAGAATGTCAAACAAAGATCTGACTTTCTTTTGAGCATTGGCACGATGAATCCGGGCATCGATGTTTGTCCCGCCTCTCTTAAGAGCTCCTCTCTCGATTTCTTCATCCTCATTCTCCCTCAGTGTGCGGGAGAGATTCGCCCTTTTGTAAGCCAATGACGAAAGTGATGTCTACATTTGTCGATCCGATTTCTTCTCCGCTTATTTGACGACATCGGTTCGCCTCCTGGTTTTTTTTATCCACACTCAAATTCCGCAAGAATTGAAGTGTTTCATAACGCATCACCGGATTGCAAAGTGAGCGAGCAATATGTTTCGATCCGGCCTTCTTTCGAATTTGTTCCACCTCCATGGATTCGTAATCCTCGGTGGTTCCAAACCGAACGAACTTATCCTCAAAGATCTTCGCCGCCCGATTCGCATAATTGCACATGATCTTTCCAAGTCCATGAGTGGCCATCTACAGTGAGATAGACTCATTAAATTTGTGCATAATCAATATCAATATCATTCCGCTGAAAACAAAAAGGCAATGAAGCATAAATTCAAAAACAACTTTTGAAAACAATGTTTTTAACGGAAAGAAAGATTCATCATTAAGCTTAAAAGAAAATATTACCGATTCAAATTTTCGAGAAGATTTTGAATTCTAAGAAATCGTTTTGAAATGTAGAGAAAATTTGAAGTTTTTCAGTGAAAGTAATGCAAGTTTGTGAAGTAGAAAAACTCTGGTAAGGTTTGATGAATCTTATATAGAGGCGGAGGGTACAATAAGACAAGATTTTGAAGATCAATCGTTTTGAAAAGATTGTACGCTCCAGATTTAGCGGTTTTGATTGTAGGTCGAAAAACGCACGCACACAAAAAACTTTTGGATTTAAAAAAGCACGATCAAGTAGCAGCGCTTAATACATGTACCCCACGTCCGCGATTAAATGATTTGCGAGTACACGCCACAAGGATAGTGGGTACAGTAAGGCAAATAATATCAGATACGATCCGATAAATAAGTAAAGAACAAGAGAAAGGAGATGCGTATCTGGTTGACTGATGTTGTAATCAGTCAATATTACTTGTCAATGTTGATTCCACTTGTTGATCTTAATCATTCTGCCTAAGCCTTAAGAAATTTCCCAACTGATCCTTTCAACTGATCTTCTCCAACAGATCCGATTTGTTGAAACTTCAGCTTAGTGATCTTTCCTCGAGTACGCCCCGATTTCCCTTTTGATCCTCCTTGATCGGTTGAAGTTCCCCTTCAACCGATATTTCCTTTATATAGACCGATATATCTGATTTATTGGAGTTTCAAGCTCAGCAGATCTCTTCTCATCTGATCATGCTCGTAAGTAATCAGATTTTGGTTGACCTCATCTGATTCTTTTCAGATTAAGCCAATTCTTGGGATAAGTGTTACCGCCAAAACTTAGTCTAGAGTAGTAGCTTCTATTCCCTAAGTAGGCGTGATTGACATGCGTAAATATCGTCTGAATCTCTCGATATGTCAATCAACCGTAAATTTATCCAATTATCAGTCGCGTGATTTCTACACGCTGTCCTTTTGATGCAAATTTCTCGGATAGGCTTCTTGAAATGGAAATTGCATTTGCATCCTTGCTTGGCCTCTATAAATTGGACCAATGTTTTACACAACTTCACCCATTCACCATACTTATCTTCTTTGTAAGAATCATGTATCTTGGTGAACCCTTGTTTCCGGTGAGACTTCCGGCAAACACTTTTACACCCTTTTATATGATTTCATCTTCTCAAATCAACCCATTGCATCCCTTATTGCTGTTTTCTTCATCATCTTTGATTTCACATACGATTGCTGCAAAGCTTCTCTACCACCAGGGCGGCGGATCTGCTGTTGCAACTGAGAAGACACTTCTCCTAACCGTATGCACCTTGTGTGTCTATCTGGATGATGTAACCAGAACCATCAGACTTAGTCTGGTATAAAATATGCAGCACATGTGCCCATGAGATCTGATGACCAACTCTTTGGCACACGTGCTCCATTCAACAGCTGGAGAGCCCTATTACTTCTCCTTTTAGGGCTCCAGGCTTAGTAATCCTGTCAATGCCGCTCTCACTTCACTTGGAGAGTCCATCAGTTTGCGGCATGGGATTACCTTTCAAGCCCCCCCCCTCACCCTGTTAAGTGGGGAAAAATGAGAGCGTCAGATTTCATAAAATCTCTCTCTCTTCCCCTCATTAACACTTAACTAATGAGTTCGGGTTTGGGTTTGGATGCAGGTTTAGGGTTCTAGGTGTAGGATTTTGGTTAACATTTATGTACTGACCTCCGGGTCTTCTTGTACTTGTAACTCGTAATGTAACCTCACCTTCGGGTTTTTATCAATGAAAAGTTCTGTTATTTCATTGTTGTGTAAATTCCTGCTTTCTTATGCGATTGTTTAGCTCTTAATCTCTGAATCTTGCTTGTTGAATATCAGCTAAAACGAATCACAAAGAAATACTATAACCAAATTGATTTAATCAGATAATCCTTTAAACTGAGCATTTTCCTTAAATCTGATAAACCTTGAATCTGATCAGTTCCTTTAAACTGATAGACTTTAAATCTGATAAACTAAAATCTGATCAGTTCCTTTGGATCAGGTAGCGTGTAAGTCTGATCTATTTTTGCTTATCAGTCTCTTGAGATCAGTTAAGATACCAAACTCAACTGATTTCTCTCGATCTGGTTAGTCTCTTAACCAGCTAGTTCTGGAGAACATTCCATCAAACATTTTCGGTGACATTTCTCCAAGATCTAGAAGTCCTAGCTCATTGCATAAATCTCTCGATCGATCTCAAATTTAGTGGCTTGGTTAGAATATCGCCTTCAGAGATATCAGTATGAATCTTTTCCATTCTGATATTCTTCTTTTCAACGTGATCTCTTATGAAGTGGTGTCTGACATCTACATGCTTGCATCTTGTATGTAGAACTGGATTCTGAGTGATTGCAATAAGACTATTATTGCACACGTAATATAGGTACGTTCTTAGCTACAAATGTTGTAATCCCTCACCGCCGATCGAGCCAGAGCGATTGGGAACAACAAACTTCCTGCAGCCATATATATTTTCATTGTTGATGTCGCAATCGATGTTCCGCTTTTTGAAAACCACGAGATCGGGCTTTTTACTTCCTAAGAACCGACATGTTCCCGAGGTTGATTTTTCCGTCGATCTTGCAACCTCCATAATCGTAATCGAATACCCACTAAGTTCTAGATTATCATCTCGATGGGTAAAATAAACCAAGGTTTATTGTTCCTTCAGATACTTAAGAATCCGCTTAGTCCGCTTTCTAGGTGGTCGATCATTGGATTTGCTCAACCGCACATACACCTACTGCGAAAGTGATATCCGGTCTGGGCGGGCAACAGTATAATAAAGATCCAATGAGAGCCCTATATTCCTTCTCGATTTGTTTTCGACCGCCTCATCTGGATCCATCTTGAATCCAAATCATCATAGGAATTTTGGCTTCCTTACTATTTTGAATTCCAAACTTAGCCAAAAGATTCCTAGTGTACTTTTGCTTGGCGATGAATATCCCTTCCCGAACTTTGTTTAACTTGGAGACCTAGAAAGTAATTCATCCGACCCATCATGGACATCTCGAATTTCCCTTGCATCGGTTCTTTGAATCTTTCACATAGGCTCTTGTTAGGAGATCCAAGATGATGTCGCCCACGTAATCAACCATCGTAATATCTTCTCCATCTTCTATTCTCAATAAGGTTCTGGTCCCAATCGCCTTTAGTGAACCCACTTTCGATCAAGAACCGAGAGAGTGTATCATACCGTGCTCATGAGTCAAGCTTGAACCCATAAAGAGCTTTTCATAAACGATACACTTGGTTGCCCTTTTCAAAGCCCGGAGGTTGTTCGACATAAACTTCCTCCGCTAGTACCCCGTTTAAGAAAGCACTCTTTCGTCCATCCGATACACAATGAACCCTCTCAAGGGGAAGCATAAGCCCGAAAACAAATTAATGGCTTCAAAGGCGAAATGATCGGGTGCAAAGGTCTCATCGTAATCAATTCCTTCGATTGTGAATACCCCTTAGCAACAAGTCTTGCCTTATTTCGTGATAACATTTTTCTCATCTCTCTTGTTCTTGAAGATCCATTTCGTGCCAATTACGCCTTGATGACACGGTCGCCTACTAGTTCCCATACTTCATTTCTCTCTCGAATCGCTCCAGCTCCTCCTGCATGGCTAGAATCCAGTTTGCCTTTTGTAATGCTTCCTCGATTGTAGTTGGTTCCTTCATAGACGGATAACAAAGAATACATGGCACTTTCACCAACGATGTCTAGTTTTAATTTTATCGACGGGTCTCCAATTATCGATCGGTTGGATGGCCGGTTATCCGTGTCCTTCTGCTCGATTTGCGTCGGTTTTGAGAACATCGTCCGTTTCTGATAAAATCTTATTACTAGTGATTGGGAGTGGTGCAGGGTTATGGTCCACTTGATAAGAACAAGTCTCACCGATGTTGGAATCATCATGTGTCGATGTCTGCTCGCGGAGAACTTCGAAGTTCCCCGAACCGGATGGTTCGATTCTTGCTACTTATCTCAAATTAATCAAACTTTTTTTCATCGACATTTGTTCGTACCTTAGATCTGATTGATCCGGTGAATCAACCTAGATCTGGAATGTAAATTGATACGCTTTTACGATCCTTTATCCTTGATCGTTAGTCGATCCATTTTCTCGAATATCGTGTTACGGTAGATCGTACTTCTTTGTTGTTCGAGGCGATTTCTCTTGATCGAAGATGCTTCATCAAAGGTTACATGGGGTGTTTCTTCCACAACAAGGGTTCGCTTTGTTGTAGACCACTCGGCTTTTTGCTAGATGAGGAATACCCTAGAAATATACCCTCATCAGACTTGGCCTCAAAGGTCTTCAACTGACTTTTCCCATTGTTGTGTATGAAACACTTGCACCCAAAAACATGGAAGTAAGAAACACGAGGTTTTCTGCCCTTCCACAGTTCATAGGGTGTTTTGTAGTGAGCCTTAGTCAGAGACATCTGGTTCTGCGTATGGCATGCAGTGTTGATTGCTTCTGCCCAGAAACGGTTTGGTATCGCATGTTCAGATCAACATTGTTCGAGCCAGCTTCTTTGAGAGTTCTGTTTCTCCGCTTCAAATTACTCCATTCTCGTTGTAAGGCCCCTCGCAAATTGATGTTTCATGTCAGATACCAAACTTAGAGCAAAAATCGCTTATAAAAGAGTTCGAAATTTCACCTTTTATCCGATCTCGATTTTTACTACTGCCGACACCCTTCTCATTTTGTAATCTTCTTAGCAAATTTCGGTATCTTGGTTGTCGCCTCTCATTCTTCTTATGTAAGAATATAACCCGTAAACTTGGAGTAGTCATCCACGATTACCAGAGTGTATTTAAGTCCCGTTGAGATCGACCGTGTAATCGGTCCAAACAGATCCATATGAAGCAGCTGCAATACTCTGCTGGATGCTGGTCCGGAAATTCCTTTGAATGAAGCTTTGACCTGTTTTCCCTTCTGACATGCAGTACATGTCTGATCCTTTGAGAACACTTCATTCGGAAGTCCTTCCACTAGAGACATCCTAGCTATCTTATTAAGAGTTTTAAAGTTCAGATGGCTCATTCTTTTGTGCCAGAGCCAACTGCTACTTTTGGAACTCTTAACAATCGAACACGATTTCTTGGACAACTGCTCCAATCACCGTAGATCGTCCCTTTTCTTGAACCAGTTAGCAATATCTGTTGAGTGACTCGATTCTTGATAGTGCATTGATCAGTCGAGAACTCAACACTGAATCCGTTGTCGCAGAATTGTGATACCGATAATAGGTTGTGCTTCAGACCTTCGACAAACGAGACTCCAGTTACTTGTACATCATCATTCTCTAAGGTTCCGAACCCTTTGGTATAACCAAAGTTATCATCACCGAAGAGTACACGCGGGCCTTTCTGTTCTATGTAGGAACTGAGGAGATGTTTGCTTCCAGTCATGTGCCTTGAGCATCCACTATCGATGTACCAGATAGTTGCTTGCACACCTCCTTTGTTGGCCAGACCCACGCGAACCTGCAATCAGATCAGGCTTTAGGTACCCCTTTCGGATTGGGTCCTGAGGGGTTAGGTTTGGATTTCGGGATCCATACAAACAGAGCACTTCTATTGTGATCAGTCAGATCAGAAGGCCTGATTTGTCTCCCATACCTGTCAACATAATCATACTTATCCTCATATGCTTTCTGATTTGTATGATTACTTGTGTGAACCTTGGATGACTTAGAAGACTTATGATTTATCTTTTTTCAGTTTGTCTTCTTTTTATCCAAAGGTTGGTTCAAAAGTGACTAAATTTCGACTATAGGGGTAGGACCGCTACCATCAAAAGATTCATATCCTTTTCGCATAGATGGTTTTCGCAGTTTACTCCGGCATGCTTATTAGGCGGTGACCTTGATCGGGTCTCAAATTAGACTTCCTTTTTAGGTTGTCTTTTCGATTCCTGATCCGCTGATCGTTTGAGGTCTCTTCGTAAGAACCGGTTCTTCCGTTGATTCCTCGGTGATGCTTTACCATTTGGGGTCCATTTCGCTTCCTTTCTGGTTAGGCACTTGCCTTACCTGCTCAACTGGTCTCTTACCCCTATTAGATACAAGTTTAGCTTTTGGTGTATCTTTTTCAGAAATTCGTCTGATTACACCTTTCTGAGATGAATCAGTCGGGGCTTTTGAGGATGTGGAGGGTTTCTCATAGCCAAGTCCCTCCTTATCAATCTTTACTCGAAAATAGGCGTTTATGTCTTTAACGGTTTGAGATGATTTTGAAAAAACATCTATTTTCTTACGCAGATTATCCTCGGAGGATTTCGACTTTCATGCATTCGGAATAGCTCATCGAATTTTGCTTGCAAGATTTTGAAGTCATCAGCTTGCTGTCTGTTAATTTCCATCTGTTCTTTGATCTGCTTTTCCTGATCAGAAGCTTTAACTTCGAGAATTTTAAATTCCTCAGTTACCTTCTGAGCAGTTTCAGCTGATCTAAGTTCAGAGGCTTTTCTGAGATCATTTTCTTTAGCAAGCTGATTATTTCTAGTCCTCAGCTTATCATTCTCAGCTTCCACAATAGCATAAGTTTCTACTGCATTGGAGAGATCTTCAAGCAATTGCTCTGAGTAGAGCCGCAGTCAATCTCCCCAAAGGTGTGCTAATGATAGCGGTGTAGAAGCGAAGCGAAGGGGTTTGGAGGTTACCTCGACCGTCCTCCACGGCCATCGAGCGAGTTCATCATCGTCGACGTGAATATCGGATCTTCTTTTTCATAGAAGTCGTGGCCCTTCTTGATCGGTAGTCTTCTTCTGAGGAGGAGTATCCCGAGTCCTCGGAGGGCGATAGGAATCGTCGATTCTGACGTATCGGCAACCATAGCTCTTACTCTCTCTATCTTACTGCTCTCTTTTGTTCCTCTTTTCTTCCCTCTCTCTGGCGTCCAGTGCAGGCGATCATGCTATAGTGACTGGCTTCTCACGATTGAAGCACGCTCCGGATCCACGTTCCTTTCCTTCCGGGTGAATCACTCATTCTGATGACCTATCGGGTGATTTCCCTTCGATAGTAGTCGAGTTTCTTCTATCCGATTGGTTATCTCTTCCTTCCTTCGCCCGACTATCTCTTTCCCTTCATCTCTGTGATCCCTCCGATCATCGATCTCGTTCTTCTCGGAGATCTATTATGCGATCTCCTATCTCGCCCCCTCGGCTATGTTGATAGTCCTTATAGAATCTTCGATACTTACCAAGTTGTATATCCGACTTCTCAAGCTTCCCGGTAAGCAACGCGATCCGCTTCGCTCCTCGACTTAATATATTTCCAATGGGTTCATTGGCCTTTGTTCTCTTGGTTGCCTTGAAAGAATCGATTTTGAAGTCGAGGTTTCAAAGAGGGGACCTCGTCTTCATCGACTTGACCTCTTTCAATCGAATCGAACTCGTGAGCTTTAAGACTCAAGAACAAGCTACTAGGTTTCATTCTTGAAATGTCCCGCAATCTTTGATTACCGTGACCTTCATGTCCCACTTCTTGGTGAGAGACCTTAGGATCTTATAGTTGATATCTTTATCGACACATCTCTACCAAGTTCTCGGCTTGTTTATAGACATTGTAATTCTTCCATCGAGTTCGTTGATGGTTTTCGTTAAAAGATCTTGGTTTTCTCGAACTTCACCGGTTTCGGCTTGAAGACTACCGTCTTTTTATCTGCTCATTTCCTCGCAGATCTCGGCCCGTATCCCACATTGCTTTCGCAGATTTGAGATACTTAATCTTCTCTTTGGTGACCTTATCCATTGTCTTCATGATGATATGTCTTGCAATGGTGTCCAGAGTATGCGCTTTCTTTCTTCTCGTGTCCATCGTATTTGGGCTTTTTTCGCATAAGACTTCCTGTGGGAAAGTCCGGATCTCCTCCGATCGCAGGATTGTCGTAGTAAATGATGATGGGTCCTCTCGATGACTTCCATCATTCTCGCCAATCGATCGAGCCTAGATGGTTGGACATATATATGGCCCAATCTGCATACTCATCAATTGAGAACTTCGCGATCATGATACATACCGGACGTGTTATCCATCTTTGAGTGATTTTGGAAAATGAATGAGTTTTTTAAAACGGTTTTTCAAGATCGATTCATTGACCACAATGACACGTAGTCGGTGGTCGGAAGAACCAACCGCCCGATACCACTTGTAGGTCCCGAACGGGTTATGTGAGGGCGTAAGTCTAGAGGGGGGGGTGAATAGACTTACGAAAAAACTTTTTCGCAGATCAAAGTCGTGTGTCTTTAGCGAATAGCCCGATCGAGTCTGAGTGAATCGATTTTGTCCGATAACCAACTTAGCAACGGAAGTAAGCGGTCCCGGTTCGGTAACTATCAGATTAACTGATGTGTGCGGAAGCTTTAAGTTTTACCCGTGTGAAAAACCAGTTTGTATAAATCGATTCCAAGTTTTATCTTTTAATCGGATGACGAAATATCAAATCCCGTCGGATCGTAAGCTTGGTGCTATCTGATCTTTACTTAGAATATGTATGCGCTTTAAGATTGTGCGATGTGAGAGCAGTTAATCAAAGCAGTAAAGGCACACAAGATTTATAGTGGTTCGGACAAACCAGTCCTACGTCCACTCTTCCCTTTCACAAGGGGCACCAACTTAACCGACTTAACCGATCGATTCTTAGTTTAGTGTGTTAGTCCAACACAAGACACCAACAGATGTTTTAAGAGTTCTCACTCAACCGATCCTTAAATCAAGATTAGAAACCCTAGATCGAATCTTGCTAAACAACTTATCCTAACTTGGGGTTTGGGTAAGATTGTTGAGGTTCCAACTATGAAATCTTTTCTTGCGTATAAGCAGCCTGATAGCTAGATGAAAAGATTTCTTGCTAAGAACTTATGGGATGAACACAATATAAAATAAGCTTGTTGTTGTGTTCTTCGTATGAAATCGACTATAGTTTGAGCTTCTTGATTATGTTGTTTGTCCCAAAGATTTCCGTGTATTTCACTCAAAGTGTGATCCCATATTTATAGACCTTGAGATCAAAGAGCCGTTGGAGAGCAATTTGAATCTCGTGCTATTTTAGGTAGACTTTGCGGTGCTTGATGTGACGCGTCTTGAGAACGGCATGGGCCGAAAAGCGTGAATGTATATTTTATAGCCGTTTGAGAGAGCAACATCGAATCCCGAGTATCGCCTCTCATTCATACGTGTTTCTTCCTTATCGATGGAAGCCTTGCTTTGCGTTGTTGTTCCTCCAACTAAGGTTGGTATTCATCTTGTTCGGATCGCAGACGATGATAAGATGAAACATCGGTTTTCATCTTATGAGCTGATCCGATCACCGAATCGATCCCCACCGATGGAGTCTTCGGCGCTGTTGACTTAGCTTCAACCGGGCCGACTCTACCGATGTAGGTCTTCCGGTCTTATCTTCGAAGTCATCCGATCTTCTAGTATAGAGGTTTGAGCTTCATGACTTCCGCCGAAGTTATCCGACTAGATCGATTCGATCCGATCTTCCGCTCGGTTTAGCGTTACGCTTTCATTTGATATCGCCTTTCTTCTGATTCTTCAGATCTGACCTTTACATATTGAGTTCCCCCTCAATATGTGACCTATCTATTACATCAGTTTTTTCTATACAATCATTATCAACTGGTCTCCTATAGCAGTAATGTAAACATCAGTCAGCTAACAGGTCTGACTGGTCCTATTACATGTGTTTTTGGAACTTTCATCAAAACTATAAATTTCCCAACAGATTGTAGCCTAATCCTCAGTATTCTCCCAAAAATGTCTTTTATCTGATCAGTTTCCAACTGATCTTTCCTGCTCAGTTGAGATTCCCCCTTCAACTTTTACCTTATACCTGATCAGTACCCAACTGATCTTTTTGTATCATTTGAAGTTCCTTCTCCAACTGATTCATTACTTGGTCAGTTTCTTAACCAGCTGGTCTTTGAGACCAATCCACCGAAGAATTCAGGTGCATTTTCTCCTATGTCCAGTAGCCTTAGCTCGACTGATAATTCCCTAAATCTGAATTCAGCTAATGGCTTGGTTAAGATATCTGCTCTCTGCTTATTAGTATGGATCTTTTCCATTCTGATATTCTGATGTCCACATGCTTGCATCTTGTATGTAGAACTGGGTTCACTGTGATTGCAATAGCACTATTACTGTCACAGAATATAGGCACATTCGTAGCTACAATGTTATAATCCCTAAGTTGTTGACTAAGCTAGAGCTGTTGGGAGCAACAACTTCCTGCGGCCATGTATTCTGCTTCAGTAGTAGATGTGGCAACAGATGTCTATTTCTTTGAGAACCAAGAGATCAGTTTGCTTCCTAAAAACTGACAGGTACCTGAGGTTGACTTTCTGTCTATTCTGCAACCTCCATAATCAGAATCAGAATACCCACTAAGCTCTAGATTATCATTTGATGGATAGAATAAACCAAGGTTTACTTTCCCCTTCAGATACTTAAGAATCCGCTTAGCTGCTTCTAGGTGGCTTTGCATTGGTTTGCCTGAAATCTGGCACATACACCTACTGCGAAGGTTATATTTGGTCTGCTGGCAGTCAGGTATAGCAATGATCTAATGAGAGCCCTATATTCTTTCTGATTAGTTTTCGGACTGTTTTCATCTGGATCCATTTTGAAGGAAGTCATCATAGGAATTCTGGCAGTCTTGCAGTTTTGAATTCCAAACTTAGTCAGCAAGTTCCTTGTATACTTTGCCTGACATATGAAGATCCCTTCTGTTCCTTGTATTACCTGAAGACCTAGAAAGTAGTTCATCTGACTCATCATGGACATTTCAAATTTCCCTTGCATCAGTTTCCTGAACTTTTCACATAAGTTCTGATTGGGAGATCCGAAAATGATGTCGTCCACATAAATCTGAACCATCAGAATATCATCTCTGTCTTCAATTCTGAACAAGGTTCTGTCTATAATACCCTTAGAGAACCCATTGTCTACCAAGAACTGAGAAAGTGTATCATACCAAGCTCTGGGAGCCTGTTTCAGGCCATAAAGAGCTTTTCTTAAGCGGTACACCTGGTTGCCTGTTTCAAAGCCAGGAAGTTGTTCGACATAAACTTCCTCCGCTAGTACCCCGTTTAAGAATGCACTCTTTACATCCATCTGATACACAGTAAACCCTCTGTGGGCAGCATATGCCAGAAACAGCCGAATGGCTTCTAGGCGAGCGACTGGTGCAACTGTCTCATCATAATCAATCCCTTCTGATAGTGAATACCCCTTCGCAACAAGTCTTGCCTTATTTCTGGTGATGACATTGTTCTCATCTCTCTTGTTCTTGAAGACCCACTTAGTGCCAATCACATCTTGATGAGTTGGCCTGTCTACAAGTTCCCAAACCTGATTTCTTTCAAACTGCTCTAGCTCTTCTTGCATAGCTAGAATCCAGCTGGCATCTTGTAGAGCTTCTTCTGGTGTGGTAGGTTCCTTCAAAGACAGATAGCAACAATACATAGCACTTTCACCAACCTGATGTCTAGTTTGGACTCGGGCATTAGGATTGCCGATTATCTGGTCAGTCGGATGGTCTTTCAACCAAATCCTTCTTTCCTGATTTATACCAGTTTGGACATCGTCATCCTCATTTGATATTGAGTCACCAGAAATTGGGAGAGGTACATTAATATGATCCACTTGGTCTGGACATTTCTCACCTGATGTTGGAATCATCATAGGCTGAAGTCTGTCTGCCGGAACATCAGGTGTTCCCCCTGAACCAGATGATTCAGTTGTTACTGTCTCAGATGTACCAGCTTATTCATCGATAGTTGTACCACACTAGTTCTTCCTCAAGAACCGATGATACTCAAAGCCAGTGGTCCGTAGAACCACTGCTCTGATACCACTTGTAGATCCAGAACGGGTTTCGTGAGGTGGAAGTCTAGAGGGGAGGGGTGAATAGACTTCCAAAAATTTTCATGTGATCAGTTGTGAAGGCAGGTTAACTGATATAGAGTGCGAGTGATGATCAGTAAGATCTGATATCCAACTTATTGATTGTTGTGAAGCAGATCCGTTTGGTGTCTATCAGGTTAACTGATGTGCGGAAGCAAGTTTTAACCAGTGTAGAAAAAACCAGTTTGAATAAATCAAATTCCAAGGTTTTCTGATCAGATCGGAACACAAATTATCTAACTGATTAGATCAGTAGCTTGAGGTTAATCTGATCTCCTTTTGGAATATGCATGTCAGTTTTACCAAATCAGTTGTGTGCAATAGTGTAAAGCAAATAAAACAACACAAGATTTATAGTGGTTTGGAACCAACGTAGTCCAAACACCTTACAAACAGATGTTTATAGAGTTCTCACTCAACTTATCCCAGAGATCAAGACTAGAAATCCTAGTTTGAAATCTTGCTCACAAACTTAACCTAACACTCGGTTTGGGTAAAGATTTGTATGGTTTCCAACTGAAAATCTATCATAGTATTTGATTAGCCTAAAGTTAAAGGATGAGATTTCTTGCTAAGAAACTATAGGATGAACACTTAGAATATTTGCTCGAGTTCTTGGTGTTCTTGCGGAAATTTTCTTGTAGCTTGAGCTTGTGTATAATTTCCGTAACCTTACTCTGAAGGTTAGATCCCATATTTATAGACCTTGAAATCAAAGAGCCGTTGGAAAGCAATTTAAATTTCAGGCTATTTTTGGTAGCTTGTAGGCGTGATTTGACGTGCTCAGGGGTGGCATGGCTATATGCGTGCTTTTTTGTCCTTTCTAGCCGTTTGAACTCTGAAACACATTTGTCCTGCAATGTCAGTTCCGTACTTGCGTGTCTCGCTCTCATTGGTTGACAAGTACCCTTATTCGGCGCTTGACTCACCAACTTAGGTTGACATTCTTCTTGTCTGATGAACTTGTACGTTTCAGGTAAACACAAGGTTAACACCTGATTGAACTGACCTGATCAGATGAAACTGATCAGTCTACCTGGTTGAGTCTTCTGATGTAAGTTGTCTTAGCCCAACTTACTGACTTATCTGATGTTGTCTATGTAGCATGTTATCAAGTCTTGAATATTCTTACATGATCTTCGTTCTCTTCTTCAGATTAATTGTGATCTAGTAGAAACTGATAAATCAATTCCTTGACTTCTGGATGTCGATCTTTTGGTATTCTTGTCTTCACCTGATCTATACCTGATTATCAGGTATTTCTGATCTTCAGATTTACCTGATACATATTGAGTTCCCCCTCAATATGTGACCTATAATATTACATCAGTTGCTCTATACAGTAATTATCAACTGGTCATCCTATTTCTGATTTCTAAAACATCAGTCAGCTAACAGGTCTGACTGGTCCTATTACAATTATTTTGGAACTTATATCAAAACTATAAATTTCCCAACACATACCTTAGGGTCTGACTGACCTGGTGAATCGTCAAGATGAAAGTTAGGAACATACACTATAACGTGATTTGATTCTTTTTCATTGATGTTTAACTGATCCATTTTCTGAGCATCAGTTACATCTTGTTTTCGTACGGCTCGTGTCACGACCACCCTTATTTACCCAATATTATACAAATATAAATATAATTCAACCTGTAACCTTGCTATAATTTTTTTTTTTCCGAACATTATAACATCAACATTTACTCACGCCCAAAAATAACATGTTCGCATTCATCTATAATTATATATATATATATATATATATATATATATATATATAATTATATAAAGTACCAACAAACAAGCTATTCACAACCAAACTCCAAGCCAACACACTAGTACGTACTAGACATTATATCATAAAATAATACATAACGAAAAGTGACAAAATATATAATAACAGAAGCAAAATAAGTCGCGGTACACCCAACAGGTCGTCATCTATGTACACAGCCACTCAAAATCTGCAAGAGCTCCACAGCTTGTCCAGTAAACGCTACACGTCACTCCACATCAGGATTACCTACAGTGCATAAACTACATGAGATAAATCTCAGTAAGCAGAAATTATGCATGATGTTGGGATATTTTAGTTTTGATAAATTATGCCAAAACATTATCAACCTGTATTATTGAAGCTGATTTACAGATAACAAGTTGAGGGGGAACGAGAGAACAATTTGAGGGGGAACTCACGAAATCAGACGTAGATCGACGAGATCGACGAGGTCACAGACGAAATGATCAAGATCGGATGAGTTATATGAGTTCCGAAATCAACCGATGAAATTTGGCAAAATCGGAAGAGAAAGCTAAGCCCGGTTACCGATCGAAGATCGGATGATCGAAGATCGATCGAGTGATCGAAAAAAACCGACCGAAGATCGGAAGAGAAGGTTGCGGATCGGAAAAAAAGGCGGATGAGGTCGACGAGATCGACGCGTGATCGAGATCAGATATAAAGATGAGCAGATGATCAAGATCAGACGTGATTGAGATCAGATGTGCTAAACTGATATGCTAAACCTAATGAACTGACCTGATGCTATCCTGAGTTGTTGATCTGAAGATATGTTGATCTCGATCGGTCAATTATATCGGATCGAAGAAATCGATAAATGAGTTAAAGTAACTCAAGGTCGATGTCTCAATTGAGAGAACTCAACTCGGCCACCGATGTCGGTATTTGCCCGACGATAAGGTCCAGAAGAGAAGTCACCAAGGCTCGGATAGACTGAAGGCTCGATCTAGATCTCGGTTCGATGAAGAATCAAGACTCGATGTCTCTGAAGACACTGAGGCTCAGAGATCCTGAATGATTCCAAGGCGAGGAATCTGAGGAATATAGCCGTTGAATCAGCTGACGTGGACCAATGAGAGGAAGACAACCAGCCTGGAAAAGCTGCAGAACCTACAGAGAATAGTATGGATTTGAATGTGATTCTCTCCAACGGTAACATTCAAATCCACACTATAAATACAAGTTCTTCCTTCATTATCATGTGTGGAAGTGAAAAGCGGAAATGAGAAGATAGCAACGATGCTACAGAGCCAAAGAGAGTTAAGCTTTCCCACCTTAGAACACAAGTCTATAGATATACAAATATATTCAAAGAGTGTTCTAGAACCCAACCTAAGCAACCCACGATGTATCTTAAGCTTAGAGAGATTTTCCCAACCTTAGCATTGAGGCTAAATCATTGTAAGGGAAAATCTCACCATAGTTGGAGACAACACCAAATCCAAACCCCATGGTGAAGTGAGGTAGTTGTTAGGCAATCCCGTAGAGGGTGATAAGTCCCGTTGGAGTGTGAACTCGTTAAACATCTCAGAAGCGATCCCGTGGAGGGTGATAAGTCCCGAGGCGAACCCGAGAGGGTTATAAGTCCGATTCGAGTGTGAACTCGTTAAACATCTATAAGCAATCCTGTGGAGGGTGATAAGTCCCCGTTGAAGGAATTTCCCTAGAGAGGAGAGAGTGGATGTAGGGGATTTGGTTGTCCAACCACTATATATTCTTTGTGTTGTTTCTTTGCTTTATGTTTACTTGTCATATGCATCTGGTTATAAGCAAAACACAACACATGAGCTTAAAAACGTAAAAATTGGAAACACTCTGCCCTCACCCCTGTTTTATATGCATCGAACTTAATGTTTTCGCTTCCGCACGCGCAAAATGGGTTTTCCCACCGGGACCAACACATGACATCGAATTGTTTAGAAAACCTTCTCCTAAATTCTCTCTTTTGAAATCACCTTATCCATTTCTAATCATCCTATCAATTTCTAATCATCCTATTCATTTCTATTCACCCTATCAATTTCTACTCACCCTATCCATTTCTACTCATCCTATCCATTTCTAATCACCCTATCCATTTCTACTCATCCTATCTATTTCTATGCACCCTATCCATTTCTACTCATCCTATCATTTCCTATTCATTTGCTGGGGCCCCCAGACTTACTGTTGTATGCCGGCATAAGCCCAATAGACAGACCACCACGTGGCCAATACGAATCACTTAATCCATTTCTACTGATACAATGATCATCTTGTCTGGAGCTCTAGAGAGCCTCTTACCCAGAGATCATTCATACATACACGTAAAATAATATATTTTTATGTCCATGTATAGTATGTTTGATGCAATGCAACATTCAATATCTTACATCTCATTGAATTCACAGGTTCAATCCACGATAACCATGAAACTCACATGTTAATTCCATAATAATTATTAAATTCACAAGTTTATTTCATGATAGTCACCGAACAACAATCAAATATCATTATACTCTTAAATACTCATATATCACCATTCAAATATAAATAATTTTCAAAATATTAAGTTTATGCATTGTAGTTGCAGATAAATTTCTACTTACCTTGACTGAGAAGCCTATTAATATCTCGAACTTCTAAACCACCTTATCGAGTTCAACTAAAAATCTTCACTTCCACGTCATAGAACCTCTGCTGCTATTCATAAATGAAGTATACTAATTAAGTTCTTGGATTGCTCCTTCCATTTCGTCCCATTTTTAATCCCTTTTCTCTCCCTCATTTTTTTTCTTTCTTTCTTGGCTGGACTTGTGTACCTATATCTTCCATGCTAAATTGTTTAGAGATATGCATAAATCTCTCCACAAACCGCCTCACTTCTTTCTTTCTCCCTATAATGTCGAGGCATGTGGTATATATACCAAATACCATCCACCGTCTTTGTGATACTTAACAGGTAAGTTTCTACTTTTATTATATTATTATTGCTATTACTATTATTATTATTATATGTACACATATATATACACTGTACTATATATTACTAAATTTTATATATTACTAAATTTATGTATTATATCTTTATATTTATTTTAATTTATATATCTAATAATATTATTAATTAATCAGCAAATTACTTACACTCAATCTATACAACAATTAAATAATTAGTACTATGCACTCAAATACGACTAGAGTCCTAAAAATATACTTAGAATTTTCTCACAATTAATCACCTATGAGCACCACACTAATTTAATCCTTAAAACAATTTAAGCGCAAATAAATAATGCAGAATACAAATATCACGTAAATAATATTAACACGCCAATAATATAAAATGCACATAATACATGAAATATCTTAACCAAATAATAGTACTAAAAATGCGGGTATTACATCCTCTCCTCCTTATAAAAATTTCGTCCTCGAAATTGCAATAGCATAACATGTTTTATAACAAGTATTTTCGTTAAGACACTTCACTAAATGGAAATAAATATGCACACAGCATATAACATGAAACTTACTGGCATAGCTGGGCTCCCCAAGTCTTGAACTCGTGTACATAGTCAGTCTGCAGGATCCATACCGCGCTCTGATACCACTCTGTCACGACCACCCTTATTTACCCAATATTATACAAATATAAATATAATTCAACCTGTAACCCTACTATAATTTTTTTTTCTTTTTTTCCGAACATTATAGCATCAACATTTACTCACACCCAAAAATAATCTGCTCGCATTCATATATAATTATATATAAATTTATATATACATAAAAAGTACCAACAAACCAGCTATTCACAACCAAACTCCAAGCCAACACACTAGTACGTACTCGACTTTATATCATAATATAATACATAACGAAAAGTGACAAAATATATAATAACGAGAGCAAAATAAGTCGCGGTACACCCAGCAGGTCGTCATCTATGTACACAGCCACTCAAAACCTGGAAGAGCTCCACAGCTTGTCCAGTAAGAGCTACACATCACTCCACATCAGGATTACATACAATGCATAAACTACGTGAAATAAATCTCAGTAAGCAGAAATTATGCATGACATCGAATTGTTTAGAAAACCTTCTCATAAACTCTCTCTGTTGAAATCACTCTATCCATTTCTAATCATCCTATGAATTTTTACTCATCCTATCCATTTCTAATCGCCCTATCCATTTCTACTCATCCTATCAATTTCTAATCACCTTATCAATTTCTACTCATCCTATTCATTTCTATCCACCCTATCAATTTCTACTCATCCTATTCATTTCTACTCATCCTATCCATTTCTAATTACCATATTCATTTCTACTCATCCTATTCACCCTATCCATTTCTACTCATCCTATCCTTTTCTATTTATTTGCTGGGGCCCCCAGACTTACTGTTGTATGTCGGCATAAGCCCAATACACAGACCACCACGTGGCCAATACGAATCACTTAATCCATTTCTACTGATACAATGATCATCTTGTCTGGAGCTCTAGAGAGCCTCTTACCCAGAGATCATTCATACATACACGTAAAATAATATATTTTTATGTCCATGTATGGTATGTTTGATGCAATGCAACATTCAATATCTTACATCTCATTGAATTCACAGGTTCAATCTGCGATAACCATGAAACTCACATGTTAATTCCATAAAAATTATTAAATTCACAAGTTTATTTCATGATAGTCACCGAACAACAATCAAATATCATTATACTCTTAAATAATCACTTATCACCATTCAAATATAAATAATTCACAAAATATTAAGTTTATGCATTGTAGTTGTAGATGAATTTCTACTTATCTTGACTGAGAAGCCTATTAATACCTCGAACTTCTAAACCACCTTATCAAGTTCAACTAAAAATCTTCACTTCCACGTCATAGAACCTCTGCTGCTATATTCATAAATGAAGTATACTAATTAAGTTCTTAGATTGCTCCTTCCATTTCGTCCCATTTTTAATCCCTTTTCTCTCCCTCATTTTTTTTCTTTGTTTCTTGCCTGGACTTGTGTACCTATTTCTTCTATGCTAAATTGTTTAGAGATATGCATAAATCTCTCCACAAACCGCCACACTTCTTTCTTTCTCCCTATAATGTCGAGGCATGTGCTATATATACCAAATACCATCCACCGCCTTTGTGATACTTAACAGGTAAGTTTATACTTTTATTATATTATTATTGCTATTACTATATATTATTATTATTATATTTACACATATACACTGTACTATATATTACTAAATTTATGTATTATATCTTTATATTTACTTTAATTTTTATATCTAATAATATTATTAATTAATCAACAAATTACTTACACTCAATCTATACAACAATTAAATAATTAGTACTATGCACTCAAAGAGTCCTAAAAAATATACTTAGGATTTTCTCACAAATAATCACCTATGAGCACCACACTAATTTAATCCTTAAAATAATTTAAGCGCAAATAAATAATGCAGAATCCAAATATCACGTAAATAATATTAACACACCAATAATATAAAATGCACATAATATATGAAATATCTTGACGAAATAATAGTACTAAAAATGTGGGTATTACATCCTCCCCTCATAAAAATTTCGTCCTCGAAATTGCAATAGCTTTACATGTTTTATAACAAGTATTTTCGTTAAGACACTTCACTAAATGGAAAAAAAAAATGCACACAACATATAACATGAAACTTACTGGCATAGCTGGGCTCCCAAGTCTTGAACTCGTGTACATAGTCAGTCTACAGCCATACCGCGCTCTGATACCACTGTGTCACAACCACCCTTATTTACCCAATATTATACAAATATAAATATAATTCTACCTGTAACGCTGCTATAATTTTTTTTCTTTTTTTCCGAACATTATAACATCAACATTTACTCACGCCCAAAAATAACCTGCTCGCATTCATATATATATATATATATATAAAGTACAAACAAACTAGCTATTCACAACCAAACTCCAAGCCAACACACTAGTACGTACTAGACTTTATATCATAACATAATACATAACGAAAAGTGACAAAATATATAATAACGAAAGCAAAATAAGTCGCGGTACACCCAACAGGTCGTCTTCTATGTACACAGCCACTCAAAACCTGGAAGAGCTCCACAGCTTGTCCAGTAAGCGCTACACGTCACTCCACATCAGGATTACCTACAATGCATAAACTACGTGAGATCAATCTCAGTAAGCAGAAATTATGCATGACATCGAATTGTTTAGAAAACCTTCTCATAAACTCTCTCTTTTGAAATAACTCTATCCATTTCTAATCATCTTATCCATTTCTAATCATCCTATCAATTTCTACTCATCCTATCCATTTCTAATCACCCTATCCATTTCTACTCATCCTATCCATTTCTACTCATCCTATTCATTTCTATTCACCCTATCAATTTCTACTCACCCTATTCATTTCTACTCATCCTATCAATTTTTAATCACTTTATCCATTTCTACTCATCCTATCTATTTCTATTCACCCTATCCATTTCTACTCATCCTATCATTTTCTATTCATTTGCTGTGGCCCCCAGACTTACTGTTGTATGCCGGCATAAGCCCAATACACAGACTACCATGTGGCCAATACGAATCACTTAATCCATTTATACTGATACAATGATCATCTTGTCTGGAGCTCTAGAGAGCCTCTTACCCAGAGATCATTCATACATATACGTAAAATAATATATTTTTATGTCCATGTATGGTATGTTTGATGCAATGCAACATTCAATATATTACATCTCATTGAACTCACAGGAAAAATCCACTATAACCATGAAACTCACATGTTAATTCCATAATAATTATTAAATTCACAAGTTTATTTCATGATAGTCACCGAACAACAATCAAATATCATTATACTCTTAAATACTCACATATCACCATTCAATTATAAATAATTCACAAAATATTAAGTTTATGCATTGTAATTGCAGATGAATTTCTACTTACCTTGACTGAGAAGTCTATTAATACGTCCAACTTCTAAACCACCTTATCGAGTTCAACTAAAAATCTTCACTTCCACGTCATAGAACCTCTGCTGCTATTCATAAATGAATTATACTAATTAAGTTCTTGGATTGCTCCTTCCATTTCGTCCCATTTTTAATCCCTTTTCTCTCCCTCATTTTTTTTCTTTCTCTCTTGCCTGGACTTGTGTACCCATATCTTCTAGGCTAAATTGGTTAGAGATATGCATAAATCTCCCCACAAACCACCTCACGTCTTTCTTTCTCCCTATAATGTCGAGGCATGTGGTATATATACCAAATACCATCCACCGCCTTTGTGATACTTAACAGGTAAGTTTCTACTTTTATTATATTATTATTGCTATTACTATTATTATTATTATATGTACACATATATATACACTGTACTATATATTACTAAATTTATGTATTATATCTTTACATTTACTTTAATTTTTATATCTAATAATATTATTAATTAATCAACAAATTACTTACTGTTGTAACCTAGATATCACGTCTAGGGCAACACACAAGTAATAGATCGGATCAAACAAATAACGAACTGCAATTGTAAATAACACTCGAATTTGGTTACCCAGATCGTCTTTTGAATAAGACTACGTCTAGGGGCACCCAAGCCAGGAATGTTTTATTATATTTTTTCTGCCTAGAATTCTAAGATTTCTCCCCTTACAATGAATAGTACATGTTGTATTTATAGACAAGAATTTAGGTTACTCGCGGGCTTGCTGAGGCTCTAGCCACCGGTGCTAGGGTTTCCTTAGTCAATCCGCAATTTCCGCGCCCAGATACACTTGCCTTACTTATGCCCCGCGATATTCGCGCCATTAACTGCCCATATCTTTCTCATGTTTATCTCTTCATAGACTTTGGGTTGAAGTCGCTTCCGACCTGCAGACTTCTCAAAGTCGCCCAGGGACTTTCATACAATTCCAAGTCGCTCTGCGACTTCCTTAGCTCAAGTGAAGTTGCCCCAACTGATGAAAACATAATGGAGAGTCGCCTCGCATCGTGGTCTTGACTTGACCTGTTATTTTATCGACCTGTGGCAAGTCGACCTTGGGAATTGTTCCCAAAGTGGATGATCCTCCTCGGGGAGGTGAATCGTCGCCTCGGTTCCTTGAATCGGCCACTAAAAAAATGGATGGTTTTAACGACGGTTTTTAGCGACGGTTTGTAAAACCGTCGATAATTGCGTCTGTTTTGTCGATGGATTTGGTCAGACGGTCAAAGTCATCGATTTAGCGATGGTTTAGCGACGGTTTTCAAAACCGTTGCCAGTAGTGACGGTTCTTTCGAATCAAGTTGGGTCGGGTTGAATCGGGTCACTTAGCTACGGTTTATCGACGGTTTAAAACCGTCGCTAAGTGACGTACGGGGACACGAGGCGTCTCGGCACTTGGCCCACCGTCGGTAATTTATCGACGGTTTTACCGTTGCTATTAACGATGGTTTTTAAACACCGTCGCTAATCCGTCGCTAAATCTGATTATATAAACAATCCCACAACATTCTTTCAACATTTTTTTCGCAAATTTGGAGTCGTCCCGCCGCCGTACGTCATTCGTTATTTTCGTCGTGAACATTCCGCCAATTAAACGATAATCGTACCGTCGCACTCTTCAATTTGACGGTAATTTTCTTAATTTTTACCGTTCGTTTTCAAATTGTTATATATATATATTTATATATTATTTAAATATATATATATATTAATATATATATATATATATATTGTTAGAAATTGTTAGAAATTAGACTAGCTCTGCTCAAAAATTGTTAGAATTGTTAGATTGTTGGTTGAATAAGATGAGTTTAGAATTGTTAGAAATATATTAATAATTCCGCTCAAAATTGTTAGAAATTAGACTAGTTAAATATTATAATTGTTAGAATTGTTAGATTGTTGGTTGAATAAGATGGGTTTAAAATAATACAGTCGAAACTCTGTCGAGAACTTATTTGTAAATATTAGATAATATTACTTGTATATATTTGTTAAATTAGTTTTATAGTATTACTTGTATATGCATGTTAAATTAGTTTTATAGTATTACTTGTATATGCATGTTTAATTAGTTTAGCTATTCTAGTTAGAAATTAGACTAGTTAGATATTATAATTAATTGTTAGAATTGTTAGATTGTTGGTTGAATAGGATGGGTTTAAAATAATACAGTCGAAACTCTGTCGAAATTATTTGTAAATATTAGATAATATTACTTGTATATATGTGTTAAATTAGTTTTATAGTTGTTAAATTAGTTTTATAGTATTACTTGTTTATGCATGTGTTTGGAAATTTAGAGTTTTGATGAAAGTTCCAAAACACATGTAATAGGACCAGTCAGACCTGTTAGCTGACTGATGTTTTTAAATACCAGTTATAAGATGACCAGTTGATACTTATTGTATAGAACAACTGATGTATAAGATAGGTCACATATTGAGGGGGAGCTCAATATGTATAGGTCAGATCTAAAGACCAGCTGAGAACAAAAGACCAGCTGAAGTCAGAAGGCCAGACGGCAAGGGAAAGACAGAAGATCAGATGATCTGATAAAGTCAGATGATCAGAGTGAAATCATGAAGCTCAAATTCAGAAGAACTGAAGATCAGATGACTACCAGAAGATCAGACCAGAAGACCTACATCAGTCGAGTCTGCTAGTTGAGCTAAGACAACTGGCACCAGAAGACTCTATCAGGTAGACTGATCAGTTGTAACTGATCAGGTCATCTCACACCAGGTGGTAACTAATGTTTCACCAAGTCATACATTGTTGATCTGAACAAGAAGAATGTCAACTTTAGTTGGTAGAACAAACACTGAAAAGTTTTTTTTTGTTAACCAATAAGAACAAGACACGTATGAACGGAGCCAACAATACGGGATTTGGTGCTACTTGGTCAAACGGCTATAAAAGACAACTATCCATGCTTTCGGCCATGCCGTCCCTGAAGCACGTCACATCAAATCCTACATATTTACCAAATATAGCTGGAAATTCAAATTGCTCTCCAACGGCTCTTTGATTTTGGGGTCTATAAATATGGGATTCCTCTTCAGAGTGAAAGACGGGAAATCATCAAGAAGCTCATACTATAGCCAAATTTCCGCACGAAGAACACAACCTTGAAGATTAATTTTTCTAAGTGTTCATCCCATAGTTCTTAGCACAGAAATCTTATCCTCTAGCTGTTAGGCTACTTAAATACTAGGATAGATTTCAAAGTTGGAACAAACAACAAATCTTACCCAAAACCCAAAGTTAGGTTAAGTTTGTTTAGCAAGATTTCAGACTAGGGTTTCTAGTTCTGATTTCTGGGATCGGTTGAGTGAGAGCTCTATAAATATATGTTGGTGTAATGCGTTGGACTAACACAATAATCTAAGTCCAGTTGGTTAAGTTGGCACCCCTTGTGATAGGGAAGAGTGGACGTAGGACTGGTTGTCCGAACCACTATAAATCTTGTGTGCATTTACCTGATTGATTAACTGCTTTACACTATTGCACACAACTTGATTAAATCTGCATACATATTCTGAGTTAGGATCATCTAGCACCAAGCTACTGATCTGATCTGATTGACTCCATAGTCATCTGATTGAAAACAACTTCGGAATCTGATTTGTTATAAACTGGTTTTTCACACGGGTATAAACTAGTTTCCGCACAATCAGTTAAACTGATAGATACCGAACTGATCTGCCCTCAGGAGATCAGTAAGTTGGATATCAGTCTAAACTGATTCACTTGCACTCTGATCAGGCAAACTACAATCACACCTGATCTGAACGAAAAAGTTTTCAGAAGTCTATTCACCCCTCCCCTCTAGACTTTTGCCCTCACGAAACCCGTTCGGGACCTACAAGTGGTATCAGAGCAGTGGTTCTACGGACCACTGGCTTTGAATATCATCGGTTCTTGAGGAAGAACCTTTGTGGTCACTTGAACAGATCTTGAAAAACCTTTTCAAATCTCATCTGTTTTCAAAATCACGATCAACATGGATAATACTTCGGGTATGTATCATGATTTGCCTAAATTTTCCATTGATGAGTATGCAGACTGGACGATATACATGAGCAATCATCTGGGATCAATAAGAAGCAGGATGATGGAAGTTCTTGAACGAGGACCCATCATCATCTACCATGACAACCCAGCTGTTGGAGGTGATCCAGATTTTGCAGTTGGAAGTCTTGTCAGAAAGAGTCCCGCCCTGATGGATGCTGAAGAGAGAAAGTTGTACACTCTGGATACGATAGCTAGACACATAATCATGAAGACCATGGACAAGATAACCAGAGAAAAGATAAAGTATCTCAAGACAGCCAAACATATGTGGGATACGCTTGCTGAAATGTGTGTAGGAAATGATCTGATTAAAGATAGCAGACTGCAAGCTGAACTGGTGAAATTTGAGAAACTTAAGATGCTACCTAATGAAACCATCAATGAGATCGATGGAAGAATCACCATGTCAGTCAACAAGTTACGGGAACTTGGACGAGAAATATCAGATAAAGACATCAATTACAAGATCTTGAGATCTCTGACTAAGAAGTGGGAAATGAAAGTCACTGTAATAAAGGATTGTCAAGATATTGCTAAGATGAAGCCAAGCAACCTATTCCTGAGTCTTAAAGCTCATGAGTTCGATCTGATCGAAAGGGGGCAAGAAGAAGAAGACGAGTCGCCTGCTGAAGCCACAACTGCCACATCAAAATCAGTTGCATTCAAAGCAGCCAGCAGCAACTCAAAGTCTACTGAACCTGTTGGAAATATTATAAGCCAAACTGAACAGATTGCTTTGCTAACCAGAAAACTTGAAAAATCTAACATTCAACTTGGTAAGTATCGTAGATTTTACAGGGATTATCAAAACAGCAGAGGAAGAGATAGGAGGCCAGCTGACAGATCTCCAGGAAGGACCAGATCTGATGACCTAAGAGATGATCACAGAGAGGATCGCAGAGAATATAAGAAAAGAGATGTTCGGTCTGATGAAAGGAGAGACAACAGATCTGAGAGAAGAAATTCTGATTACAGGCAAACAGGAAAGTCACCTGGTAGATTCTACAGACGAAATGACTCACCTGGCAGAAGAAGTTCCTTGGATCATGGAGCGTGTTTCAACTGTGAGAAACCAGGTCATTACAGCGCAGATTGCCCAGACCTGACACCAAAAGAAAGAGAAGAGAAGCGGAACAGAAGAGAGCAAAGCTATAGAGACAGGAAAGCCATGGTTGCTGATACATCTAAAATTGATGATTCTTATCTGCCTTCTGAGGATTCAGGCTACTCATCTGTAGAAGATTTCTATTTGATAAGCAACGCTGATGATTTCTACCACTACGATGATCTGATATTCTCTTCTGATGATGAAATCTGTCTGATGGCTAAGGAGGAAGACCAATCTGAGGTAACCTCTAAACCTTCTGCTCTTTCAGTTTCCACACCAGCTATGATTAGCACACCTACTGGAGAGATTGACTTGCAGCTCTATTCTGAGCAATTGCTTGATGATCTCTCTAACGCAGTAGACACTTATACTATAGTGGAAGCCGAAAACGATAAGCTAAGGATTGAAAATACTCAGCTTGTTAAGGAAAATGCTGTCAGTAGAGCAGCTGAACTAAAATCAGCTGAAGCTGCTCAGAAGATAACTGAAGAACTGAAAGTTCTGAAAGTTAACTCTTTTGATTAGGAGAAGCAGATTAAGGAACAACTAGCTATCAATAAACAGCAAGCTGATGATTTTAAAATCATACAAGCCAAGTTTGATAAACTCTTCCGACTACATGAGAGTCTGAAATTAACTGAGGATAGTTTACGTAAGAAAATACAGGTTTTCACGAAATCTTCAAAAACCGTTCAGGATATGAACAACTATTTTTGAACGACAACTAATAAGAAGGGAATTGGGTATGAAAACCCTTCTACATCCTCAAAAGCCCCGTCTGATTCACTTCAAAGAGGTGTAATCAAACGAGTTTCTGATATAGATACACATAAAGCAAAATTTGTATCAAATAAGGGAAATAGACCTGTTGAACAAGTAAGGCAAGTGCCTAATCAGAAAGGGAACAAAAATGGTCCCCAACTGAACAAGCATCAGCGAGGAATCAACAGAAGAACCCAGTTCTTCTGAAGAGACCTCAACCTGATCAGCAGATTAGGTATCAGAAAAGACAACCTCTCAGGGGGAAATCTAATCTGAAACCTAATCAGGGTCAGCTGCCTAACAAGCAAGCTAAAGGTAAACTACTAAGACCATCTATGCCAAAAAGATACGAGTCTTTTGATGGTAGCACTCGTACCTACCCTTATAATCAGAAACCTAGGGCTGCTGCACCTGATGTTGGGATTATACTGGAAAGTATGCTTTTTACTTTGTATAATCGAAACTGAATTTTCAGACTTATTTACTGAAATAAATTGTTTATCACTGATGCTTTAAATATTATTGAATATTACATATATTTACTGCATAACTGTTCAATAAGTCTTACGTGTTACATTGTAGTTAATTTAGTGATACCAGATCACAAAAGATTAAATTAACAGTCCCTTGTAACTAAAAGTACGCCATTCACGACCTAGATGGAAATGAACAACCCATCGTGAAAGGTTGAAGTGTAAGGCTCAGATTGACATGTCTTGACCAATAGATTACACTAGTGCATGACTGATGCACTGAATAGGACCTACAGGAGGATAAATTCTTCAAAACTGAACAAGGAAGAATTAGACCTCAGTGGTTCGTTATTTCTTAACCTTCGTCCCTTAAATAGGATCACGTGGGATTAGTAACTATTGCTTTGACTTATCATGGGTAGCAAATCAGTGAGATTCAATACTTTTTATCTTGGGCAATATTATTAGTCACATGTGATTGCTATGATTTAATACGAAGAATCGTGTGCAAGTACGCTTGTTTGATTTGCCCCCTTGGGAGGTTCATAAGCTTTATCATACCAAATCTTGCAAGTGGAATTAGTTTCCGGTATGGATAATAATGTTGAACCGTTCCTTGACCAAGGATAAAAGATATTAATTAACGGAAAGCTATTTCAGTGGCTTGAATTAATTAATGGGCAAGATAATCTTAAACACGGGAAATAATGACCGGGAGCCATATTGACTGTAATATGGGTTAAGATGGATAGTGCAATATTAATTATGTAGTGGGATTAATTAATATTTATGGGCTTGAATTATATTGTGGCTCAATATTAGATATTCAAGGTCCATTAGAAGGTCCAATCTTAATTCTCCTAAAGGCCCCCTAAGTAGCCCAACATATAGTTCAATAACTGAAAAGGTGATTAAAATAAAATAAATATTGTTGCTTAATTTTTCCTAATATTTCGAAAATTATGGATAAAGTTGGGAGAAAGATTTTCTTTGAATTTTGTTATGGAATGAAGATATGTATTCTTGGAATACAAGATTATCTCATTAAATTCAAGAAATCTCCCACTTGGTTATTCATAGTGATATTTTCGAAAAATATGAAATATAGTGGGCAAGAAAGATTTTCTTGATTTTCTTGAAAAGATATTATGGAAGATATGTATTTCTTGAAATACAAGAATATCTCATAAATTCAAGAAGATCCAAATCTTGGAATCTTGGACCCCAATGTTTTCGAATTCCATAGCATATAGATAAGGTGGGATTTTTGTGGAATATTATAATTATGGGAAAAGAATATAAGAGATATATTCAAGATTTCTTGGAGATCAAGAAAAAGAAATTTCCACATTATTTTAATCATAAATTTTCGTTCACCTTCTGATCTATAAATAGGGGATGATTCTTTCATTCCCAAGTACAATTCCATGTGCTGGAAAAATTAGTAAATCCACAAAGGTGGTGCAATATAATTTATTTTTTCCTTTTGTTAAATCGTTCACAAGAATCCTTCCACCGGATAGTCGAACGAGGGCTAAGGGAATACTTGGGAAGTCCTTACGGTTAGTCTATTCAGCCACACCGTTGCCATCCCAAGAGGTACGTTCACGTAAACTCGTAGAATTCCGCATGCGTAGGTTTTACGTGAATTATTATATGCATGATATGCTGTTGGATTATTATTTGAATTAATATAGGATTAATTCATGCTAGTAATAATTAAAAAATTAAATTTGTATTTAAATATTCACCCCGAATAGATCTGTGCAACTTATTCCCAACAACTGGTATCAGAGCCACGGTTTTGGACTCTGAATTTTTTAAATTGTAATTTAATTCGTGGACATTAAATTTGAAATTGGATAGTAGAATTGCTAGATCTGTTTTGCAGGTATCCAATTGTCATGGAATTTAATGTGTTTATTTATGCATGCATATAAACTGTGTTTTTAATTCGATTCGTTCGGATTCGTTTTGCCTCGTGAGAAAATCCACTAGTAGATTAGAATTTGTTTGGTTTGATCAATGTAATAGACTAGTCTAGATCTAGGTTTATTTATTTTTTTGTAAATAAATTGTAACCGGATCGAAAACGAGGACGGAGACGAAGAATTAAAGGACAAAATGCGTAATCCGCATAGGCGGCGCGGAGCGCTTGGCACGCACGGCGCAGGCGAGGCCAAGGGCCGAGCGCGAGATCGAAGATCATCGAGACGGGTAAGCGCTTAGGCGACGCTGCACCGTGGCGAGCGATCGGCGAAGCGGCGAAGCCGGCGCTGCAAGGAACAAAGGAACCTTAAGCGCTACATTTGACGACGGCCTGACGTCGCAACACGGACGACACGGCGCGCCGGGCGACGATCTTGGCGCGCGGGGGGCGACATCCGCTCGGGCGAAGCGACACTAGCCTTCGGGGTGGGCGATGCCTTGGCGTGCCAAGGGATCTTGAGGCAGCAGTTGCTAGGCAGCGGCGGCGGGCGCGGCCCTATCATTGCGAGCTACTTGGCGTGGCGTTTCGAGATGGATTTCTTTTCGAGACAATCAAGTGGGAGAATTCAAGACGGTATTTCTTCAAGATCAGGCCAAGAAAAATCAAATCATGACAATTGGATAATTTGTGCCCAATATGTTTATTTTTCTGTTTTGCTTGATTTATTTTGTGCTATCTTATGTTTTATTTAATTTGTTTAAATGTGTTTGCATGAGAGTTGCCCAAATGGAAAAATCTCACCTTCAAAATTACTAAGTATGTTTAAATAATTAATTGACAATTTTATTCCGTATAATAAATATGAATTAATTTTGACCTCCATGATTTATTTATTTGTGAATTCTTTTGGAGAAATTCCCCCCACGGGACGGTCAAAAGATAGCTTTCACATTAATGAATTCCAAACGGATGATTGTGGGTTATTAATAGTGGCGACGATGACCCTCCCCACGAGGCTCGTTCAAAGCGAAATAATAGTCCTGTATTTAATCATGATTATTACTTAGGTATAAAATTGATATGCATATACTTCCCAAGTCCTGTCGATTTTATATTGGTCAAGGGAGCCAACTATTAATCTGGATATTAAAGGTTTGTAACTGTTCTTGTTTGTAACCTGCTTGAATGTGTTTAAATAATGACCCACCCCACGTGGCTTATTTAAACTGTTTTTGAGATGTTGGCTGATGCATGTTCATTTTTTTTAGATTTTAAATATGATGCATGTGATCGAATCTTGTGATATACTTGTGCTATTGCATATAGCTGTTTATTTCAGTTCAGCATGTCGTTACCTTTTAATCCACTGTTATTATACTTAAAGTCAATACAATATGTATGGAAACTATATTGAATGGAAACGAAAAATTATAATTGTCCTAACTGCACAAAAGCACAAGTGGATTCTTGACACACCAAAATCAGATGAGCCAACTGACGAGTTAAAACATACGGGACTCGTCAGATCATCACCTTATGAGAGATGTCGTCATTTAAAAATGGTGGAGGGCAAACCCGTGAGGGATTACATCCTCAAAATAGATGGCCCATCTGAACAAACTTGAGATTCTGAGTGCAGATTATGATCTGGAGACTCAGATGAATTTGGTACTTCACTCTCTGCCCAAAAAGTTTTTGAGCATTTTGGCCTCGCTGGCTAATTTGTTGCAAGCTTTTGGTCTAGGCAGAAATGATGATAAGGCACCAAACTCAAGCTTTGAAGGCAAGTGGTCCGTCTTCATCTTCTAGGCCAAGGGTAGGCAAGATAAAGAAGAGGACCAAAGGCCATAAGCAATAAAACTCAACTGTTGCCAAGGGCAATGGTAAGATGAGGAATGCTTGTTGTGTCAAGGAAAATCCAAAGAGGAAGTTCTTAAGCTGCGGTGAGAGAGGACAATGGAGGTTTTGCCTGTTCCAACCCAAAAAGGGACGGAAAGAAAGGTAATTCTCACGCACTAGTTGTTGAAACTTGTTTAGCGGCGTATACTTCTCATTAGTGGGTGGTTGATCTGAGATCCACTAATCATGTTGGCTTCACGGGTTCAAAATGATCCAAAGAACTTAGTGGGGAGTGAGATCCTCATCACCTTTGGCGACGTTATTTAAAGTAGAAGTCATTGCAATGCTACGTAAGTGGCGGATATTGCAATCTTCACGATAGTAACGATTATTGCAATACTACTGCAAGTAGCGAGACATTGCAATACTACATGAGTAGTAGTTAAAGCGAAGGGGAGAAGTGCACCTATCTTTTGAAGATAAAGTTTTTTTTTTTAGATTATCTTTATGTTCCCAGTTTTAGAAAGAATTCACTTTCAGTTTCTAAAATTTGATTAAAGGACACTAAGTTTCTTCTAATAAGAATGACATCATTTTTGAAATGATGAGTGTATCTGTTACGGGACATTGATGGAAAATCTCTATACAATTAACTGTGCACACCACTCACGAAATGCATCCTATAGCACATCAACTATTTCCGACACAAGAAAGCGTGAACGAAACACTTCTTTGGCATCTAAGATTAGGTCATATAAATCCAAAGAGGATCCAAAGGTTGGTGAAAGATGGTTCACTGGAGCGTCTCCAAGTTGAACAAATTCCAACCTGCGAATCATGTTTGGAGGGTAAAATGACCAAGAGGGCAATTGGAGCCAAGGGGAATAGAGCCAAAGAAATGTTAGAGATCGTTCACACAGATGTATGTGGTCCAATGTCAACCAAAGCAAGAGGAGGTTATGAGTATTTTTTATTGCTGATTACTCAAGGTACGGTTACATTTCCTTATGAAGCATAAATCTGAGACTTTTTGAGAAATTCAAAGAATTTAAGGCTCAAACAGAGAATCATAGGGAAAAACGTGTCAAGTCTCTACGATCTGATCGTGGAGGCGAATACCTCAGCGATGAGTTTTTGAACTACTTATCGATGAAGGATTGTATCCCAAATTCATTGCACCTTAACCCCTCAACAAAAGCGGGGTTGCAGAGCGAAGAAACAGAACTCTTTTGGAAATGGTTAGATCTATGATGAGTTATGCGGATCTTCTCGAGTCGTTATGGGGTCATGCCTTGGAAACAGCGGCTTACATTCTGAACTTGGTGCCATCCAAATTGGTTCCCAAAACTCCTAAAGAATTGTGGACCGGGCGCAAGCCTAGTATGAGACACATGAGAATTTGGGGGGTGTCAGGCCTACGTGTTGGACAAGGAAGCCGGTAAATTGGATCCTCGATCAGAATTAAGGTTGTTTGTAGGATACCCCGAGGGAAAAAAAGGGTGTATGTTCTATGGTCCCGAAGATCAAAAGGTGGTCATCAGCACCCACTTTAGATTTTTGGAAGAAGACTATATGAACCAAAGAAAACCCAGAAGTGAGATTACCTTAAATGAGCTTAGAGGGCAAACCTCGATTACCAATTGTACTAGATGATATACCAAACGATACGCTTTCACAACCGGAGCCTCGTCGTAGTGGGAGGGTTGTTAGACAGCCCGAGAGATTCATGGGAATAGGAAAGTCCTCGGACTTGATTCCCGGACAAGACGAATCTGACCCATGGACATATGACGAGGCACTCCAAGATAAGGATGCAGATTCTTGGCAAACAGCAATGAAAGCGCAAATGGGTTCTATGTTTCATAATAGAGTGTGGGAGCTAGTCGAACCACTTAATGGGGTCAAACCCATTGGATGCAAGTGGGTATATAAGAGGAAAAGAGGACCGGACGGGAAGGTTGAAACCTTTAAAGCAAGACTGGTGGCGAAAGGTTATACTCAGAAAGAAGGGATCGATTATGAGGAAACTTTTTCGCCCGTAGCCATGCTTAAGTCCATCCGTATTCTCTTATCGATTGCTGCACATTTCGACTTTGAAATCTGGCAAATGGATGTCAAGACAGCTTTCCTTAACGGAAGTCTTGATGAAGAGATCTATATGCAACAACCCCAAGGTTTCATTGAAACAGGCCAAGAACATCTTGTTTGTAAGCTCAAGAAGTCCATCTACGGACTCAAACAGGCATCCAGAGCTTGGAACCAATGTTTTGATCATGTAATAAAGTCTTATGGGTTTGATCAAAACAAGTTTTAAAGTTGTGTGTATAAAAAGCGTGTCGGAACTGCATTGGTATTCTTAGTACTATACGTAGATGACATTCTGATCATCGGGAACGATGTGAAGGTGTTATCAGACGTAAGGGCATGGCTTTCAAAACAGTTTGATATGAAAGACTTAGGGAGAGCCGGACACATCCTTGGGATCAAGGTCACTAGAGATCGCAAGAAAAGGATGATCGGGTTATCGCAAGTTTCATACATAGACACTGTCTTGAAACGATTCAGCATGCAAGATTTCAAGAAAGGATTCGTACCTTTTAGACTTGGAATCCATCTATCCAAGAAAATGTCCCCTAAGACACAAAAGGGGATAGATGACATGAAAGACATTCCTTGTGCTTCGGCTGTCGGAAACCTTATGTATGCAATGTTGTGTACGAGACCGGATATCTGCTTTGCCGTAGGCATGGTAGCAAGATATCAAAGTAACCCAGGGAAAGAGCATTGGACGACAGTTAAAAACATTCTGAAGTATCTGAAAAGAACTCGGGATAGAATGTTGTTTTATCAGTCAAATACTCCAATCCCCATCGGCTACACAGACTCGGATTTCCAATCAGACTTAGATTCCAGAAACTATCTGCCTCAGTTAGTGTGTTTCCATTTGGGAAGTGTAGCCATCAAATGGACGAGTGTGAAGCAGAAATGCATCACTGACTCAACCATGGAAGTCGGGTAAGTAGCTGCTTGTGAAGCAGTGAAAGAACCGATTTGGCTCTAGACCTTCTTAGTGGACTTGGATAGAGTTCCGAATTTGTCTAGCAATATTTGCTAGGGGCAGTTGAAAATTCAAGGGAACCAAGAGTCCACGAGTCAAACAAGCACACTAAAGGAAAGACATCTTATACGAGAAATCGTTAAGAGAGGAGATATAGATGTGGCAAAGATAGCGTCTGAGGACAACCTAGCAGATCCATTCACAAAGAGTCTGCCTCTGAATACATTCTAGAGACATGTGGATGGAATGGGTGTCAAGGCCGTTGCCAATCTGCTTTAAGTATAAGTGGGAGAAATTATTAGGTTCGTGTAGGTGACATTAGATGTCACGGACTACGCGAGACATGTTGTAGTATACTTAAAAGCAGACTTTGAGTATAAGTGGGAGATTGTTGGGATTATACTGGAAAGTATGCTTTTTACTTTGTATAATCGAAACTGAAATTTCAGACTTATTTACTGAAATAAATTGTTTATCACAGATGCTTTAAATATTATTGAATGTTACATATATTTACTGCATAACTGTTCAATAAGTCGTACGTGTTACATTGTAGTTAATTTAGTGATACCAGATCACAGAAGATTAAATTAACAGTCCCTTGTGATTAAAAGTATGCCATTCACGACCTAGATGGAAATGAACAACCCATCGTGAAAGGTTGAAGTGTAAGGCTCAGATTGGCTTGTCTTGACCAAGAGATTACACTAGTGCATGACTGATGCACTGAATAGGACCTACAGGAGGATAAATTCTTTAGAACTGAACAAGGAAGAATTAAACCTCAGTGGTTCGTTATTTCTTAACCTTCGTCCCTTAAATAGGATCACGTGGGATTAGTAACTATTGCTTTGACTTATCATGGGTAGCGAATCAGTGAGATTCAATACTTTTTATCTTGGGCAATATTATTAGTCACATGTGATTGCTAAGATTTAATACGAAGAATCGTGTGCAAGTACGCTTGTTTGATTTGCCCCCTTGGGAGGTTCATAAGCTTTATCATACCAAATCTTGCAAGTGGAATTAGTTTTCGGTATGGATAATAATGTTGAACCGTTCCTTGACCAAGGATAAAAGATATTAATTAACGAAAAGCTATTTCAGTGGCTTGAATTAATTAATGGACTAGATAATCTTAAACACGGGAAATAATGACCGGGAGCCATATTGACTATAATATGGGTTAAGATGGATAGTGCAATATTAATTATGTAGTGGGATTAATTAATATTTATGGGCTTGAATTATATTGTGGCTCAATATTAGATATTCAAGGTCCATTAGAAGGTCCAATCTTAATTCTCCTAAAGGCCCCCTAAGTAGTCCAACATATAGTCTAATAACTGAAAATGTGATTAAAATAAAATAAATATTGTTGCTTAATTTTTCCTAATATTTCGAAAATTATGGATAAAGTTGGGAGAAAGATTTTCTTTGAATTTTGTTATGGAATGAAGATATGTATTCTTGGAATACAAGATTATCTCATTAAATTCAAGAAATCTCCCACTTGGTTATTCATAGTGATATTTTCGAAAAATATGAAATATAGTGGGCAAGAAAGATTTTCTTGATTTTCTTGAAAAGATATTATGGAAGATATGTATTTCTTGAAATACAAGAATATCTCATAAATTCAAGAAGATCCAAATCTTGGAATCTTGGACCCCAATATTTTCGAATTCCATAGCATATAGATAAGGTGGGATTTTTGTGGAATATTATAATTATGGGAAAAAGAATATAAGAGATATATTCAAGATTTCTTGGAGATCAATAAAAAAGATTTTTCCACATTATTTTAATCACAAATTTTCGTTCACCTTGTGATCTATAAATAGGGGATGATTCTTTCGCTCCCAAGTACAATTCCATGTGCTGGAAAAATTAGTAAATCCACAAAGGTGGTGCAATATAATTTATTTTTTCCTTTTGTTAAATCGTTCACAAGAATCCTTCCACCGGATAGTCGAACGAGGGCTAAGGGAATACTTGGGAAGTCCTTACGGTTAGTCTATTCAGCCACACCGTTGCCATCCCAAGAGGTACGTTCACGGAAACTCGTAGAATTCCGCATGCATAGGTTTTACGTGAATTATTATATGCATGATATGTTGTTGGATTATTATTTGAATTAATATAGGATTAATTCATGCTAGTAATAATTAAAGAATTAAATTTGTATTTAAATATTCACCCCGAATAGATCTGTGCAACTTATTCCCAACACCTGAGCCCCACTGGGTTAAAAGAAGACAAACAGAAAGGAAAAATCCCAAGTCTTCTGATTCACCCAAGGCTCTCACAAATAATCATACTGGTCAGAATGCATATGAAGAGATGTATGATTATGTAGATGTTTATGGGAGACAAATCAGGCCTTCTGATCTATCTGATTACAATAGAAGTGCTCTGTTTGTATGGATCCCTAAAACCAACTCTAACCCCTCAGGACCTAATCCAAAAAGGGGTACCTAAAGCCTGATTTGATTGCAGGTTCGCGTGGGTTTGACCAACAAAGGAGGTGTACAAGCAACTATCTGGTACATCGATAGTGGATGCTCAAGGCACATGACTGGAAGCAAACATCTCCTTAGCTCTTACACAGAACAAGAAGGCCCACGTGTACTCTTTGGTGATGATAACTTTGGTTTTACCAGAGGATTCGGAACCTTAGAGAATGATGATGTACAGGTTACTGGAGTCTCGTATGTCGAACGTTTAAAGCATAATCTGTTATCAGTTTCACAATTCTGCGACAACGGATTCAGTGTTGAGTTCTCGACTGATCAGTGTACTATCAAGAATCGAGCTACTCAACAGATCTTGTTAACTGGTTCAAGAAAAGGTACGATTTATACAGCAGATTGGAACAGTTGTCCAAGAAATGCATGCCTGATTGTTAAGAGTTCAAAAGGTAGCAGTTGGCTCTGGCACAAAAGAATGAGTCATCTGAACTTTAAAACTCTTAACAAGATAGCAAGGATGTCTTTGGTTGAGGGTCTTCCTAATGAGGTATTCTCTAAGGATCAGACACGTGTCGCATGTCAGAAGGGAAAACATGTTAAAGCCTCATTCGAGGGAATCCCTGGACCAGCATCCAGCAGAGTATTGCAACTACTCCATATGGACTTATTTGGACCAGTTACACCAGTCAGTCTCAATGGACGCAAATACACTCTGGTAATCGTGGATGATTATTCCAAGTTTACCTGGGTTGTATTCTTGTATAAGAGGAATGAGACAACAACAAAGATACCCGAGCTGCTCAAAAAATTACAGAATGAGAAGGGTGTTAGTATAGTGAAAATCAGATCAGATAAAGGTACAAAATTTCTGAATTCTTTTATTACTGATTTTTGCACTAAGTTTGGTATACAGCATGAGACATCAGCTGCAAGAACGCCACAACAGAATGGTGTAGCAGAACGGAGAAATTGAACACTCAAAGAAGCTGCTCGCACTATGTTAGCTGAACATGCAACACCAAGCCATTTCTGGGCAGAAGCCATCAATACTGCATGCCACATTCAGAACAGATGCTCTCTGAATAAGGCTCACTACAAAACTCCCTATGAACTGTGGAAGGGCAGAAAACCTCGTGTTTCTTACTTCCATGTTTTTGGGTGCAAGTGTTTCAAACACAACAATGGGAAGAGTCAGTTGAAGACTTTTGAGGCCAAGTCAGATGAGGGTATATTCTTAGGATATTCCTCATCCAGCAAGGCTTTCAGGGTTTACAACAGGCGAACCCTAGTTGTGGAAGAAACACCTCATGTGGTCTTTGATGAGACATCTTCTAAACAAGAGAAATCTGCCTCAGAATAAGAAGTACCAGATCAACCGGTACCTGATGCACAGAAAATGGATCAGCTACGTATCAAGGAAAAAGGATCAGAACACGTAACAGTGTATATTCCAGAACTTGATCTTGATTCACCAGGTCAATCAGACCCTAAGGTACGTACAACTGTCAATGAAGAAGTTGGTACAGCTGAGACAGTATCAACTGAACCATCTGGTTCAGGGGGAACACCTGAAGTTCCTACGGACAGACATCAGCACATGATGAGTCCAACATCAGCTGAGACTTGTCCATGTCAAGTGGATCATAATTCTGCACCACTCCCAATCACTAGTAATGAACTACTATCAGAAGAGGATGATGTTCTCCAAACTGATGCAAATCAGAAAAGAAGGACCTGGGTAACCAGTCATCCAACTGATCTGATCATCGGAGACCCATCTGATAGAGTTAAAACTAGACATCAGATTGGTGAAAGTGCCATGTATTGTTGTTATCTGTCTTTGAAGGAACCAACTGAAGTAGAAGAAGCTCTACAAGATGCAAACTGGATTCTAGCCATGCAAGAGGAACTGGAACAGTTTGAGAGGAATCAGGTTTGGAAACTGGTGGACAGACCACCCCATCAAGATGTGATTGTCACAAAGTGGATATTCAAGAACAAGAGAGATGAGAATAATGTCATAACCAGAAATAAGGCAAGACTTGTTGCTAAGGGGTATTCACAATCGAAAGGAATTGATTATGATGAGACCTTTGCACCGCCGTCTGTCTGAAGCCATTTTGTTTAAGGCATATCTTTGCCTACAGAGGGTTTATTGTGTATCAGATGGATGTTAAGAGTGCATTCTTAAACGGGGTACTAGCTGAGGAAGTTTATGTTGAACAACCTCCAGGCTTTGAAAAAGGCGACCAGGTGTACCGTTTAAGAAAAGCTCTTTATGGCCTTAAACAAGCTCCTCGAGCTTGGTATGATACACTCTCTCTCGGTTCTTGATAGACGAAGGTTTCACTAAAGGAATAGTGGATGTAACCTTATTCGAATAGAAGATGGAAAAGATATTCTGATGGTTCAGATTTATGTGGACGACATCATCTTCGGATCTCCCAACAAATGTTTATGTGATAAATTCAGCAAGTTGATGCAAGGGAAGTTCGAGATGTCCATGATGGGTCAGATGAATTACTTTCTAGGTCTACAAGTTAAGCAAAAGTACGAAGGGGATATTCATCTGCCCAAAGAAAGTACACTAGGAGTTTGTTGGCTAAGTTTGGAGTTCAAAACTGTAAGGAAGCCAGAATTCCTATGATGACTGGATTCAAGATGGATCCAGATGAGAATGGGAATGTGTTTGGTCGGTGGAGGATTTATCGCAATGGGAATGTGGTCAGTACCTCGACTGAGTGATCGAAAAAGTATGGTCGCAGTTTTCGAACACTCATAACGAGAGTATATGCTAATTTTTCCAGTGGTGGGTACCGGATCTCGGCTTTTTTTAAGCACTGCTTTACATAAATGGCGGGCAAGTGGGTCGTCCCCTCTGCCCGAATGAGCACTGCGCTAATTGCATGCTCGGATGCAGCAAGATACAGAGATAAAGTTGTTCGCCTGGAACAGGCTTAGACAATGTTTGAGTATCTGCAAGGTACTGCTTTAATGATTCGAATGCACTTTGGCAATGCTCGGTCCACTGGAATTTCCCTTTCTTTAATGAATCAAAGAAAGGTTTGCATTTGTCCCCAGTTCGTGATATAAACCGGCTTATGGATGCCAAACGTCCGGTTAATTTTTGGACCTCTTTCACACTCCTGGGGGCTTGCATGTCGAGCATGGTTTGAATCTTTGTTGGGTTCGCTAATCCCCGCCGACCGAATTATATGTCCAAGGAATTTTCTGAGTGAACCCCAAAAGTGCATTTCTTCGGATTTAGCTTCATGTTGTACTTCCTGAGTATATCAAACGTTTGTGCGAGGTGGGTGATGTGGTCTTCCTTGTGTTCGCTTTTTACCACAATATCATCAATATACACCTCAATTGTTCGGCCGATGTATTCGTCGAACATTTTGTTCACCAAACGTTGATATGTTGCTCCGGCATTCTTTAATCAGAATGGCATGCGTTGCCAACAATACATATTCTTTTCACTGCAGAATGTGGTATTCTTTTGATCGTCCGGATGCATGGGTATTTGGTGATAGCCAGCAAAAGCATCCATGAAGGTCATGAGCTCATGGCCTGCTGTATTATCGACCAAAATAATCTATATGCGGCATCGGGAAATTATCTTTCGGGCATGTCTTGTTTAAATCAGTGAAATCAATACATAATCTCCAAGTTCCATTAGACTTGCGGACGAGCACAGGGTTCGCAAGCCATCTTGGGCATTTTACTTCTCGAATCAGCTTATTGTCGAGCAACTTTTTGATTTCACTATTCATTGCCGCATACTTTTCCGGACTGAACTTTCTGCGCTTCTGGATTACTGGAGTTTGTGTTGGATCAAGGTTGAGGGAATGTCATGCATGTTTTGGATCAATGCCAACCATGTCCTCGTGCGACCAAGCGAACACATCCAAGTTTGCTTGAAGATATGCGATCATTTATGTTCGGATTGGTTCTGGTAATTCCGAACCAATGTACACTTCTAACTTCGTGTCCGTTCGGTCGATATTGATAGACTCGGTTGTTCGGCGTGTTGCTCACTTTATTTTTTGTTTCCACCAAGGATCTTGATCGACCCGGTGTTAAATCATCAACCTCCATAGGTTCAAAACCTACGCGAGGTTCTAGGTCCGGTAGCTCGTTTGGCGGATCAATACTCATTAGATCTGGGAGATCTGGGACATGAGTTACCATCCCGGATTCTGTGTTCGCGCTTTCTGTGTTCGCGCATGGAGGTGTGCTCGTCAAAGGATATTTTGGCAATGTTTTTGCCTGTTGGCTTGATTCTCCGATCTCCCATGTTTGCTCCATCATGTTAACAATATTTTGCTTTTCTGGTGCACATGATAGCAAACAATCTCGAGCTTTTTTCTGATCACCTTTTACGCTACCCGTTCCATCTTCTGTTGGAAATTTAACACAGTAATAATAAGTAGAACAGGCAGCTTTAAATTCCTGAATAAATGGGCGACCTAGAAACCCGTTATAAGTAGACGGAGCATCGAAACTTACAAAATCTAGCATTCTAGTTCGTCGGATCTCCGGATTTAGAGTTGATTCTAACTCGACTCCTAACTTGATCATACCATAGGGTCGGGTTACGGATCTCCCAACAAATGTTTATGTGATAAATTCAGCAAGTTGATGCAAGGGAAGTTCGAGATGTCCATGATGGGTCAGATGAATTACTTTCTATGTCTACAAGTTAAGCAAAGTACAGAAGGGATATTCATCTGCCAGGCGAAGTACACTAGGAGTTTGTTGGCTAAGTTTGGAGTTCAAAACTGTAAGGAAGCCAGAATTCCTATGATGACTGGATTCAAGATGGATCCAGATGAGAATGGTCAGAAAACTAATCAGAAAGAATATAGGGCTCTCATTGGATCTTTACTATACCTGACTACCAGCAGACCAGATATCACTTTTGCAGTAGGTGTATGTGCCAGATTTCAGGCAAATCCAATGCAAAGCCACCTGGAAGCAGCTAAGCGGATTCTTAAGTATCTGAAGGGGACAGTAAACCTTGGTTTATTTTACCCATCAGATGATAATCTAGAGCTTAGTGGGTATTCTGATTCTAATTATGGAGGTTGCAGAATTGACAGGAAGTCAACCTCAGGTACATGTCAGTTTTTAGGTAGTAAATCCCGATCTCGTGGTTTTCAAAAAGCGGAGACATCGGTTCATGACATCTACTTGAAGTAGAATATATGGTCGCAGGAAGCTTTTGCTCCCCAACCGCTCGCTTAGTCGGCGATTGAGGAATATAACATTGTAGCTAAGAACGTACCTATATTATGTGACAGTAATAGTGTTATTGCAATCACTCAGAATCCTGTTCTACATACAAGATGCAAGCATGTGGATGTCAGACACCATTTTATAAGAGATCATGTTGAAAAGAAGAATATCGAAATGGAAAAAGATCCATACTTGATAAAATGTAAAGTCGATATTTTAACCAAGCCACTAGCTGAGATCAGATTCAGAGAATTATGCAATGAGCTAGGGCTTCTGGATCTCGGAAGAAGTGCACCAGAAATGTTTGGTGGACTAGTCTCCAAGACCAGTTGGTTAAGAGACTGACCAGAAAGAAAGAGTCAATTGAGGAAGATACCTCAACTGATCTGATTTGATCAGAAAAGAATTATCAGATTAAAGGGGCTGGTAACTGATCAGATTGGAAGGTTATACTTTGTAAGTCGATTAAGTTATGTTCAACAAGCAAGTTGTATAAGATTAAGGCTACAAATCGCATAAGAAAGTAGAAACAACACAACAATGGAATAATAGAAATTTTCATTGATAAAGACCCGGAGGTCAGATTTACATTACAAGTTGCAAGTACAAAAGGACCCGGAGGTCAGTACATAAATCATAAACCATAAACCCTAATCCTTGTTGTAACTGGTTTTTATCTACTCAGTTAAACAATAATTATTGTGAAATGCGTTGCTAAAGGCAATCAAAACAGGGAAAGAGACAAAGAAGTTGGTGACCCAGTTCATCTTTGAAATCAGATTACGTCCGGGTGCGTCCAAGCCAGGGAGAGGATGTATGTATATGCCTAGAAGTATAAGTTGTTCGACCTGTTACAGAGGTGGCCGTGGTGGCCTATTTATACTATGACTCCCACCCTTTGGGTGGGAATTTACATAAGGAATAATGCCTATGAAAGGGCTACAATATCGGGAACCATTAATCTCGCCTTGACCGGCCAGAAATCGTCCATCTTCAGCGTGCGCCAATCGTGGAGCGGATGTGGAGGGCGGATTAGTGGCTTGTCGGGGGCTATCATTGACCACGTGAACTGTATAGTTATGGCTGGTGCAGGACGCTCCCGACTTGAGGATATAAAGCGGAAATCGCATCGCGACTTCCCAACTGCCGACTACCCGAGTTGCCGACCTTTGCGACTTGAAGGTTTAATCTTGTGGGAATTACGTGGGCTGATCCCTTGGTCCCCTTGCCGAGGTTGCTTCATGCAGTCTTTGTTGGATTGTTTAGGATCCTTCGTGCCCAGGAGGGAGGTCGGGTTTATCCATGCTACAACAATTGCCCCTCAAGTTGAGGTCTCTTATTCCGAGAAGGGACCTTGGCTTGACACATGGACTAAATCGACTCGCGACCACCCAACCTGGAAAGTCTCCTATGAGCGGCTTACTATCCTCGGGCAGGTGAAAAGTCACCTCGATAATACGAATTATCACATCAGACTTCCCTCGATCTCAGTGATTCGAAATGATATCGTGCCAGGATGATGACGTAAAGTGCCGCCATTTCATCCAATGAGATGCCGTAGTGGATTTCACGCGAGCCCATCACGTCTTTTTGTTGCTAGGGGGCCGAAGTTTTGGCTAATTTCATTTTGGCCCTCCTCTTCTTCGATAAATAGGCGGGGAATTAGGTTTTGAAAACCTTATTTCCTGCGACTGTCTTGCGAAAGAATTTCCTCAAGATACTCTTCCTGGTTCTTTCTCCCTTCCACCGGAAACGCATTCTCGTGTCCTAGAAGCGGAATTAATCAAAGGTAAGCACTTTGGTGCCCTTCTTCGAATTTATGGATTATAGCGTTTCCAAATCCCTTTTTGCCTCTCAGCCCATGGTGGCTTCCTCCTCTTCTGAGGATGACACCCCTATTGCCATGTGGGTGAAAGTTCATTGGCTAAGGTAATGGGCGACCGCCGTATAGACGATGCCAATGATGAACCGGTGGATGACCAGTTTCAGGAAGAATTAGCCGAAATTACCCATCTTTCCCTATTGGATGTTGATCTCCTTCATCCCGTCCCACGGGAACGGTCGTCAACGGCGGGTCCTTTTGCCTCGGTTCCAGATTATGGGGCTTAAGAACGAGTCTTCAATTATGATCTGTATTTTAACCGAGCTCCGTACAAACGACCTGACCGGGCATACCGCAAGTCGGGCAAATCTCGGCATCCGATAAAAGATACCGATCTGTTCTCTCCGATCAGTATGTGCGGGGACTTTGTCGTATGTACAAGGTGCCCTGGGATGTGCATTTTTATGGGCCGACCCCGGACGAAAGCGCCGATCAGCTTCCTCCCAGAATGATTGATGTGAATGAGTCTTCCATGTCGGTCGGTATTCGATTTCCATTGCACCCGGCCATTTCCCATCTGCTGGCGGCCTGGAATGTGAGCCTCACGCAGATCACCCCCAATGTGTGCCCCCTCACCATCTTGTCGCTATTAATCCCGCTGGTAAGAATTGCTTTTTCGCATTTGCATGTTTTGTACCTTTTGCTCACTGTTTCTCTTTCTTGTATAATGAAATGTTTTATCCATAGCTTTCCCTGCTGTTACTGTTGCCGTGAGTACATCCGAGCATACTGAAATGGCTCGAAGAAAAAGACCTCAGGAGCTTGCTCGAATTCAAACCGAGCGGGAGGCTCAGCGAGCAAATCGAGGGGAAGTGAGCAGGGTGAGCCGAGCATCTGCGTCTGGCCCTGGGGAGTCGAGCCGACGGAAGAGGACAACTCATTCGGCTGAGCAGAGGGCGAGCGAACAGGCTCCATCGCCAAAAAGACCAAGGATGGAAACCGACGAGCAGGGGGCAAGCGACCAGGTTCAGACGTGCATCGATGTTGTTAGGGAGACCCCCACTGCTGAAGCGATCAGATTGGCCGCCTCTGTGGTAGGTCCGGTCGCTCAAATAGTTGAAATGGAGGTTGGGACAACTTCTCCACCTCCTGCTGGACCCCGAACTTGGACCCCTTTGAACCCTGAGCTCCGGTCCCCCGAAGATAAATCATTTTTGGGATGGGATCCGGCTCGAGCGGACAGGTACGTTTTGTTCACTTTATTGGAGTATCTGTTGTTTCATTGATTTTGGTCGCTTTTTTTATGTTTGTTTGCTCGGGTGTACATGCAGGTTGAGCAGATTGGCGCCTTTGATGCCCGAATTGAAAAATTATTACTGCTCGCCAAGTGTTCGCAAGGTTCCTGGCATTCCTTAGCATGTTCAGAAGGCGTGCGAGACCCCCATTTGAGCATGGACTACTGAGCTGGAAGAGGCCACCAAGGGTCCAACACATTTTGAAAACATGCGACTTGGCCTGGTACACCAGGGCCAATCTTTGGTCATCCTTGAGAAAGCTTATGCTGAGTCCGCCAATCTTCATGCCAACTACTTGGCTCTGATCAGAAGTTTTTGAAGAGAAGGTGAACGAGCTGAGCAAAACTCAGGATGAAGTGAGGTTGGCTCAGGGACAGATATCCTCGGCTCAAGCAGATGCTCGTAAGGCTCAAGAGGATGCTCGCCAAGCTCAGGAAGTTGCTCGCCAGGCAAGGGAGGAACTTAACCTTGCTCAGGAGGAGGTGGTCGGCATACGGAGAGTTCAGAATGAAATGAATGCCGAGCTTCGTAAACTCCGAACTGACGTTGAGGTCATGGAATGCAAGAAGAATTTGCTCGGCCAACAACTCATCATTGCTGAAGAGACCAACACTCGTTTGGATCTCGAAAATTCAAGATTGCACAGTGAGGAGTATGTTGATTCCATGTCGAACTTTTCTTACATATGTGCCTTTGCCGATGTCATCCGGTCTGCTCGCCACACGCTCACTGGCGAACAAATTGCCCCGCTCATATCCAATTTTCAGCAGTACCTGATCGACAACCCCCCAGATCGCAACCTTCTGTTGTCTGATTTGAACGATCTGGGTGATTTCTCCAAACTTCCTGAAGGGATCGAGATTGATGATCCTATCCTGGATGAGGAAGATGGCTCGGATGCGGACATTGCTGATGTTGCTGATCAAACTCTCCGAGTCGAGCCTGGGTTCGATCAGGTGCAGGACGAACAAAGGGGACCTCTTGTGACCGAGCAAAGAGTACTTCCTGGCGAGTAGACTTGGCCTGACCATGCTGGAGGAGCAGTTCCTGAGGTGGCCGAGCAGATGGGGCATGATTTGCTCGATACTTCGCTTCCGCCCACCCCCAATAATGAATTTGTCCCTTAGTGTAATTTTTTGCTCTGCTGAACAATTGTTGTGTAATTTTTGTCTTCTTCTCTTTTTTGCTCGAACAATTTTTTTTGAACTTGTGTAATTTCTTGCCTTTTTCTCTTTTGTTCGAACAACTTCAAAATTGAATGGTTGAATTTGCATATTGAACAAATTCCTCTAACCTGATTGTTGAGGATGAATGTTGTTGCTAATGAATGATTGATGCTTGTGTTGCTTGATGTTTGCCTTGGTTTCTAGTTTATGCCTCTTTTCTTCTGAATGAATTCGAACATTGTGTTTGCCTATGTCCGCTCCTGACTTCTTTCGTTTTTGATTGTCTTATTGTGATGCAATCGGTTGATCGTCTTATTTAGGTGCGACCAGATGGGTTAACTTTATGCAACCCCCCCTTTCTTGGTTCGTGATCGTCTTATTTAGGCGCGATCACTTCGTACTAGGGCCGTCTTATTTAGCTGCAAATCCGCACTCATCACTCGCTTTTGCTACGGGTATCTGTAAGTACGAGTCGTCTTTTGCGACTGCGTACCCATTACTCGCTTTTTGCTACGGGTATCAGAGTATGAACTCATTCGTCAGGTGAACATAGACTTCGGCTCGTTCGTATTTGTTCGGGCCGTCCGGCTTAGGTGCGACCTCTGATAGGCTTCAACTAGAAAATCTTAACAAACAAAAATATTTTTGCAACACTTTGTATTCTATTACAACCTTTACATTTGAAGAAGACTGTCTATTACACAACTATAGACATCAGACTATGGTCTTGAATTTAAACCTTGTCTTGAGTAGACATAAACTGGCCCTCACCTTGTCCGCGGAATTGATGTTGACAAGCACGAGGCGCATCAGCATGTCTACCCTTCTTTAAGTAACATGCTCAAGCTGCAGCAGCATAAGCTTTTTGTCCCTCCTGGACAAGTTGTGATTATGCGGGCAGCTGCGGACATGAGCATATGGTGAGCATGCCTGCTCGCTTATATCAGGCGCGAGCAAATCCTCAGCTCGCACCATTCTGTCCCCTTCAGTAGATGCCTGAGCATCAGTATCCGCATGTTGATTCAAGAGGATACCACGACATCCCTCCCCTTCGGAGGAGATTTTGAGGATGCGTAGGGGACTAATGATTTACTACTACATAAGCAGTGAGTAACGTGGAGTGGCAACCATGACCCTGCCGAGCATCTTGAGTCCATAACGAGCGCCAACCTGTGCTCTGCATGTCACATGGGGTATAAAGCTCGTACTAGGACAGATGCTCGATTCAACAGAATGATAGCTGAATCGAGTGTTGGATTCTTCGTCTGGAGGCATACTGAACCAACTTTCTTCCGATAACTGTAGTATTTTTTTCTTTTTATCTATTTTTTCTCCACTTTCTTCAGCTATCAATATGCCTCTATCTATAGTACTATCCCAAACAGGTGCTGGCATAGCTAGTTGGTGCTGGCCTTCTTGCTTTTACTCCTCCTTTTGACATCTGTTCGCTTTGAATCCTCCTTTTGACATCTGTTCGGTTTTTTGCCAGTTCTTATTCAAGGATTGACACGTCCCTTTTTTGGTTGCCACCACTTCTCAACTTGTTTTGACACGTATTTTCTATCTTTCAATAGTGCTGGCCAGAATTTCTTCTAGAAGATTTGTGTCGAACACGGTGTGTTCTTCCTCCAAGATTGTCCTGCTCGTCTTAGCTGAATGGCAGATTATGTTCGGCCATTAGTGTTCATTTCAGCTATGTGGCTGATTATGTTCGGCCAATTGTGCTCGATTAGTCTGAGTAGCTGAGTGTGCTCGGCCAGTTATGCTCGTCATTACTGATAATATTTTTTCAAATTTGATGCATTCCACGAGTAGGACAATGGGACTCCATTCAGGTCTTCCAAATCATATGCCCCGTTTAATTAACGTTCAGTAACCCTGAATGGTCCTTTCCATTCTCGGCCGAACACACCACCTGATACCCCCGTTGCTTATCTTAAAACCAGCTCGCCCACATTGAACCTGAGTGTTCGGACTTTGGAGTTATAGAACTTTTCTGATCTCTTTTTGTATATGGCATTCTTGAAATTAGCCTCCGTCCTTCTTTCTTCTAACAGGTCTGCACTCAATTCGAGCACCTGGTCATTGATGTGCTCTCCAAAAGTCATTGTCCGATGACTCGGAATCTTTATTTCTGCGGGTATAACAGCTTCCGCACCAAATGTCAGGGCAAACGGGATTTCCGCAGTTGATGTTCTGAAAGTTGTTCGATAGGCCCATAATATTTCGGGCAACTCTTCAGCCCATCCTCCCCCCTTGGAATTATAAAGTCTAGCCTTGAGGGTATGCTTGATAATTTTATTAGCGGCTTCAACTTGTCTGTTTGACTGGGGATAATACGGAGTTGAGTAATGCTTTTTTATGCCCCAGCGAGTACAATTTTATCGGAATTCACTTCCATCGAACTGTTTGCCATTATCCGTTACTAATGATTGGGGAAGCCCAAAACGACAAATAATATTTTTCCAAACAAAGTTCCACATTCTTTGTTCGGCGGCTTTAACAATAGCTTCGGCTTCTGCCCATTTAGTATAGTAATCAACCGCAACCACAACAAATTTTACTCCCGACGCGCCAGTAGGAAATGGGCCGATCAAATCGATTCCCCATTTAGCAAATGGCCATGGGCTGTAAACTGACACTAGTTCTTTAGGTGGGCTATGAATAAGTGGGCATGTACCTGGCACTTGTGGCACGCGCGAGCATATGAGAACGAATCTTTTTTGAGGTTCGGCCAGTAATAATCTTGTCTGATAATTTTATGTACCAGGACGAGCCCACCTGTATGATTTCCGCATACTCCATCATGAATCTGCTCCAAAATTACATGACCCTCTTCAGGAGTAATACACTTCAATAGTGGAAGTGAGAAGCTTCTTTTGTATAAATGCTCGTTTAAGATAGTATAACGAGCAGATTGTAATCTGAGGCGAGTAGTTTGTGCCTTATTCTCAGGGAGAAGTCCCTTTTGTAAGTAATTCAAAATGGGAGTCATCCAGGTTTCTTGCTCGCCTGTTATATGGGCGACCATAACTCTGGGAATTGATGGCGAACAAGTTGTGACGACCACAATGTCCATTATGTTCGTCACTCCTTCTGCTGTTGCCAGGCGTGCCAAGGCATCAGTGAACGAATTACCCAATCGTGGTAATTGTTCTATGTAAACTTGTTCGAATTGTTCGAGCAACTCCTTTGCTAGTTGCTGATATTGTGCCATCTGTTCACTTCGGGCCTCGTACTCACCTGTTACTTGGTATACGATTATCTGAGAATTGCTGTAAATCATCAGCCTCTGAATTCCCATTGTCATAGCCATTTGTAGCCCAGCGATCAAAGCTTCGTACTCGGCTTCATTATTTGTAGCTGGGAAATCAAAACGGATGGCAGTTGTGAAAGTTTGCCTAGTTGGGCTGATGATTACCACGCCTGCTCCGGCTCTTGAACTTGTTGATGAGCCATCTACATACATATGCCATGGTTGGTCGATAGCTCTTTCGGGAATTTGTGGATATGTCAACTCGACCATAAAATAGGCCATAGCTAGGCCCTTCATTGCTGTTCGCGGGGTGAACGTAATTCCAAATTGGCCTAACTCCACCGTCCACTTGAGTAATCTGCCCGTAGTGTCTGGTCGGTGGAGGATTTATCGCAATGGGAATGTGGTCAGTACCTCGACTGAGTGATCGAAAAAGTATGGTCGCAGTTTTCGAACACTCATAACGAGAGTATATGCTAATTTTTCCAGTGGTGGGTACCGGATCTCGGCTTCTTTAAGCACCTGGCTTACATAGTAAACGGGCAAGTGGGTCATCCCCTCTGCCCGAATGAGCACTGCGCTAATTGCATGCTCGGATGCAGCAAGATACAGATAAAGTTGTTCGCCTGGAACAGGCTTAGACAATGTTTGAGTATCTGCAAGGTACTGCTTTAATGATTCGAATGCACTTTGGCAATGCTCGGTCCACTGGAATTCCCCTTTCTTTAATGAATCAAAGAAAGGTTTGCATTTGTCCCCAGTTCGTGATATAAACCAGCTTATGGATGCCAAACGTCCGGTTAATTTTTGGACCTCTTTCACACTCCTGGGGGCTTGCATGTCGAGCATGGTTTGAATCTTTGTTGGGTTCGCTTCAATCCCCCGTTGACTGACCATATGTCCAAGGAATTTTCCTGAGTGAACCCCAAAGCTGCATTTCTTCGGATTTAGCTTCATGTTGTACTTCCTGAGTATATCAAACGTTTGTGCGAGGTGGGTGATGTGGTCTTCCTTGTGTTCGCTTTTTACCACAATATCATCAATATACACCTCAATTGTTCGGCCGATGTATTCGTCGAACATTTTGTTCACCAAACGTTGATATGTTGCTCCGGCATTCTTTAATCAGAATGGCATGCGTTGCCAACAATACATATTCTTTTCACTGCAGAATGTGGTATTCTTTTGATCGTCCGGATGCATGGGTATTTGGTGATAGCCAGCAAAAGCATCCATGAAGGTCATGAGCTCATGGCCTGCTGTATTATCGACCAAATAATCTATATGCGGCATCGGGAAATTATCTTTCGGGCATGTCTTGTTTAAATCAGTGAAATCAATACATAATCTCCAAGTTCCATTAGACTTGCGGACGAGCACAGGGTTCGCAAGCCATCTTGGGCATTTTACTTCTCGAATCAGCTTATTGTCGAGCAACTTTTTGATTTCACTATTCATTGCCGCATACTTTTCCGGACTGAACTTTCTGCGCTTCTGGATTACTGGAGTTTGTGTTGGATCAAGGTTGAGGGAATGCCATGCATGTTTTGGATCAATGCCAACCATGTCCTCGTGCGACCAAGCGAACACATCCAAGTTTGCTTGAAGATATGCGATCATTTATGTTCGGATTGGTTCTGGTAATTCCGAACCAATGTACACTTCTAACTCAGGTCTGTTCGGGTCGATATTGATAGACTCCAGTTGTTCGACAGGTGTTGCTCACTTTATTTTTTGTTTCCACCAAGGATCTTCGATCGACCCCCGGTGTTCGTCATCAACCTCCATAGGTTCAAAACCTACGCGAGGTTCTAGGTCTGGTAGCTCGTTTGGCGGATCAATACTCATTAGATCTGGGAGATCTGGGACATGAGTTACCATCCCGGATTCTGTGTTCGCGCTTTCTGTGTTCGCGCATGGAGGTGTGCTCGTCAAAGGATATTTTGGCAATGTTTTTGCCTGTTGGCTTGACTCTCCGATCTCCCATGTTTGCTCCATCATGTTAACAATATTTTGCTTTTCTGGTGCACATGATAGCAAACAATCTCGAGCTTTTTTCTGATCACCTTTTACGCTACCCGTTCCATCTTGTGTTGGAAATTTAACACAGTAATAATAAGTAGAACAGGCAGCTTTAAATTCCTGAATAAATAGGCGACCTAGAAACCCGTTATAAGTAGACGGAGCATCGAAACTTACAAAATCTAGCATTCTAGTTCGTCGGATCTCCGGATTTAGAGTTGATTCTAACTCGACTCCTAACTTGATCATACCATAGGGTCGGGTTACAGATTCCCCGAAACCCATAATGGTGTGATCACATGGTTCAATATAGCTACTCAAGTCCCCAACTTGCTTTTCCATTTGGTGCAGAGTGTCGACGAACAAAATGTTCGCATATGCTCCAGTATCAACTAGGAGGCGGTGCACCTTCAAACCGAGGAGACGAGCACTAATGGTTAGAGAGTCATTGTGGGGAGTGATTATACCGTCGAGATCGTCTTCTGAAAACATAATTTGGTGAGAGGGTGGCGTGCTAGCTGATGTGCTCGCCACCTTCACCTAATGGATGCTTTGCATGGCACGCATCTCCATCTTCTTTCGTCTGTTCGATAATGTCGGTGCATGATAACATCCACCCACTGGACCATATTCAGGACGTATCATGTGGATCTCTTAACTTTCTCGACCTCTACCCACAGTAGGAGCCCCTCTTTTGGGTAATTCAGACCTCTTACGGGATTCTTCGGGATCACTGTCAGAATTTTCTTTGGCTTTTCGCTTACCCCTGCGATCTCATGTTCGGGAGTCTCTGCTCGCCGGCTTTTTAAGGAACTGGGTAAGACGATTCTCCTCGTATAACTTCCAAAGTTGACGAAGTAAATCGCGACAATCTTCTGTATTATGCCTGATGTACTCGTGATAATTACAATATTTGGAAGCATTAAGCCGATGCTTGTCCATTATGATTCTTCGAGGCCTATCCAACATGTCCCAATCTTTGATTTGGTTAAAAATTATTTCTGCTGAAACGCCCAGAAGACTTTCTTCGAATGGTTTGAAAGACCCTGGGGGTTTATACCCCCCCTCATTCATCACTTTCTTCCCAAAAACTTTCTTAGTTGTTGTTTCCTGACCCAATCGTGACTGGGCGAGCAGATCCTGCATGGCTATGATCTTGGCTGCTCTCTCTCGGAATTCTGAATATGTGTTTGGCCAGTCTTGATGCATGGCTTTCCACATATCAGTATTCAGGGTCAGGCCCCCAACCACCGGGAGGATCTTGACATCCTCTTCAACTGGGGCTCCATCGTATAAACATTTATCAAATCTTTCGATGTATGCTCGATCAGACTCACCCCTCAGTTGGGTAAAATGTGCCAACCTTTGTTTTGGTGCTGGGCGAGCACACATGGATGAGAAATGGGACAGGAATTGCTGTCCCAACTGAGCGAAATATGTGATGGACGCAGCGGGAAAAGTAGAGAACCATCTATGTGCTCGATCACCCTAAGTCATGGGGAATGATCGGCACTGTGTCGTATCTGTGGCACCCATGGCGATCATAAAGTCTGAGTATTTGCTGAGATGAACATGTGGGTCTGACTCAGCATCGAACATGGGGATTGGTGGTCGGATCTTCGCCACTTTCTCTTGTATTTTGGCCGCCATGATCGCCGGTGTTAGTGGCGAGCAAGGTATTGTGCTCGCCCGAGGGAGTCCTTTAGTTGAGGCCAGGTCGGCCTGTAAGTCTTCGATGGCTTTCTGCATTTCCGCAAATTTTGTGGAACTGACAGACTTGGATCGGGGCTGTATCCCATCATGAGGACCCAGTGGGTCATGCTCGTGATGGGGCAGTCCCCCTTTCCAAGTCCGTGCTTGACTACCCAATCGATGATGGATAGACAATTTTGTTCCAGCCAATTTTTTATTTGGGATGCGGACGATCATGAGGATCTGAGGGAGCGGGCATGTTTATCGGTTGTTCCTTCCCGGGATCCTATCGCCTATAGTTGCCGATTCGGTCTTTGGCGGAGAGCCTCAAACGTCCAAACGCTGATGGTCTGGACCCTTGAGGCTGTTCGTCATCAGACATATCATCTGCTTTTTTATTAGCCCGCTTCCGTGCAGCTTTTATCTTAACTTGCTCGCTATCAGGTGTATGCGAGCGTCGATCATCATCATCTTGAGTTTTTAACTTGGCCAACTCTTTTTTGGCCCTCTCTTTCTGTGCTCGTAGCAAGAAAGTGATGGTCTTTGTTGTGGCCGCCGGATCGTTGGCAATATCTTCAAGATTGATGGTCTCCACTGTCTGATCTTTGTGAGGCTGGCGCTGAGCCTCTTTCCGGTCGTGAGGTCGACTTTGTCCCGACCTCTCTGTCTGTGTATTCCTAGATTGAGGCATTATATTTCTTTTTTCTGCCTCGGCTAACTATGGGATTGTGTATGGGTTGGTTTTTTCTACCCTCCTTCTAGCGTCAATTGTTGCGAGTCGTTTTATATGGAGAATATTATATGGCTAATTCGGTGACAACTCACAAACAAAATATGCACGTGTAAAATAAACTGTAAATAGGAGGAATTTGTTGACCCAGTTCGTCAAGAAATGACTACTCTGGGGCGTACCAAGCCAGGGATGTAATATTACGAGTTTTACACGTACAATATATGATACATCTCATGAAGATGAATCGTTATGGATAAAGATGATTTGGAGAGTTGGTATATGAGTGCTTGGGTTTTTTATGTGTATGGATGAACTCTCGAATTTTTCTGAACCTTACCCCTCTGGGAAATTTTTTGTGAACCTCTATCTTGTTGTTTTTTCTTCTATTTATAGTACTTTGACAAGCATGAGCTGGTTTGGCATGCATGAGCTGGAGACTTCGGGCCATGCAAGAACTCATGTAATGCTGCCACGTTTCCAACTTCGTCTTCCTGGTTGATCTTTGCATTTGCTTGTCTATAAGGCACTCTTTTGGTCATCCAAATCAATCTTTTGCTCGACTGAATGCTTTGTTCGCCCCATTAAACCATATCAATTTTATGTCGGAATATTGTCCTCATCGAGCATGTCTGAGTCCTTCAGGTTGTCTGAGCCTTCAGGATGTCTGAGCATCGAGCATACTGACCCTTCAGGTTGTCTGAGTCTTCAGGATGTCTGAGCCCTCAGGTTATCTAATTTCTTCTTCCCTGATCTGATCAGTTTGACTGATCAGATCAACATCTTTTCAGGATCATTTTGCTCGGTTAGCCTGGCGAACATACCTGTTTGATCGGTAGGCTGGTTGAACAACCTTGGTTGGTAAATGGCAAGCTAACGAACAAAACTTACTTCATAGGCGAGCATACTCGCATGGTTAACAAGTGGCAAGCTGGCGAACAAACTTGTTTGCTCGATGAACAAGTGGCGAGCACACTTGTTCATCGAGCATGATTATTTTAATAGTTGAATATTACACGTGTCTCTCTTAAGTGTTCGATTAATGCTGAATAATTATATCGAACACAACAAATCTACTGCGACTAGGGCGTACTTGACTGAACCCGGGGCTATTGGTAATGGCCCGATGATATCTATCCCCCACTTCGCAAAAGGCCAAGGACTGAGGATGCTGGTGAGTTCCTCAGGTGCGACCTTGATTGATGGTGCGTGTATTTGACATTTGTGTCATTTCCTTGCGAAAACCATGGCATCAGCCTTTAAAGTTGGCCAATAATACCCTTATCTCGTCGTCTTATGAGCGAGCGACTGCCCCCCAGCGTGGTTTCCTCATACCCCGTCGTGAATATATTGCAGGATAGCCTGCCCTTGCTCCGGGGTAACACATCGGAGCAGTGGTATGCTGAAGCCTCGCTTATATAGTTCGTTACCAACCAATGTGTACCTTGCTGCCCTTAGTTGCAATTGCTTTGCCTGAATTATGTTGGTTGGTAATGCCCCAGTCATCAAGTAGTCGATTATGGGGGTCATCCAGCTTAAACTCGGGGTGTCTAGGGTAGCAACAGTTGTGTTAGTAGTGGAGGGGTGGGAGAGTTTTGTGATGGTGACATCCCTCATCTCTGCTGGTCCCTCCGAAGTCGCTAGTCGTGCCAATGCATCGGCTCGGGAGTTCGCATCCCTTGGTACTAGCTTGATGTAGATTTGTTTAAATTTCAGGCAAAGTGCTTTGACGACCTCTTGGTAGGCCGACATCCGCTCGTCTCGGGCCTCATACTCCCCTGATAACTAGCTTCCTACGAGCTGGGAGTCGGTGTGTACTTGAAGTAGCTTGATGCCCATTGCGGCAGACATTTCTAAACCGTTGATCAGTGCTTCATATTCGGCCTCGTTGTTGGTGGCAAGGAAATCAAAAGTGATGGCATTCTGAAAAGAAATCCCATCTGGACTGATTAACACAATTCCTGCCCCTGATTTGTTGGCAGTTACCGAGCCGTCTACGTACAAATCCCATGGTGGGCCGGTCGAACCGCTGGCCCCAGGAGGAGGGGTTAATTCAATGATGAAGTCGGCCAATGCCTGAGCTTTTATTGCAGGCCACGGCGCATATGTTACCTCATAATGTCCAACCTCGATGGCCCACTTGAGGCATTGGCCTGATGTATCTGGTCGATGGAGCACGTTGCGAAGGGGTAAGGAAGTGAGGACCTCCACTTTGTGATCGAAGAAGTAAGGTCTCAGTTTCCTCACACTCATAACTAGAGCATAGGTTAATTTCTCTAGAAGAGGGTATCGCTGCTCGGTTTCATTTAGCGTCTGACTGACAAAGTAAATGGGCAGATGGGTTTGACCCTCCGCCCATACAAGCACTGCGCTCAGGGCGGTTTCCGAGGTCGCCAAGTATAAAAACAGTTTCTCGCCAGGGACTGGTTTGGCTAAAATGCTGAAGTCGGCCAGATATGCTTTGATCCTGTCAAGAGCATCCTGACTCTCAGATGTCCATTTGAACCTCGCCTTCTTTCTGATGGTGTCGAACATGGGCTTGCATTTATCCCACATTCGGGAGATGAATCTGTTCAGAGCGGCCAGGCTCCCCGTTAGTTTTTGAACGTCCTTTTTGGTTTTGGGGGCCCCCATATCCAAGATAGCCTGCACATTGGCTGGGTTTGCTTCAATCCCCCGCTTGCTGACCAGGTGCCCTAGGAACTTCCCTGATTCCACTCCGAAGTTGCACTTTTTCGGGTTGAGTTTCATATTGAACTTCCTGAGTATCTCGAAAGCTTGCGCCAGATGAGCCAAATGATCTTCCTTTTTTAGACTCTTCACGACAATGTCGTCAATGTACACCTCCACCGACTTGCCTATTTGCTCAACAAACATATGATTGACCAGCCTTTGATACGTTGCCCCGGCGTTCTTCAAACCAAAAGGCATTCTCTTCCAACAATACATGTTCTTCTCTGTTAAAAATGAAGTGTGCTGCCTGTCGGGCTCGTGCATAGCTATCTGATGGTACCCGGAAAATGCGTCCATGAAAGACATCATCTCATGGCCCGCCGTATTGTCGATTAAGTGGTCGATATGGGGCATCGGGAAGAAATCCTTGGGGCATGCCTCGTTAAGATCTGTGAAATCGATGCAAAGTTGCCATGTCCCGTTTGATTTATTTACAAGGACCGCATTTGCGACCCACTGTGGTTGGTCGGCCTGCATGATCAGGTCGTTGTCAAGCAACTTCTTCACCTCTTCAGCGAGGGCCGCATATTTTTCTGGACCAAACTTTCTTCTTTTCTGAGCCACTGGTTTTCGGGCTGGGTCAATGTGTAATTGGTGACATTCAATTTCAGGATCGATTCCAACTATATCCTTGTGTGACCAAGCAAAAATGTCTAGGTTATTCTTGAGGAAATCGACGACTTCAATTTTCTGGTCGTCGGGGATCTTGGATCCAATGATGATCTCCAGGTCTGGCTGGACTGGGTCCACCTTGACCCTTTCGAGTTCCTCCCCGGGTACCGCTCTGGGTCCCCCGAGTCGTGGATCATCTATCTCGGTCTCGAGTATAAAATCTTCGGGCTCGGGACCTATTCTCGGATCAAACTCGTCACGCTTCCTCTTCTTACTTTCCTTTTCAGTACCCAGTGTCATTATGTGACGACTAATCGTGCGTGCTGAATTTGAATAAGGCGAAGAATAAAGTAAACAACCTCTTGCATCGACTTGGTCACCTTTAACGGTGCCAACCAGCCCAAAAATAATAGGTGGAGGACGCAGCCTCAAATTCGTGCTCAAATGGCCTCCCGAGGAAGCCGTTATAGGTGCTCGGGAGGTTGATTACAAGGAAATCTAGGAGCCTAGTGTTTCTGACATTCTCATCCAAGGTGGATACGAGCTCCACAGACAAGCGGACCATGCCTAGAGGTTTGACTGTCGCGTTTCCGAAGCCCTTCACTATGTGATCGCATGGGGTGATGTATACTTCGTAATCCCCGAGTTGGTCTAGGTTCTTTTTAAACAGAATGTTGCAGAATGCCCCCCCGTCGACTAGCATCTGGCATACAGTCGTCCCCATGATATTGGCCTTTATGACCAATGGGTCTATGTTCGGGTACACTACTCCAGCTTTGTCTATTTCCCCGAACTCAATTTTGCAGGTTTCTTCGGTCACAGCCAAGATGGGCAGAACCATTCTTTGAGCATTCTCCATTGCCCTGACTTCCGCCTTTAGGCAACGCTTTGATGAGGAGGCCGGAGACAGGCCCCCTATCGTGGTAAGGGGCGAGATGGTGTGGATGACGCGACCTCCTGTGCCTTCTGGTATGGGTGGCACAGGCAGCTCGCCCTGTGCGGCCCCTATCACGGGCTCTCTTTGCACCCGATCTCCTGGCCCGTGTTGGCGATCATGCTGTCGACCTTGCCCCCCCTGATTGTCTGCCCGAGGATTCTTGACAAACTCATTCAGCTGGCCATCTTCATAAAGCTTCCACAATTGCTTCAACAGATCTCGACACTCGCCGATGTAGTGTCTCCTCTGGTCATGATTGTGGCAATACTTGTTCGGGTTTTGCCGGCTTTTGTCTTTCATGGGACGGGGTGCTCGCAACATGTCTCATCCCTGGATCTGGGTATAAACGTTACCAGGTGTCATACCCAGAGCCTCCATCAGCTTCACCGGAATGGACTCCTCAAATGGTTTGAAGCTGCCGGGTGTCTTATAATGACCCCTGGTTTTCTTGGAACCTTTCTTGGGCTCCGCAACTTCCTTTGTCTCTGAGAGCTGGGTCTCTAGCAATTCCATGGTATGGATGAGTTCGCTGGCCCTTTTCCTGAAATCGGCGTAGCTGGTCGGGTAGTTAGCGGTCATGCGCCGCCATAGCTTGGTTCCTCTTCTGAGGCCAGATACTGCCCCCAGCAGCTTGGCTTCGTCCCCAATGGGGTCGCCTTCAATGATAAGTCTATCGATCCTCTCAACATAGGATCGATCCGACTCCATCTCCCCCTGACGCATGTTCATAAGCCTCTGCCTTGTTGCAGGTCGGGGCGCCATAGCCATATAGTGGTCCAAGAATAATCGAGCCAGTTGCTCGAAAGTATCAATGGAGAGAGATAGCAGTAATGTGTACCACATGTGGGCCTGGTCGCTCAGTGTCAGGGAGAAAAGTCTACACTTCATCTCATCTGATGCCCCCATTGAGGCCATATACGCATTGTACTTCGCCATATGGACTCTGGGGTCTGTACTCCCGTTGTAGCGATCTAGAGCCGCTATGCTGATTTTTCTCTGGGCAGGTGCCAGAGTGATTATAGTTCCCAAGGGCGAATCAGGGATGACAAGGTCAGTGTTGGTCCATCCTGGTTACCCACCTTTTCCAACAGCTGTTGGACGGTCCTAGCCAACGCCGCAACCTGAGCGTCGCGCGGGTTACTGGCCCCCTACCCGTGACCATGGTGGTATGCCGAATGTCTCGGCGATCCTCCGTGATGCATGTCCAGGGCCATGACAAGATCTCTTTCCTCCTGTTCATCATGGCGTGGTTGAGAGTGAGCCTCGTCCTCACCCCTCATGAGGGCCTTCCAGGCTGCTTGGCTTCCGAGGCTGGTGAATACACTATTCAAACCCGCTGGTCTGTCTAGGGCCCGGTGGTTCCGAACGATGGCCTGTTTAGCTGCGTTGTACACTAGTTGGCCCGTGGACCGTCCCTTTTCCATCATAACGCGTTTATCTTTGGAGGTTCTGGCGTCATGGGCTGTTTTCTTGGCTGGAGGCTGTTCCTCCTCAATGCCAAAATTGAGACGTTTCTTGTTGAGGACGGCCATCACTGCTTTGGCATCCTCTGGTGTTTGGACCAGATTCCACCAGTCGGGGCTGCCCGATGAGTGGGCTGAGAACTCAGTGAAACCTCGACGCCATCACAAACGTCGGTTTCATTCCCGATTACAGCTTTCCCCTGGTTGGTTGCCATTTTGTTTTTCTTAGAGTTTGGAAGGTGAGGTCTCCTTGAGAATTGTTGAAATTTCTCAAGAAATGTGTTCCCACAGACGGCGCCAATTGTTGTAACTGGTTTTTATCTACTCAGTTAAACAATAATTATTGTGAAATGCGTATGCTAAAGGCAATCGAAATAGGGAAAGAGACAAAGAAGTTGGTGACCCGGTTCGTCTTTGGAATCAGACTACGTCCGGGGGCGTCCAATCCAGGGAGAGGATGTATGTATATGCCTAGAAGTATAAGTTGTTTGACCTGTTACAGAGGTGGCCGTGGTGGCCTATTTATACTATGACTCCCACCCTTTGGGTGGGAATTTACATAAGGAATAATGCCTATGAAAGGGCTACAATATCGGGAACCATTAATATCGCCTTGACCGGCCAGAAATTGTCCATCTTCAGCGTGCGCCAATCGTGGAGCGGATGTGGAGGGCGGATTAGTGGCGTGTCGGGGGCTGTCATTAACCACGTGAACTGTATAGTTGTGGCTGGTGCAGGTCGCTCCCGACTTGAGGATATAAAGCGGAAATCGCATCGCGACTTCCCGAACTGCCGACTACTCGAGTTGCCTACCTTTGCGACTTGAAGGTTTGGTCTTGTGGGAATTACGTGGGTTGATCCCTTGGTCCCCTTGCCGAGGTTTCTTCATGCAGTCTTTGTTGGATTGTTTAGGATCCTTCGTGCCTAGGAGGGAGGTCGGGTTTATCCATGCTACAACAATCCTAACCCTAGAAGGGGGGAGAGAGGATTTAAAGATTTTAGAGCCTGATGCTCCCATTTTCCCCCTAACCCTAAAAGGGGTGTGAGAGGCTTTGAAATAATCCTAAAGCCACCCTCAGAGCTTCGGAGTGATGAGCGAGAGCGGCATTGAAGGATTTCTAAGCCAGGAGCCCCTAGTCCTAAAATCAATGGGCTCTCCATCTGTTAAATGGGACACAAGTGCCAAAGATGTGGTGCAAAGACCACATGGCCACAAGTGTCACATGCAAATATTGAGTTTGATATACGATGATCAGTTGTTGTCTGATCAAGATCGAATACCAAACTCATGTTTTGTATCAAAATGAGTCTGTTGATGCTAATTCCGTCATCTCGATAGGCACACAAGGTGCATACGGTTAGGAGAAGTGTCTTCTCATTTGCGATAGCAGATCCGCCGCCTCGGTGGTAGAGAAGCTTGGCAATAATTGTATGTGTAATCTTCGATGATGACGAAAGCAGTAATAAGGGACACACAGGGTTGTTTTGAGAAGCTGAAATCATTTTAAAAGGGTTAAAGGTTTTTGCAGGAAGTTTCACCGGAAATAAGGGTTCACGGAATACATGGTTTACAAAACTTAAAGAAGATAAGTATGATGAATGGGTTATGTTGTGTAAATCATTGGTCCAATTTATAGAGGCCAAGCAGGGGTGCAAATGCAAATTTGATTTCTCAAAGCCTTTTAGAGAAATTGGCACCGCAAGGACAGCGCGTAGGAAACACGCGACTGATGATTGGATAAGCTTACGGCGATTGATATCCCAAAGTATCCAGACTATTATTACGAATGTCAAATCGTGCCGACTTAGGGAATCGAGATGACTCTTCGATTTTCCAAGACTAAATTTTGGCGGTAACACTTATCCCAAGAATATACTTGGTCTGAGTAGAATCAGATTAGGTCAACTGAAATCTGATTAAATAAGAGACTGATCAGATGAGGAAGATCAGTTGAGTATGATACCTCAACAGATCAGATAAACCAGTCAATAAGTAATTAGAGATAAAAGTTGAAGGGGGAACTTCAACTGATTAGGAAGGATCAGAAAAAGGAAATATCAGACTCAAAGTGGAACGGATCAGTTAAACGGGACAGTTGGGAAATTATAAGGATTAGGCAGAAAAATAAGATCAACAAGTGGTACAAACAGACTTCAAGTGGTATTGACTGATTACAATATCAGTCAACCAGATACGCATTTCTGTTTCTTTGTTTACTGCTTACATATCTGAAATTATCTGATAATATTTGTCTTTACTGTACACATACTCTTGTGACGCATACCCTGCAAAGTATTTAATGCGGACGTAGGGTATATGTATTAAATACCACTAAATGTGTTTTTAAATCCAAAAGGCAATCGCGCGTGCATATCCTGACCACACGATCAAAACCGCTCAATCTGGATCGTTTATCCTTTTCAAACGTTTGATCTTCTAGTCTCGATTTTCCCTCCTTCCTTTTATAAGCATTAAAACCCTACCAGAATACTTTTCTCAAAATTCTTGCGATTTATTCTCTGCAAACTCACAATTACCTTTCTGCGCTTCAAAGTGTTTCTTGTGATTCAACCTATTTCAAAATCGAAAAGCAGAATCTGGTAATTTCTGGTTATTTGATGAATTACTTTCCTAAAATACATTGATCATATAAATTACGTCTAATTATGTTATCATGTGTTATGCCTTATCATCTCTTGGTGTCTGTATGTATCCATCGGTTACTAGGTCTGATAATCAATATGTGATATCTTTATGGTTATGCACAAATTTTAATCGAGTCTATCTTGTTGCAGATGGCTACTCACGGATTGGGCAAAATTATGTGTAACTATGCGGATTTGGCAACCAAAATTGTTGAAGACAAATTTGTAAGGTTTGGTGTTACACGAGATCCAGAATCAATGGAGGTGGAACAAATTCTGAGAAGGTGCGATCTCGAAAAATACTGTGCTGCTCACTGCAATCCAGTAATGCAGCATGAGGCACTAGAATTCTTGAGGAATTTGAAGGTGGACACGGAAAATCCTGGAGATGAACTGATTTCTTAAGTAAATGGAGAGGATATCAGACTTACAAATGCTGATATAACTCGACTGTTCAACCTGCCCAAAGGAAAAATCTCTCCTTCTCACTACAGGGAGAATGAAGACGAACTGATCAAAAATGAACTCTTCAGAAAGGCTGATAAACACCAGACTGTAGGCTTTGTCAGGCCTATGTTGAAAAGGAAATACCGTCTGTTGTTTGACAATTTTGTCAAAAACAATTATGGGTATTTCTTTCAGCCCAGATGGATTAACAGCTTGTCAAAATGTATAGTATGGCCGCTATTATCGATGGAGCCAAAAATATTAATTGGCATGGTTTTCTGAAGGCTATTCTGCTCCAAGAACATGACAAATTTGGAGTTAGTGAACAGAGACAAGTCTATCTGAAGAAGAGAATCAGCAATCTCAACAAGGTTGCAGTCATTCTGAAGGACAAGAGGCCCAATGCTGAATGGGATCAGAACGGACTGAAGTCCTACAAGGCCTTTCTCTCAACCACAACTGCCATCTATGGGCCGACAGATGATGATATGCGGCCCACTCCCCCTAAGGTTAAGAAAGGGAAGAACAAGGAGGCAGCTACGTCTGCAACTGATGCTCCTCAAAAGAAGAAGAGAAAACTGGTAAAGGCTCAGGAGAAGAGGCCAAAGAAAGTAAAACAGACCACCATGACTCTTTTTCTGGAAGACGAGTCAGATGAAGAAGGAGCGTCAGATCAGCCTGATGCACCACAAAGATCAACTGAAAAATCAGACAGGCAAGCTTCCCAAGTTGAGAGCTCGCCAGAGCAATAAGAGGGAGGAGCAAGGGATGAAAGATCTCTATCACCCCAATCTCGCGCTAATTCACCACTCATACTTCTAGCTACTGAGCATATCTCTCCTTATCCTTCACCTGCTCGCGAACCTGAAAGTTCACCTTTTCGCGAACCAGTAAGATCACCTGCTGCAGAACCAGATGCACGAGCTGCTACAGCAGAACCCCTACAGATTCAGCCAATTAGCCAACATCCAGCTACTCAGACGCCACCAGAACCCTCTACATCTCATCAACCTGAACCTGGTCGATCTGAACAGTTGATTCCTGAGTCCAGATCATCCAAGACCATCACCGGGAAAATGGTCAGAATGAGAATTGAACGCGAAATTGATGAGTTGTACCCGGAGTTGGAAGCCCATCCTGTTATTCGGGAAGAAGTAATGGAGATCCTAACCTGGAAAGATCTCCATTTGAAGAACTTCTCAGATTTCATGATCATTATTGAACAGATGGGAGGTGCTGATGCATTCGCAGATTTTGATTTCGACATGAAAAAATCTGCTCAGGTAGGATCACCAGCTGAACTGATAACTGTTGAAGCGATCAAAGCTCTGATCCACAGAAAGCTGGGAATAATTGAACAAGTTGAACTGGAGGTTGTTGCAGAAAATCCTAAGGAAGATGATCCTATGAAGGATGTGGGAGTTGCCGATGACAGTGGAACTGGTGCTGCAGTTCATGACCAGCCACTGGAGGCTCAAACAACAGGAAATGATCCGGTAATGCAAAATATTCCTGCAACACACATCACCACTGATCACCTTAAGGAGATCAGATCTTGTTTTAAAGATCTTCTGAAAGAAGAAGTTGGGGGAGTGTTGGCTAATGAACTTAGTAACACAATAGCTGATCAGAGGCAGATTGACCTCAAAGAAATAACGGATCAACGGGAATTGGCTATTTCCCAGATTGAAGCAATCAAAGATCAGTTCTCTCAAACCGTGACCAACTTGACTGCTGAATTTAAAAAGACAGTTGACGACAAGCTAGTCCGGGTTGACCAACAACAAGTTTCTCTTCTAATGGTCACTGAAAAGCTTGAAATGACTGAAGAAAAACTTGATAAACTCATTCTTACCCTCTCTCTACGCCGTTGAATCACCAAGATTGAGCTGATCTCAAAGATTCAAAATCTATCTACTCAAGCTCAAGGTTTATCTCGTTGAAGATCTTAACAAGGCCATATCGATCATTTTTGGATCTCGACTTCCCACCTCAATGCTCTTTTTGATCAAACCAAAAAGGGGAAGGACAAAGTTGAGAAACCAACCGACTTCATCGTATCAATGTAAGAACCGATTCGTAGACAGTTGAATCCTATGGCCAAAGACTAGACCATCTGGATCTGTTTGCTAATGAAGTTTTTGGGAAGATGGAAAAGTCAAAGGCAAGAAAGTTAGCGGGTGCTGGGACATCAAAACCTGTACCAGCCACTCAGACTAAGAGAGTCACGAGAAACACAAATGCAAATTTTATACACAGCCGATAAGGAATCGGGTCGAGAAACCGACTAAGGAGCAGATTGTCAAGAAGCTCAGATAGTGAAGAAGAAAGAAGGGCGTAAAATTGGCAAAGGCGTAAAGACCAAAAAAGAAATACAGACGAGGGCGAAGAAAGGTAGAGCCGAAAAAATCGAGCAGTAAACTCACCACCAAGAAGAGTTGATGAAATCATTCAAAAACCATTGCTCATGCCGATAGGTTTGAGGAATGGAATAAGATCGTAAGAATGGCTTCGATGCATTTGTTCTCGACCTAGTGCCACAAGAAGAATCGTCGATCTGAATTTCTCAACCGGTTGGAGAACAAGCACCGGACTTTCTTCAAATATCTGGAAAATGAGGCCAGAATAATCAATGTGAGAATATCTCGTCAAGAGTATGACGTGATGGACTACTCGAAGAAGGCAAATGGCTCATTTGACAAACTGGCATTTCAAAGGTTCTATTTTGACATCCTGAACAAAGCTCGAATAACTGATCCTCAGCAGATCAATGATGTCAAATGGAAGTTATACCAGATATTCAACGTCCCTCAGGATCAACGAGAAATGCCAGAGGGATATAAGCCAAAAGATTAAAGATCAGAAGACTGTTTAGGATCAGCTGAATTTAAACTCAAACTTTTCTGATTTAACCTGTAATCGATAAATCTGCTGAATGAAAAGTTTATTCTTTTTCTGATCCTAAGACAAAATCTCATTGTCTTCTGATTATGTGTTCTTTACTGTTTTATATTTATCAACTGTGTTGGTTTCTCAAGTGTTTTGGTTTCATCAAAAAGGGGGAAATTGTTGAGAAATTTAGAGTTTTGATGAAAGTTCCAAAACACATGTAATAGGACTAGTCGGACCTATTAGCTGACTGGTGTTTTTAAATACCAGTTATAAGATGACCGGTTGATACTTATTGTATAGAACAACTGATGTATAAGATAGGTCACATATTGAGGGGGAACTCAATATGTATAGGTCAGATCTAAAGACCAGCTGAGAACAAAAGACCAGCTGAAGTCAGAAGGCCAGAAGGCAAGGGAAAGACAGAAGATCAGACGATCTGATAAATTCAGATGATCAGAGTGAAATCATGAAGCTCAAATTCAGAAGAACTGAAGATCAGATGACTACCAGAAGATCAGACCAGAAGACCTACATCAGCCGAGTCTGCTAGTTGAGCTAAGACAACTGGCACCAGAAGACTCTATCAGGTAGAATGATCAGTTGTAACTGATCAGGTCAGCTCACACCAGGTGGTAACTGATGTTTCACCAAGTCATACGTTGTTGATCTGAAAAAGAAGAATGTCAACTTTAGTTGGTAGAACAAACACTGAAAAGTTTTTTTTGTTAACCAATAAGAACAAGACACGTATGAACGGAGCCGACAATACGAGATTTGGTGCTGCTTGGTCAAACGGCTATAAAAGACAACTGTCCATGCTTTCGGCCATGCCATCCCTGAAGCACGTCACATCAAATCCTACATATCTACCAAATATAGCCGAAAATTCAAATTGCTCTCCAACGGCTCTTTGATTTCGGGTCTATAAATATGGGATTCTCTTCAGAGTGAAAGACGGGAAATCATCAAGAAGCTCATACTATAGCCAAATTTCCGCACGAAGAACACAACCTTGAAGATTAATTTTTCTAAGTGTTCATCCCATAGTTCTTAGCACATAAATCTTATCCTCTAGCTGTTAGGCTACTTAAATACTAGGATAGATTTCAAAGTTGGAACAAACAACAAATCTTACCCAAAACCCAAAGTTAGGTTAAGTTTGTTTAGCAAGATTTCGCATCTAGGGTTTCTAGTTCTCGATTTACGGGATCGGTTGAGTGAGAGCTCTATAAATATCTGTTGGTGTAATGTGTTGGACTAACACAATAATCTAAGTCCAGATTGGTTAAGTTGGTTAAGTTGGTGCCCTTGTGATAGGGAAGAGTGGGCGATCGGTCATTGTCCGAACCACTATAAATCTTGTGTGCATTTACGATTGATTAAGCGCTTTTACACTATTGCACACAACTTGATTAAATCAATACATATTTTCGAAAGTTAGGATCACCTAGCACCAAAATCGATCCGATCGATTGACTCCATAGTCATCGATTGAAAAATTGAAATCTGATTTGTTATAAATTGATTTTTCACACGGTATAAACTAGCTTCCCGACAATCGCTTAAACCGATAGATACCGAATCGATTTGCCCTCGAAAGCGATCGAGAAGTTGGATATCGATCAAACCGATTCACTTGCACTCGATCGTGCAAACCGCAATCACACCTCGATCCGCACGAAAAAAGTTTTTTAAGTCTATTCACCCTCTCTCTCTCAAGAAGACTTATGCCCTCACGAAACCCGTTCGGGACCTACAGCATGTTAAATTTGTTTTATAGTATTACTTGTATATGTATGTTTAATTAGTTTAGCTAGTCTAGTTAGAAATTAGACTAGTTAGATATTATAATTGTTAGAATTGTTAGATTGTTGGTTAAATAGGATGGGTTTAAAATAATACAGTCGAAACTCTGTCAAAATTTAGGCGCAATTTTAATTAATTGTTTTAATAAATTAATTAATAGTTTTAATTATGTAATTTATGTCAAATGACATTCATAATTTTTTATATAATGCAGATGAGTACTACACGTGCTAGTGATAGTGGTCGCGGTAGCGGCAACGAACGATTTGCCGCCGAGGTAGCGGCGGCCCATGGTGTGGCCAAGGCACCATGGCCGGTGGCGGCACCATGTGGCTTTAAGCGAAGGTAGTGTTCCTCAGAGAACTAGGAGGAAGAGGATCCTTTGACCGACGGTGAACCTGCACCCACCCGCCCCCGCCGGGTCCAGCTCGCAGAACCCGCCACCGACAGGGGCATCTCCAGGAGGGTCGAGCTCAGGTTCGGCCTCTGTTCATCGTGGTTCGGCACCCGATGCTCGTTTAGCGATCGACTTGAGAGCGGGAAAGTGAGTTATAATTTACTTTTATTTATTAATTTGTTTAGTTATACAGTTAATTATTTAATTATACTTATTGATTTTTTATATTGTTGTTTCAGCATCATACCCGGTCACGAGACTGCCGCTATAGCCACCAGCTCCATCTTGCGAGTTGGAATTGCCATGGGGGCCCACAGCTGGAGAGGAGTGCCTGAATCCCACCGCCAGCTCTACTTCGACGAGTTTAGGGTACGTACAATAATTAATTACTAAAAGTATTCATAATTATTTATTTTAATTTAATACAATAAAGTTTGTGTTAATGAAATTCAGAAACAGACGAAGTGGGGAGAGGATAGGACCCCGACTAATTTTTATGGTCCGTTAAAAAAGCTTGCCCAAGTCCGGTACAAAGACTTGTTGTGTGGGGATGGATATGACGGACGACATGGATCCTGGCGTCTGGGGGTCGATTGTGGCTGTGTAGAGCGATCCCGCTTATCAGGAAATGTGCCGGAAGAATCGAGAAAACCGCATGAGCCAGCACGGAGGGGATGGGGGCGTCGCTGTGCATAAGGTCGGATCCCGGTCGATTCTGGAGTACCAAATGGCGGAAGTAAGTAATTAAAAAACTTATTAATATTTAATTCTATAAGTTCATAATTAATTTTAATACGTGTATTTGTTAACAGGAACTACTGCTCGGACGCCCTCTGGAAGCTCTAGAGACATTGGCACTCGGCCACCCCTACGAAGAGGAGACAAGGACCTCCACCTACCACCGCAGCACCCACGTGCATGTAAGTAATTTAATTATAATATTGTATTTCGTAATTACTAACCTGCTCATGCATGTTGCTTGTCTCATGTATATAATATTTTTTTTAGAGAACCGAAAGAAAAAGGTCCGGTAGCCACCCGAATCCCAAGTCACCGCCTCGGATGATAATCCACCACCTCCTTCGATTAATTTGAATCGGATCTATGTGGAGGAGGTCGGGGTCACTAGGCAATGGTCCTTGTCTTCGTAGGTTGTCTCCCTGTCATAATCATGAGACGCAACCCTACTCATCTCGCACCTCATTTTCTTCACCACCCTTGCCGCCACATCCGTAGGAGATTGAGCAATGACAGAGGGCGGTGGCGGGCGGCGGTGACGGCCGAGATCAGAGAAGAAAATCAACAGAAGTGGCAGCGGCTTGCATCCGCTCTGGCCGTTCAAATGGGTTGCTCACCGGATTATTTTCTCCACACCATTAATTTTGAGGATGATGGCGATCGTGGTGGTGGCAGCAGTGGCCTTGTGATTGGCGGTGGTCGTGGTGGCGGCGGTGGCGGAAGCAGCGGTGGTCGCGGTGGTGGTCGTGGCGGTAGCGGTGGCGGTGGTTGTCTTTGGTGGTGGTGGCGATGGATAATGGCGATGGCGATGGGCGTGGGGTCGAAAATGACGTGGCGCGGCGGCGGTGGCGGTGGTGGTGGTGGTTTGGACAATATTGGTGACTTCGACCCTAATAATTTGTTTTTTCATACTAATTTGGGTGAGGATGAGGATAATTATTGTTCGAATCGGTGATTGAAGGGATAATATGAACAATTTACTCTGTTTTTTTTTTTTTTTTGTATTTTGTTTTCATCGACACTTTTTTTTTTTTATTGTGAATTATGTTCGCCTAATGTTTATATCGTTTATTTTTTTCTATTGTTTATTTTTAAAGAAAATTATAACTTGTTTAGATAGAAAAGTATAACTTGTTTAATAGAAAAGTATTACTTGTTAAATAGAAAACTATAACTTGTTAAATAAAAAAGTATAACTTGTTAAATAGAAAAGTATAACTTGTTTAATAGAAAAGTATTACTTGTTAAATAGAAAAGTATAACTTGTTCAATAGAAAAGTATTACTTGTTATATAGAAAAGTATTACTTGATTAAATAGAAAAGTATAACTTGATTAAATAGAAAAGTACAACTTGTTAAATAGAAAAGTATAACTTGTTTAAATAGAAAAGTATAACTTGTTCAATATAAAACTATAACTTGTTAAATAGAAAAGTATAACTTGTTAAATAGAAACGTATTACTTGATTAATAGAAAAGTATTACTTGATTAAATAGAAAAGTATAACTTGTTAAATAGAAAAGTATAACTTGTTAAATAGAAAAGTATAACTTGTTAAATAGAAAAGTATTACTTGACTAAATAGAAAAGTATAACTTTTTAAATAGAAAAGTATAACTTGTTTAATAGAAAAGTATAACTTGTTTAATAGAAAAGTATTACTTGATTAAATAGAAAAGTATAACTTGTTAAATACAAAAGTATAACTTGTTAAATAGAAAAGTATAGCTTGTTTAAATAGAAAAGTATAACTTGTTCAATTAAAAAGTACAACTTTTTAAATAGAAAAGTATAACTTGTTAAATAGAAAAGTATTACTTGATTAAATAGAAAGTATAACTTGTTAAATAGAAAAGTATAACTTGTTTAATAGAAAAGTATTACTTGATTAAATAGAAAAGTATAACTTGTTAAATAGAAAAGTATAACTTGTTAAATAGAAAAGTATAACTTGTTAAATAGAAAAGTATAACTTGTTTAATAGAAAATTATAACTTGTTCAATAGAAAAGTATAACTTGTTAAATAGAAAAGTATAACTTGTTAAATAGAAAAGTATAATTTGTTTAATAGAAAAGTATTACTTGTTAAATAGAAAAGTATAACTTGTTAAATAGAAAAGTATTACATGATTAAATAGAAAAGTATAACTTGTTAAATAGAAAAGTATAACTTGTTAAATAGAAAAGTATAACTTGTTAAATAGAAAAGTATAACTTGTTAAATAGAAAAGTATTACTTGTTAAATAGAAAAGTATTGTTAAATAGAAAAGTATTACTTGTTTAATAGAAAATTATAACTTGTTCAATAGAAAAATATAACTTGTTAAATAGAAAAGTATAACTTGTTAAATAGAAAAGTATAACTTGTTTAATAGAAAAGTATTACTTGTTAAATAGAAAAGTATATCTTGTTAAATAGAAAAGTATTACATGATTAAATAGAAAAGTATAAGTTGTTAAATAGAAAAGTATAATTTGTTAAATAGAAAAGTATAACTTGTTAAATAGAAAAGTATTACTTGTTAAATAGAAAAGTGTTGGTCCTGGTGCTAACGAGTCTCACACGTGTATGGGGGGGAATACACGTGTTCAGTGATTTTTAAAAACTTTTCTTTCACTGAGGTCAGATGGGTCAGGTTATCCTGATGATTTTGCCCTGAGAAGCACGGATTGCCCTGAGTCAAAGTCTACTGAGACAATGATCCTGAGCTGCTTTCAGAAGCTTCAGATTAGCCCAACTGAGCCTGAGTTTATCAGAGATCCTGAGACGCTTGGATCAGATAATTATCTTACTGAACCCTCAGTAGAGTTAGTTCAGTTTGGAAACTATCTGTTCTAGCTACTCAAGAGTGCGGAATGGTTGGCCCTAAGTTTATACTCATTTTAGCTTTGCTGAAAATCTTCCCTTCAATAAAACAGTGATTAAGGATGTGATCAATTTGATGCAAGTTCAGTGGATTGGTTCCAACTGAATATCAGTGAACTATGCTTTCAGTGAAAAACATGCAACAAATAATAATGCAAGATGAAAGCAAAACAACACAACAATTATAGTGGTTCGAGACTCAAGCTCCTACGCCCACTCTCTCGATCTTCGGAGAAATTCCATAACCACTTCCTAAAAGCTTTACGGCTAACTCCAATCATAGCTTACTCACTTTTCTACCTTGAGTTTTTACGGGCCGACTCACCGCAGCCTTACTAACTCAAACACACACAAGTGTTCAGACTACCACAAGTAGCTTACTAACTTCTTCTCTAGAGTTTTCTGGCTAACTCATTGTAGCTTACTAACTCTTTACAACTCTAACTCAACAACAAAACACACACAAACTACCTTAACAAAGGGTTTGGGTTTTAGGTTGGTTTCCAACTAGGGTGAGATATCTTTTACAATAAGAACTAATGCAAAGGCTAGGATATCTCTTCTAAGCTTTGGATATATCTATCACTCTAGGCTTAGAATAGTGAGCTCTCTCCAATGTGAAACACTTGGGAAATTCTAGGGTTTTTCGAGTGCTTCAATTTGCAATAATACGAATGAGCTCTTGAGTTGCTTTGAAAATTTCCCGTGACCTCTCAATGTAAAGGGTCACTGATATTTATAGGCAACTTCACCAAGATCACTCTTTGAAAACTATCCGTTGGAGGAGATAGCTTCATGAGTTTCATCTTATGGTGTTTGATGAACGGCTATATTTAGGGTTTGAACACTCCCTTGCATGTTTTAGGAAATATGCAGTCATGTAGTCAATCACCAATTTTTGCAGTCTGGAACTTAGTACTAATGACACGATTCAGGGTCCTGTCGCTTTCAGTGTCAGTAAAGTACAGTGTTGTCTTCCTCTGATTGGTTCTTGTCTTCAGTGAATGTAGACAAACAAAACAGCTCTTTTTGGTCAATCTCTCTGAATGAGACAACCTTAAACAACACTTACACTTTGTTCCTTTTGTCTGCATATGAATTTTTTGGGCAATATCTACTTTTCTGAATATTTGCGTTTTTCTCAGTTTTGTAGTCTTCAGATAGATATTATTCAGTGCCTCTAAACATTCAGGGTATACTGAGTATTCAAGATCTTCTTGAGTCTTCAATGCTACTTTGGGTCTTGATATCTTCTGAGTCTTCAGTGTCATCAGTGACATACTGAGTCTTCAATGTCTTGAAGAACTTCTTGAGTCTTGATGTCTTCATGACATCTCTTGAGTCTTGATGTCTTTCAAAGGACATACTTGAGTCTTCATGTCTTCAAAGGACTTCTTGAGTTGTCTTGAAAGAACTTCTTCGAGTCTTCATTATCTTGAAAGAACTTACTAAGTCTTCAGTGTCTTCAGTATCTAACCTGATCTATATCTGCTGACTATACATGGTGCAGATAACTTCCTGAACAATCTATACTGAAACTTGACTCAGTCTATCAAGATTATCCTGAACATGTCATACTCAGGGTTTTTTGGGATCTAATCAAAACTTCTTTATTATGCCAACAATTTCCCCCTTTTTGATGATGCCAAAACCATCTTGTTACATTTAAGAAAACCTAACCTATCCTTAGGTTTTAGTTTATCTATTACAACCAAAATGGTATTTCTCCAATCAAGTTCTTTAACAATCTGACATATCAAGACATGTAAAAAGATAATGAGATATTATCTTTGAGCATAAAGATAAATTTTTTATTGATGTAGGATAAGAGTTACAGATTACAATGAAAATCAAAAACAAAAACAGAAGTACAAAGTCTTCAGTCTTCTTCCACTTCATCCTCTGGCACTTCCAGGTTGAACATCCCGTAGTATCTCTTCTTCAGTTCATCTCTTGCCGTGATGATTTCAGGGTTGTTTCCTGTTAGGCCTAGCTGGATGGCATACTGGGCTATTTCAGGGTTGTACCTCTCCTATTGCTTAGGAACTTTTTAAAACCACCTCTTCTTTTCTACTCTTCTTCTTTCTTCTTCCTGATCAGTGGAACACCTGATACTGAAGCAGCAGTTTTCTTTACTTTTTCAATCTGAAGAGATTTCAGAGTTTTCTTGGTATCGAAGGCTTCTTTCTGGGTTTCAGTTTCTTCCTCAGATTCTTCGAATTCCATTATCAGCTTCCTCTGAGTAGGTTTTTAGCTTTTTGTTCTTTTCTTCCTTTCTTGTTCCACAAACGCCACAGCCTTTCTCTTTTCAGGTCTGACTTGATCTTCACCGGCTTTGCTTGTCTCAATCATCCTTCTATCACTCAGTTTCTCAGAAATTACTTCCTGAACGGTTTGCTCAGATGTTTGAGTGAAGATAGGTTTCTCAGCTTCTTTGAACTTTAGTTTCTCAATGGCTTCAATTTCTTTTAAGGCATCAACAATTTTCTTTCATTCAGCTTCTTTTTTAGTCTTTCTCTCCAAGGTTTGTGCCAACAACTCACTTAATTTGCCACCAGGCCTTTCCCCCTTTTTGGCACCATACCTTGGGAGTAGTTAGTCGGTCAAGATATCCATATAGTATTGCTCCTTGCTCATCTTTCATCCTTCTCCCCGCTTTACCCGATCATGCTCATCTTCTAGCCTCATCATGTAGTTCTTGGCCATTGAGAATTCATCCGAAAGAGGAGCAAACTGTTTTGAGAAGACATCATGCATCATCTCTGTCATCTTGGTCATGAGCAGAGAGTCCATTTCCTCAACAGTTGTTTTGATCATCAGATCATTCTTCTCAATCAGCTTGGCTTCAAGATAGCGGTTGGTCCCGCAAAACGAAGTCTTACACGTGTATGGGGGAATACACGTGTTCAATGTTTTTAAAACTTTTTTCTTCTTGAGGTCACTTGGGTCGAGATAGTCCTCAAGATTAGGTTACGAGAAGCACAAATCGCCTCGAGTCAAAGTCTCATCGAGACAAGTGATCCCGAAATTGCTTTTCGATACCTCGGATAATCCCAACCGAGTCCCGAGTGTCGAGATCTTGAGTTGCTTGGATCGATAACTAACTTACTAAATCCTCGGAAGAGAGTTCAGGTTTGATAACTATCTCGTTCTAGCTACTCGATCGTATGGAATGGTTGGCCCTTTAGATTATACTCGCTTTTAAGCTTTCTTTAAAACCTTCCCTTTATGAAATAGTGATTAGGTCGTGATTCACTTATGCAACTTCAAAGGATTGATTCCAACCAATATCGCTGAAAAAGTATGCTTTCAAAACAAGTCAATGCAACAAATTAAAAATGCAGATAAGGAAAGCAATAAAGAACACAAAGAATTATAGTGGTTCGGAGACTCAAGCTCCTACGTCCCACTCTCCGACTCTTGAGAGAAATTCACTATCAACTTCGAGAGCTTTACGACTACCTCGTAGTTTACTTACTCAACTTCGGCCTGAGTTTTCTCGACTACTCCACGTGGTTTACTTACTCAACCCGACCTTGAGTTATCGACTACCTCCGTAGTTTACTTACTCAATCACACACAAGCTTTGACTACCCCATGGCTTACTAACTTCTCCTCTAGAGTTTTCGACTACTCCGCATAGTTTACTAACTCTTTTTACAACTCTTTCTCACCAACAAACACACTCCGGCTACCTTCTCAAGGGTTTTTGGGGTTTTCTCGGTTGGTTTCCAACTAGGATGAGATATCCTTTACAATGAAGCACAATGCAAAGGGTTAGGATATCTCGACTAAACTTTGGATAAATCTTATCAAGCTAGGCTTAGTATAGTGAGCTCTCTTCAATATCGAAGCACTTGGGAAATTCTAAGTTTTTTCGAGTGCTTTCACTTTTTGCAAGAATAAGTTTGAGCTCTTGAGTTAGTATAAATTTCCCGTAACCTTACAATGTAGAGGGTCACCAAGATTTATAGGCATACACCAAGGTCACTTTTGAAAACTATCCGTTGGAGAGATAACCCGTGAGTTCCCTCTTGTGGTGTGTGAAACTTGCTATATTTAGGGTTTGAAACTCCCTAACACGTTTTAGGCAATAGCTTTTCATGTAGCCGGTTTCACTTTTTGCGATCGAACTTTTGTACATCTAACATCTTTTTCAAACACACATCCTTTATCGATTCGGTGAGATGGTACAATGTCGTCTTCCACTTTTTGACTTTTGTCTCCAGTTAAAGGTAGACACCTTCAACGGCTCTTTTGGTTACAAACTCGAGTTTGATATAACCTTAACAACACTTCGACTTAGTTCCTTTTATGCGCATTTGAATGTCTTGGCAATATCTAACTTCTTAAGAATCGCGAATCTTCTCGATGTGCATCCTTCAAATAGATATTATCGATTGCCTCGGAACACTCAGGTTCATACTGAGCATTCAATATATTACTGAGTCTTTAGTAATTACTGTGCCTTCAGTACTCTTGATTTTCGATTCTTGATCTTACATCTTTTGTGTCTTCAGAGTCTTCTGAGTCTTCAGGGTCTTCTGAATCTTTGTAGTTTATCTTGACCGATGTCTTCGAGTCTTTGTCTTTGAGTCTTGATTACTCAAGATCATCGAAGTCTTGATCCCGATTTCATCCTCAAACTTCGGATACTTGAAAACATCTTGAGTTCTTGAGTCTTGAAACCTATCCTAAACTATATCTGGCGACTATACATTTTGCGATAACATCCTGAATACTCTAAAACTGAATCCTGACTCAACTATTAAGATCATTCTGAACATGTCATACTTAGGGGTTTTGGGATCTTAATCAAAATCATATATCTTTATTAAATTCATCTCCCAACAATTTCCCCCTTTTTGATGATGCCAAAACCTATCTTTGTTATATACATATAACCTATACTCAGGTTTCAGTTTATCCTATTACAAGATTGGTTGTCTCCCAACAATTTCTTAAATCAGAGAATCTCCCAACAATTTCAGACTAATTTTCCTCTATGAGCTTCACTTAAGCAATAAATGAGTTGCATGAGTCATTACTTCTTCAGACTAATTTTCCTCTATCAGTCTTCTTGAAAATCGACTTTGATAAACCGTCAAGATAATAATCTTGAAATCTTGAAATGGTTCTGCTTTGCTACTTGAGTCTTCGTCCTTCAAAGAACTGAGTTTCCCGAGACTCGATTCAAAGATTTCCATTTTATCCTAAGCTTCTCAAGAGAATCGAGAAAACTTCATGCTTCAAAAACCTTCAATTTTTCGATTTTTACTCTATACACCGTTCTAACATCCCTAATTCAATCGAAAGTTCCCGAAATCTTGATTCACCCAAAAGGTTTAGTCAAGATATCGACTCTCTATTATCGGTATGAATTTTCTCCATCCTTATGTCCTTCTTCTCGACATGATCTCTCCCGATGAAGTGATGTCCGATATCCACATGCTTGCATCATCGGTGTGCAATACCGGATTTTGTGAAATAGCAATGGCACTATTATTGTCACAAAATATTGGTACTTCATTGGCTACAACCTTATAATCCCTTAATTGTTGTCTCCAAAGAATCGAAAGCACAGCAGCCTTCCTCGCAAACCATATATTCAAACCCGGAAGTACTTTGTTGCTCTTGAGGTCCTGCTTTCTTCGAAAACAAGATATCGACTTACTTCCTAGAAATTGACAAGTTCCCGAGGTGGACTTCACATCAATCGAACCTCCATAATCGAAGATCCGAGTAACCACTTAACTCAAGGTTATCATCACCGGATACCACAATCCTCTATTCATCGTGCCTTTAAGATACTTCAAGATCTTTTTGGCGACTTCCATGTGACTAAATTTAGGATTAGCTTTCGGTATCTTGCACATATCCCAACAAAGAAATGTTATAACCGCCTACTTGTCGTGAGATAGAGTTATGATCCAATGATTCCTCTATAATCAGTCTGGCTTACTGATTTGCCTTCAGAATCAGGATCCATCTTGTAGTTAGTATTCATGGGAATCCTAATCGAGTTGCAATTGCATACACCATATTTGGCAATCGATCTCCGGTGTACTTTGCACGGTTGATGAATATTCCTTCCTTTGATTGTTTCACTTGAAGACCTAGAAAGAAATTCATCTCTCCCATCATTGACATCTCAAATTTGCCTTTCATCGTGTTGAAAACTTTTCACACAAATTGATGGTTTGGAGATCCAAAAATGATGTCATCAACATATATCTGAACTAGTAAGATATCTCCCACATCCTCTATCCTGAATAGAGTTCTATCAATAGTCCCTTTGACAAAACCATGGTCAGTAAGAAACTGAGAAAGAGTATCATACCATGCTCGGGTGCTTGCTTAAGACCATACAAAGCTTTTTCCGAGCACCAGAAACTTGGTCATTCTGTTTGAAACCGGGAGGTTGTTCCACATAAACCTCTTCTTTAAGCACACCGCTCGTAAAATGCACTTTTCACATCCATTTGATAGATCGTGAACTTCATGTGGGCAGCATATGCAAGAAACAATCGATGGTTTCTAGTCTTTGCAACAGGTGCAAAGGTTTCATCATAATCCAAGCCTTCTTCTTGGGAATAACCTTGTGCAACTAAATTTTTGCCTTGTTTCTTACAATGTTGTTGTTTTCATCTCTTTTATTCTTGAAAACCCACTTGGTTCCAATGACATTGTGCCTTTTCTCGTCTATCTACCAAATCCCCATACTTCATTTCTTGAGAATTGATTCAAATTTCATCTTGCATAGCAAAGAATCCAATGAGAATCTTGTAGAGCTTCACCAATCTCGGTGAGGTTCTTTCTCCGATAGGAAGCGGACGAGAATAGTGCACTCTCACCATGGAACCTTCTTGTTTTAACACCTTCGGTTAGATCACCCACAATCGACTTGTAGGATGACAATCTAACCATTTCCTTCTTGATGTTCCCTGTTTCAATAGTGTCCTCAACATTTGAAATGTTAGGTTCAGTTAAATCAAGAAACTCGAGGAACAACAAAACAGAGAAAGGGAATCATCTTCCTCGGGAAATTTATTCTTAAACATTGTCGAGACATTTGTTCCCTTTGGTTGATAGATTCAGAATTTGCCTCACCGTGACCACATCTTCATTGGCATTACATACCGAGTCCAGAATCGTGTCTGCTTCGGATTGGTCACCTTTTGAGTGTTGGTTTTCCCGAGTCTCACCATCCTGGTTTCCATCCTAAACTTCTTTATCTGAGTCTGAGTCACTCCAATCATAGATAGTGACTGACTTCTTCTTTTCAGGTTCAGTGGATGATTTATCTTTCTGTTTTAGGCTTAATCTGGTGATCCTCTTGGTCAGTTCATCTGCATCATGTTCTTGTTTCTTCCAACACAAGTAGATTCATCAAAAAACAACATGAGGTGTTTCTCCACAATAAGAGTCCTACGGTTGTAAACTCGAAAGCTTTATCGACTTCGAATATCCTAAGAATATTCCTTCATCGCCTTTTACTATCAAATGTTTTCAACCGATCTTTACCATTATTGTGTATGAAACACTTGCAACCAAACACACGAAAAAGAAAAAACAAGAGGCTTCCTTTCATTCCAAAGCTCATAGGGTGTTTTGCCTTGACTCTTGGTCAAGATGGATCTATTCTCGAGAGTAGCATGCGGTGTTGATGGCTTCAAATTTCAAAATCTTTTAGGAATATCGACTTCACTATCATCATTGTCCTTGCAACTCTTTTTTCGAGTTTTGTTCCTTCTTTCAAAGAACACCATTTTGTTGAGGGGTCCTTGCAAATTGATGTTTCATGTAAAATTCCATTCTCTCGCACAATAATCGATATGATATGATTTATAAACTCAGTTCCTTTGTCGATCCGATTTTGACCACACTCCATTTTTTCTCATTTACGAGCCTTTTCAATTATTCGGCAGCTTTTATCTTGAGTCTCTTTCTTACTAAGTAAGAATATGACCCAAGTATATCTTGAGTAGTCATCAACTACTACCAATGTGTATTTCCCTGCCATTAGTGCTCACAGTGTTATAGGACCAAAGAGATCCATATGCAATAACTGAAGTATTCTTTCAGTAGAAACTTCAACTTTGCTTTTAAATGATGCTTTAACTTGTTTTCCTTTCTGGCACGCATCACAAATGTGTTCCTTACTGAACACTTCATTAGGCAACCCTCTCACAAGAGCTAATCTTGCAAGCTTGTTCAGGGTTTTGAAGTTTAGGTGATTCATTCTTTTATGCCATAACCAACTGGTATCTGTGGAACTTTTAGCAACTAAACATGTATCTTTAGGAGTTGAACTCCAATCAGCAAGATACACATTCCCTTTTCTTGTACCAGTCAGTAATACTTTCTGTGATGTATCATCTTTCACAAAACATAAGTTCTTGGAGAACTCAACATTGAAACCCTTATCACGTAATTGGCTAATTGACAACAAGTTATGCTTCAATCCAGATACATATGAAACACCATGGATATGAACTGAGTCGATTTCCAAAGTTCCATATCCTTCAGTCTGTCCCTTGGAGTTATCTCCAAAAGTGATCTGTGGGCCTCTTTGTTCAACATAGTCACTGAGCATCTTCTTGAATCCTGTCATATGTCTTGAGCATCCACTGTCAAGATACCATACATCAGGAGCTTTTTTCGTCTCTCTTTCATCGATGCCATGTGATCTTTCATCAGCTTAGTGCCCTTGTTTTCCTCCTGAAAAACAGATCAATTCTTAGGTACCCAATTTGTGTAGGGTCCTACGAGGTTAGTTGTACCTTTCGGAATCCAAATCTACCTGACAACTCTAATCACTTTAGAGTGGCTAATTTGTCTTCCATAAACATCAACATATACATCCACTACTCGGGTGCCTTAGCGGTTTTTAGATATGTGTTCTAGCTTTAGCATGAACATGGGCTTTTGAATTCTTCTTTGGTGCAGGCCTTCTGTTCAGATGCTTAGGCTTTTGTGCAGCTGGTCTAAATCTTTGTTGACTTAGGTTCAGATAACCTTTACCCTTAGGCAAGTGAGGTTTAGGTTGTCTCATCTTTGAAATCTGGTCTCTTTAATTATCGAGGACTTGGTCTCTTCATTGAGAATGTCTCTCACGAGTGTTTCTCATCCGAGGATTCCTCCGATGGTTCAAGTGTGGAGCCTTTCGGGTTTGCATTCTTAGCCCGAGGCTTTGAAGTACTTGCTGAAACTTTCCAATCGGTCGCTCGTGTTTTCTAGCCTTAACCCGAGGTTTGGGCTTTCTAACCCGATCATTCGGGTTTTTATGAGACCATAGGTCCTTTTCCTTGTCTACAACCTTGGGCATTACTCCACTTGAAGTGTAGGTGCCATTGGTTTTTACAAAGATAGTCTTCTTGCTACTAGATGCAACATTCGAGATGACCTTGTGAGGTTCCCCCCGAATGTATCCTAATCCGCATTTTTATAGTGGCGGATCTCGATAACTCAATTTCATCTATTACATTAGATGCTTTATTCAATATAGTTAACTTCTTCTCGTGCACTATCCTCACAGTCAGAGAGTTTTATGCTTCTCGAGAGGTCATTGAACTTCGATTACGATTAGTTTGAATCTCTTCAAATTTTCTCTAGCTTTTTTGCTTAGGGACATTATCGAACTTCTCTTTCTCTCGAGAGTTGTACTTTCGAACATCCAGTTCATCAAGAGCTCCCATTAATTGAGAAGTGATTTCAATATTGCTAGAGTCTTTCCATTTTAGATTTTCACTTTTCGATTCCTTATTCTCGCTCTTGAGTTCTATTTAGCGATCCTTGTAAAACAAAGATAGTCCTTCATCGATTCTCAAAAGAATCCATCGAGTCAAAATGACTTTTTTTCGATTGGAACTTGAAAACTCTTGTGCTAGTGTAGGAGAAACAACAGAGAAAAGAAGAGCTTACCTCCTCAATGGCCATCGACGATGATGTCATCACTTTCACCGTCCGAGAATATCTCATCCGAAGAGCTAGATCCCTCCTCGAGTGTTCTTTCTTCCGCAACCATGGCCTTTTTTGCTAGAGAACTTCGATCTCTTTTTTAGCTTGCCTTTCTCTTCTCTCCTTAGCACTCAAATCTGACAATTATACCGAAGTGACCTTTCTTCCGCAATTATAGCATCTGTTGGTATCATCATCCTGATCATTTTCTTCTTTGGACTTGGAGTCCTTCTTTCTGGATGAAGATCCTTCAAATTTTCGTGTCCTTCTTCTTCTCAGTTGATCTGTCCTCAGATTTCTTCTGGTACCTGTGGTTCCTGTAATAGCTTTTGTATTTTCCAAATCTACTATTAAGTCTGTCAAACCTCCTTGCCATTAGTGCTAGCTTTTCTTCAAGCTCATCCTGATTTTTGGCATGGGGGTTCTCAGACTCTCTAGTTTTACAGGTTTTATCTTTGGCTTTTAAAGCCACATTCTTACTCGATGAAGAATCATCTTTCTTTGTCGGCCTTTTTTGGATTTCTTATCAATTACAAATTCATAGGCCTTCAAATTCGAGAGAAGACTTGTTGGTAAGGCATTGAACTAATGTTCTTGGTGTTTTCAATCACCACTGCATGCATATCCCATTTCTTAGACAGACCTCTAAGAATTTTCAATGCAACTTCTCTCTGTGGATATTTCTTTCCAAGTGCATTTAGATCATTCATGATGCTAGTGAATCTGACTTCCAATTTGTCTATTGATTCACCATCATCCATTTCAAAACTATCAAACTTTCCAATTGCCAATTTGAAAGTTTGTTTTCTTTTATATGATCTCGTGCCTTTGCACATAACAAATTAGTGTATCCCAAATCTCTTTAGCAAGATTACGGTGAGAGATCATTCCCATCACACCATCATCAATTGTCTTTGTATAGTGTGTCTTTTTTGCAATGTAGTCTAGATTGACTAACTTTCTCTCCTCAGAGTCAGGTTGGTCATCGACTTAGGAAATTCTCGCTCTAGGATCAATTCTCTCATCTTCTGCTCCTCCTGATTCACCACAATGGCCGGAATGGTCCTTGAGAGACCACTCTCCACATATGCTCATGTTTGGAATACGAGATGAGCCTGCATTCTCGATCTCCATAGGTCATAGTTCTCCACCGAGAACATGGGATGTTTTTAGAAGACATTTTTCCGATCTTTTTGAAGAGTAAAAAAATTTCAAAGAATAAAGATCGATTCGATAGACCACAAGTATTTTTGAAAATAAAACTTTGGTCAACACAAAGCAGTGGTCAAGTTGAACCACCGCCTCGATACCACTTGTTGGTCCCGTGCAAACGAAGTCTTACACGTGTATGGGGGAATACACGTGTTCAAGTGTTTTTAAAACTTTTTTTTTCTCGAGGTCACTTGGGTCGATAGTCCTCAAGATTAGGTTCGAGAAGCACAGATCGCTCGAGTCAAAGTCTATCGAGACAAAGGATCCCGAAAATGCTTTCGATATACCTTATAATCCCAACCGAGTCCTCGAGTGTCGAGATCCCGAGTTGCTTGGATCGATAACTAACTTAATCAATCCTCGTAAGAGAGTTCGGTTTGATAACTATCTGTTCTAGCTACTCACCGTCTTGAATGGTTGGCCCTTTAGATTATACTTTCGTTTTAAGCTTTGTTTGAAAACCTTCCCTTTATGAAATAGTGATTAGGCTGTGATTCACTTATGCAACTTCAGTGGATTGATTCCAACTGAATATCAGTGAAAAGTATGCTTTCAAAACAAGTCAATGCAACAGTTAAGTACAGATAAGGAAAGCAATAAAGCACACAAAGAATTATAGTGGTTCGTAGACTCAAGCTCCTACGTCCACTCTCCCGACTCTTCAGAGAAATTCACTATCAACTTCTGAGCTTTCTAACTACCTCGTAGTTTACTTACTCAACTCGGCCCTGAGTTTTCTGACTACTCCACGTAGTTTACTTACTCAACACGACCTTGAGTTTTCTGACTACCTCCGTAGTTTACTTTACTCAATCACACACAAGCTTTGACTACTACCCCAGGCTTACTAACTTCTCCTCTAGAGTTTTACGACTACTCCGCGTAGTTTTACTAACTCTTTACAACTCTTTCTCACCAACAAACACACTCCAAATACCTTCTCAAGGGTTTTTGGGGTTTCTCTCGGTTGGTTTCAACTAGGATGAGATATCCTTTACAATGAAGCACAATGCAAAGGGTTAGGATATCTCGACTAAGCTTTGGATAAATCTTATCAAGCTAGGCTTAGTATAGTGAGCTCTCTTCAATATCGAAGCACTTGGGAAATTCTAAGTTTTTTCGAGTGTTTTTTCATTTTGCAAGAATAAGTTTGAGCTCTTGAGTTGCGTATAAATTTCCGTAACCTTACAATGTAGAGGGTCACCAAGATTTATAGGCATACACCAAGGTCACTTTTGAAAACTATCCGTTGGAGAGATAACCGTGAGTTCCCTCTTGTGGTGTGTGAAACGGCTATATTTAGGGTTTGAAACTCCCTAACACGTTTTTAGGCAATAGCTTTTCATGTAGTCGGTCTTCACTTTTTTGCGATGCGGAACTTTTGTACATCCGACATCTTTTTTTCAAATGACACATTTATCCGATTGTCGATATGGTACAAATGTCGTCTTCCTCTTTTTGACTTTTTTGTCTCCAGTTAAAGGTAGACACCTTCAACGGCTCTTTTTTGTTACAAACTCGAGTTTGATATAACCTTAACAACACTTCCGACTTAGTTCCTTTTATGCGCATTTTGAATGTCTTGGCAATATCTAACTTCTAAGGAATCGCGATCTTCTCAATGATTGCATCCTTCGGATAGATATTATTAGTGCCTCGAACACTTTCGAGTTCATATCGAGCATTCAAGATATTATTCTTGAGTCTTCGTGAAATTACTGCGGCCTTCATACTTTTGATTTTCGATTCTTAAGTCTTACGCCTTACGTGTCTTGAGTCTTCCGAGTCTTCGTGGTCTTCTACGAATCTTTGTAGTTTATCTTGACCGATGTCTTGAGTCTTTGTCTTTGAGTCTTCGCCACTCGAGATCATCTCGAAGCTTGATATCTCGATTTCATCCTGAAACTTCGGATACTTCGTAAACATAATTTGAGTTCTTGAGTCTTGAACCTATCCTAAACTATATCTGGCGACTATACATTTTGCAGATAACATCCTGAATACTCTAAAACTGAATCCTGACTCAACTATTAAGATCATTCTGAACATGTCATACTTAGGGGTTTTGGGATCTTAATCAAAATCATATATCTTTATTAAATTCATCTCCCAACAGGCAGTTCTTTCTTGATACATCTACTTCATGTTGGCATTAAGCTATGTATGTACTCCATCAATCTTACCGTCTAATGTAGCTAATTTACTTGATAGAGTTGTTTGAAGCGTATCAGATGATGAACTCAGGTTCTCCATTTTCTGATTTTGAGCAGCCAGAACTAACTCCATCTGAGTCATCTTGTCTGTGAGAATTGTTTGCAGCATGCTTGATGAAGAGCTTAGATTCTCAAGCTTTTGAGATTGACCTGCAAGTATCTCTTCCATCCTTTGCTCTATCTTCTTTAACTCATCCAGGATTGGTGTGAAATTAACCACTGGAGTTTGTACAACATTTTCCAACTGAGCTGGGTGCTCCAACTGAGCCTCAGTCTGCATATCATAAACATCAGATTTAAAGCTAGGTACTTCAAAGAATAACCGACATAATGTATAACAGGTGCCAAAAGGTACCAAGAATGTTAACTTCAATCCGAGGTTGTCCGATATCAATTGGTTCAACATCAATTTGTCCCCCATCTGACTCTCAGTTTCCTTCTCTTTCTCGAAAGATCTATCCGAGGTTCATTCTCCTTCTCGATTTCTTTTCTGCATCATCTCCTTATCCTTATCTTTATTTTGATCATGGAGCCGGAAGCATCAACTCCTTCAAGAGCTTTTCTTTTACCTAGCTCCTTTTCACTAATTCATCAAAATCGGCACTTTCATTCTCACTTTGGTTTTTCCGAAACCGAGAATTCGATTAGGGCAAATTGTCTCAAAGATTCCACCACTCTTCTCCTCTCAGATGAAGCAATGTTCAAAGATCTCCTGGAGTGTTTGATTCTGCATATACACCTTGGGTTCTGAGCTCAAGAACATATCCTCAAGGTCGATAGGCATTCAACTTCGGGGTATCTATCTAAGATGAACCGTTCCCCCTTGCTTTCTTCATTCTCTTCTCTTCTCCCCTTCTTCAATCTTGGGCTTTTAGAAGCGATGAGATTCAGAGTGTATGAGTTCTAGAGATGATGGATCTAGAAATGGTTCATTGAAGTGTATCCAAGTTCAAGAATTCACGAGGTTCGGGACCGATCTGAAGTCCGAGCAGTCTTTCTTCATGAGGGATCCGAGGTCCTTGAAGATTTCTGAAGATTTTATCCGAGCTCGAGAGGCTTCGAGTACCTCAGAAAAAACTTGTTCCTCAGTTTCTTGCTCCTGCACATTTGTTACTACCTGAGCAAGAACCTGATGTGGAGATTTCAACCCTTGCTGGCCTTCAGGTTGAGTTTCTTGATTTCACCGCCTCCTTCTCAAAGAATAGATTGAAGCCTTACTGCGCTTACGAGGAGCAGTGCTTTCTTCTTCAGTTTCTCTCCTTTCTCTCTTTTAACTTGCATCAGGGCTTTCCCCCTAGCTTGTCCAGCTTCTTGTGATCTCCTCCTGAGACTCAGAGTTTTTCTCTTTCTTTCCTCTCAAAGTCTTCTTTGTTGGTTTGAACATGATTTTTGACTTTGGAAAGGAAGTGGAATCGGCAAAGATGTCCTCCTCTTCTCTGCACATTTCCAAGATAAATGCAATCTTGGTTGCATGTAGAATCTTTCCTTTGATAACTACAGAGCCATTCACCTTCTGAATTTGTTTTGCTTGATCACTTACCACCTTGATCAAATAGTGCAACCAATTGAATGATGTGTAAGGTGAATCTTCAATCGCCGCCATTAGCCTTAACTTAGGCGTGCTTATCTGTTCAAAACTACCAGATCTACTCATGATGCATTTGCTTACAATATCCAACAATACTCGATATTTAGGCTTCAAATGCCTCTTATTCATAGTAGCTTCAAACTTTACTGGATACTCAGTAATTTTATCCAAATATTCTTGTTCCCTACCCATCATGTATACCGTAGGGTCTTCACCTCTATCACTTAACTCATATATGGCATTTAGATTCTTAGGAATAATATATAATTCCCTAACAAAATCCACATATTTCGAACCATGCTCCAAATGCGAGACTGTAATATGAGGTTCTATGCAATTCTCATCATCTAACTGCATATTAGAGATAAACTCAATTACCTCTTTCGCATATTTGTCCTCTGGTTGATTCGCGACCAGGCATGTAAGCTTTGCCAAACGAATCATATGCAACGCCTCCTCCTCGTGAGTTGCATTGGATGAGCTTTCTAGAGAAACGACATATTCGTACCAAGGTTTATTGGAAATGGCGAGTTTGTCGTATACAGAAAGTGTCATTTTTGGAGAATTTCTGGTGAAGGGTTTTGAGATAGGTGAAAATTTATGGGCAATCGAGGGTTTTGAAGCAGAGTGTTTGTGAAGATGAAGGCTTTTTGTAATAGGGCTTTGAAAGAAATTTTTCCAATGGATATGGGATTTTGATTTATGGAAAATCGCGTAGATGAAGAAATCGACGGTTGAGATTAAAAACCGACTAAAACGGGTATATGAAAGGACGATTTCGCAAATACTAAGCCGCCAATTTATCCCTATTGGTGATTAATGAACAATGCATTTAATTACTATTCCTGCAGACCATTGACTTTCCTCGTGGATTTCAAAGGTCCCGCCCAAATATTTCTTCAGGTGTTTTGTCATTTATTGCCAATGATTACTGAGATTCAGTTAGACAATAAATGTGTTGCATGAGTCAATACTTCTTTAGACTAATTTTCTCCATCAGTCTTACTGAGTTTTGACCTTGATAAAATGTCGATAATAATCGAAATCTTGATCTTCGTGATAACTGAGTTTCCCAAGACTCAGTGTTCAGTACTCTCAATTTTATCCTGAGTTTTTCAGTAAAAACCTGAGAAAACTTCATGCATCTGAAAACCTTCAATTTTTCAGATTTTCTTTATTCACCTGGATCCAACATACCTAATTCAACTGATAGTTCCTGAAATCTTGATTCAGCCAAAGGTTTAGTCAAGATATCAGCTCTCTCTTATCAAGATGATTTTTTTCTCCATTCGATGTTTTTCTTCTCAACATGATCTCTAATGAAGTGATGTCTGATATCAACATGCTTACATCCGGTGTGCAATCTGAGATTTTGTGAAATAGCAATTGCACTATTATTATCACAAAATATAGGTACTTCATTGGCTATAATCTTATAATCCCTCAATTGTTGTGCGAGCGAAAGAATCATGAACAACAAACTTCCTGCAACCATGTATTCAAATTTCAATCTTGGTTGCTCTTTGAGGTTTGTTTCTTTGAAAACCATGATATCGGTTTACTTCCAAGAAATTGACAAGTTCCCCGTGGTAGACTTCTGTCAATTCTACATCCTCCATAATCGAGATCTGAATAACCGGTTAATTCAAGGTTATCATCACCGGATACCATAATCCTCTATTCACAAAGGCCTTTAAGATATTTTAAAATCTTTTTTGGCGGCCTCCATGTGACTAGCCTTAGGATTAGCTTGGTATCTTGCACATATATCCCAACAAAGAAATGTTATATCGAGCCTACTTGTTTGTGAGATTTAGCGATGATCCAATGATCCTCTATAATCGGTGTGATTTACTGATTTGCCTTCAGGATCAGGATCCATCTTGTAGTTAGTATTCATAGGAATTCTAACTGTATTGCAATTCTGTGAACCATGCTTTGCAATCAGAACTCTGGTGTATTTTGCTTGATTGATGAAAATCCCTTCCTTAGTTTGTTTCACATGAAGTCCAAGAAAGAAATTCATCTCCCCCATCATTGACATCTCAAACTTTCCTTTCATTAGGGTAGAAAACTTTTCACACAGCTGATGATTTGGAGATCCAAATATGATGTCATCTACATAAATCTGAGTCTGAACTGGTGTATGTTTAGATTGGTCAGTTTCAGTGTGTTGGCTTTCCTTCAGTGGAGAATTTCCATCCTGAGTCTCACCATCCTGAGTTTTTCCATCCTGAACTTCTTTGTCTGAGTCTGATTCACTCCATTCATAGAAAGTGACTGACTTCTTCTTTTTAGGTTCAGAGGATGTTTTATCATTCTTTTTTCGGGATAAGTCCGGTGATTCTCTTGATCGGTTCTCTGAAGTCATGTTCTGTTTCTTACGAACACAAGTAGATTCATCAAAAAACAACATGAGGTGTTTCTTCCACAATAAGAGTCCTACAGTTGTAAACTCTGAAGGCTTTACTGACTTCAGAATATCCTAAGAATATCCCTTCATCAGCTTTGCTATCAAAAGTTTTCAACTGATCTTTACCATTATTGTGTATGAAACACTTGCAACCAAACACACGAAAGAAAGAAACAAGAGGCTTCCTTTCATTCCACAGCTCATATGGAGTTTTTCCTTGGTTCTTGGTCAGCATGGATCTGTTCTGAGAGTAGCATGTAGTGTTGATAAACTTCCAAAAATCTCTTAGGAATATCGGCTTGAAAGAATCATTGTCCTTGCGAAACTTCTTTCGAGTCCTATTTCTTCTTTTCAAAGAACACCATTACATTGTGGGGTCCTTGCAACTAATTTTTCATGAGCTATTCCATTTGCTGCACAATAATCAGATATGATATGATTGATAAACTCAGTTCCTTTATCTGATCTGATTTTGACCACACTCAGATTCTTTTCAGTACTGAGCCTTTTCAGTAGTTCAGGTAGTTTTGTCTGAGTCTCTTTCTTACTGAGTAAGAATATGACTCATGTGTATCTAGAGTAGTCATCAACTACCACAAGTGTGTATTTTCTGCCATTAGTGCTCACAGGTGTTACTGGACCAAAGAGATCCATATGTAACAAATATTGTAGTATTCTATCGATAAAACATCTACTTTGCTTTTGAAAGATGCTCGATTTGTTTTCCTTTTCGACAAGCATCACATACGTGATCTTTCTTGAACACTTCATTGGGTAACCCCTTACAAGTGTTAATCTTGCAAGTTTGTTCGGGGTTTTGAAGTTTAAGTGATTCATTCTTTTTGTGCCACAACCAACCGGTATCGATTGGAACTTTTTGCAACCAAACATGTATCTTTAGGAGTTGAACTCCAATCAGCAAGATACACATTTCCTTTTCTAGTACCAGTCAGTAAAATTTTATGTGAAGTATTGTCTTTTACATAACATAAGTTCTTTAAGAACTCAACACTGAATCCTTTGTCACAGAATTGGCTGATAGAAAGCAAGTTATGCTTTAGACCAGACACATATGAAACACCATGGATATGAACAGAGTCAACTTCAAGAGTTCCATATCCTTCAGTTTGTCCTTTGGAATTGTCTCCAAATGTGATTTGAGGGCCTTTTTGCTCAACATAGTCAGTGATTAGTTGCTTATATTCATCATATGTCTTGAACATCCACCGTCCGTGATACCATACAAAGATGAGCCAATTCATTTCCACTCATCGATCTTTATGTTGTTTTCATTCAATTCAAAGCCCTTTTCCTTCACTTTGAAAAATAGATCGTTCTTAGGTACCCATTTAGTGTAGGGTCCTACCAGTTAAATGTTCATTTTTTGGAACCCAAATCGCCTAACAACTCTAATTACTTTAGAGTGGCTGATTTGTCTTCCATAAACATCTACATACACATTCACCACACTAGGAGCCTTGGCGTTGTCCTCACGTAATGAGTGCCACCTTTAGCATGAACATGAGCCTTAGAGTTCTTCTTGGGTTCAGCCTTTTGTTCAAGTGCCTTAGCTTTTTGTGCAAACCGGTCTTTGTCTCTGTGACTTGGGTTTAGAAACCTTTACCCTTAGGCAAGTGGGGTTTAGGTTGCTCTGTCTTTGAAATTGGGGTCTTTTCAATGTCCCGAGGACTTGGTCTTTTTCAATTGAGAATATCTTTCTTTAGTCTTTCTCTTCCGAAAACTCCTCCGATGATGGTTCGGTCTTGAGATCTCTTTTAGGTTGGTATTCTTAGCTTTGAGACTTTGAAGCATTGGCCTCAAAATTTCCCTCTTGAAAGTGTTCAGGTTTTCTAGCCTTTTCTGAGGTTTGGGCTTTCTTCCTGAACCTTCAGTTTTTTTCTCAAACCATAGGTCCTTTACCCTTGTCTAAAACTCGGGTTGTTCTTCAAGAAGAAGATTAGATGCCACCGGGTTTAACAAAAAGATGATCTTGGTGCTACTAGAAGCAGCATTCAGAAGACCTTGTGAGGTTCCCCTATATCCCAATCCACCCTTTATAGTTGCAGGTCTTTGATAACTCTGAATTTCATCTATCACTTTAGATGCAGAATTCAATAGAGCTAACTTTCTCTGCGCCCTATCCTCACATTTCTTTAGAGTCTCATGCTTCTCAAAGAGGTCATTGAACTCAGTTCTAATAAGCTAAATCTCCTCAGTGGATTTCTCTAATTTTCCATTCAGGATCTCTATCACCTTCTCCTTTTCTGAGAGTTGTACTTTCAGAACATCCAGTTCATCAGTAGTTCCCATCAATTGAGAAGTGATCTCAGCATTATTAGAGTCTTTCCACTTCAGAGATAGAAGAATTTACCTCCTCCATAGCAACAAGGCAGACATCATCACTGTCACTATCTGAGAATATTTCATCTGAGGAACTGGATCCTTCTTCAGATTGTTCTTCTTCCTCAGCAATAATAGCCTTCTTGTTGGAGATCTTTCTGTCTCTCTTGGCTTGTCTCTCCTTTCTTTCTTTAGCACTCAACTCAGGACAGTCATATTGGAAGTGACCTTTCTTCTGACAGTTGTAGCATATGTTGGTGTCATCATCCTGATCACTTTCCTCCTTAGTCTTGGAGCCCTTTTTCTTGGATGAGGAACTTTCAGCCTTGTGGTCCTTCCTTTTCTCAGTGGATCTGTCCTCAGCTTCTGAGTTTCTCTTGTACCTGTGATTCCTGTAATATTTCTTATATTTTCCATATCTGCTATTAAGTGTTTCAAACCTTCTTGCCATCGGTACTAGCTTATCCTCTTGCTCATCCTGATTTTTGGCAAGTGAGTTCTCAGACTCTCTAGATTTACAGGATTTCTCTTTGGCTTTGAAGGCCACATTCTTGTTAGATGAAGAATCATCTTTGCTATCAGATTTCTTATTTTTCTTGTCAATCACAAACTCATAAGCTTTCAGTTCAGAGAAAACTTGTAGATATGGCATGGAATCAATATTTTTGGTGTTTTCAATCACCACATCATGTATATCCCATTTCTTAGATAATCCTCTAAGAATTTTCAGTGCCACTTCTCTCTTGGGTATCTTTTCCCAAGGGCATTCAGATCATTCATAATGCTAGTGAATCTGACTTCAAGTTTGTCAATGGATTCAACATCTTCCATTTCAAAGCTATCAAACTTTCCAATAGCAACAGAAAGTTTGTTCTCTTTAATATGATATGTGCCTTGACACATAACAACAAGTGTGTCCCATATTTCTTTTGCAGTTTCACAATGAGAGATCATCCCCATAACACCATCATCAATAGTGCTATACCAAGTATCTTTAGCAATGTAGTCCAGATTGACTAACTTTCTCTCATCAGGAGTAAGTTGGTCATCAGGCTTTGAAAATTCATCTCTGGGATCATTCCTCTCAGTATCAGTGTTTTTGGGGTTCACAACAGTAAATTTGAATGGTCCTTCAGAAACCACTCTCCACATTCTTTCATGTTTGGAATACAGATGAGCCTGCATTTTCAGTCTCCATAGGTCATAGCTCTCAATAGAGAACATAGGAAGTTTCTTAGAAGGCATAATGTCTGAGCCTTGTAAGATATCAGCACTAAGATCTATTCAGTAGACCACCAAAGTCTTTCAGCAAATAAGAATATGGCTACCAAAGAAAGTGGTCAAAATGAACCACTGCTCTGATACCACTTGTTGGTCCCGGTGCAAACGAGTCTTACACGTGTATGGGGGGAATACACGTGTTCAGTGATTTTTAAAACTTTTCTTTCACTGAGATCAGATTATCTTGATATTTTTGCCCTGAGAAGCACAAATTGCCCTGAGTCAAAGTCTACTGAGACAATGATCCTGAGCAGCTTTCAGAAGCTTCTTCAGATTAGCCCAACTGATCCTGAATTTATCAGAGATCCTGAGGAGCTTGGATCAGATAATTATCTTACTGAACACTCAATAGAGTTAGTTCAGTTTGGTAACTATTTCAAGCTACTCAAGTGTGCGGAATGGTTGGCCCTAAGTTTATACTCGTTTTAGCTTTGCTGAAATTCTTCTTCCTTTTAATGAAATAGTGATTAAGGCTATGACCAATTTGATGCAAGTTCAGTGGATTGGTTCCAACTGAATATCAGTAAAATCAGCTTTCAGTGAAAATTATGCAACAGATATAATGCGGTACAGAAAGCAAACAACACAGCAATTATAGTGGTTCAGAGACTCAAGCTCCTACGTCCACTCTCTCTGATCTTCAGAGAAATTCCTTAACCACTTCCTAAAGCTTTCTGGCTAACTCATTGTAGCTTACTCACTTTTCTACCTTTGAGTTTTCTGGCTGACTCACTGCAGCTTACTAACTCAAACTCACACAAGTGTTCAGACTACCACAAGTAGCTTACTAACTTCTTCTCTAGAGTTTTCTGGCTGACTCACTGCAGCTTACTCACTCTTTACAACTCTAACTCACCAACAAATCACACACAAACTACCTTAACAAAGGGTTTGGGTTTTGGGTTGGTTTCCAACTAGGGTGAGATATCCTTTTACAATGAATAGAGATGCAAAGGATAGGATATCTCTCTAAGCTTAGGATATAACTTATCAAATCTAGGCTTAGTGAATGAGCTCTCTCCAATGTGAAACACTTGGGAAATTCTAGGGTTTTCGAGTGCTTCAATTTGCAAGAATACGAATGAGCTCTTGAGTTGCTTGAAATTTCCCGTAACCTTTTAATGTAGCAGGTCACTGGTATTTATAGGCAACTTCACCAAGGTCACTCTTTGAAAAAAATATCCGTTGGAAGAGATAGCTTTATGAGTTTCCTCTTCTGGTGTTTGATGAACGACTATTTTTAGGGTTTGAACACTCCCTTGCATGTTTTAGAAAATATGCAGCCATGTAGCCAATCACCAATTTTTGCAGTCTGGAATATAGTACTACTGACAAAATTCAGGGTCTTATCGCTTTCAGTGTCAGTGAAGTACAGTGTTGTCTTCCTCTGATTTGTTCTTGTCTTCAGTGAATGTAGACAAACAAAACGGCTCTTTTTGGTCAATCTCTCTGAATGAGACAACCTTATTCAACACTTAGACTTAGTTCCTTTTGTATGTATTTGAATGTTTTGGGCAATATCTACTTTTCTGAACATGTGCATTTTTCTCAGTTTTTGTAGTATTCAGATAGATATTTTTCAGTGCCTCTAAACATTCAGGTTATACTGAGTATTCAGTACCTTACTGAGTCTTCAGTAACTACTGAGTCTTCAGTTCTTCAGTGTCTTCTGAATCTTCAGTAATATCTGAGTCTTCATTCCTTCAGCATCTTCAGTAACTTCTGAACATTCAGGTCTACATGTGTTCTTCAGTAATTTCAGGGTCTTCAGGGTTTTCACTATCTAACCTGATCTATATCTGCTGACTATACATTGTGCAGATATCTTCCTGAACAATCTATACTGAAACCTGACTCAGACTATCAAGATTATCCTGAACATGTCATACTCAGGGGTTTTTGGGATCTAATCAAAACTTATTTATTAAATTCATCTCCCAACAAAGACATTAACTACAAGATCTTGAGATCTCTGACAAAAAAGTGGGATATGAAAGTTACAGTGATAAAGGATTGTCAAGATATTGCGAAGATGAAGCCAAGCAACCTGTTTCTGAGTCTTAAAGCCCATGAGTTTGATCTGGTTGAAAGAGGGCAAGAAGAAGATGATGAGTCGCCTGCTGAAGTCACTCCTGCCACATCAAAAGCAGTTACATTCAAAGCAGCCGGCAGCAGTTCAAAGTCTACTAAACTAGTTGAAAATATCATAAGTCAGACAGAACAGATTGCTTTGCTGACCAGAAAACTTGAAAAATCCAACATTCAACTGGGTAAATATCGAAGATTCTACAGAGATTATCAGAACAGCAGAGGAAGAGATAGGAGGCCAACTGACAAATCACAAGAAAGAACCAGATCTGATGACCGAAGAGATGATCATAGGGAGGATCGCAGAGAAGATAAGAAAAGAGATGATCGATCTGACGAAATGAGAGACAATAGATCAGAAAGAAGAAATTCAGATTACAGGCAAACAGGAAAGTCACCTGACAGAATCTACAGACGGAATGACTCACCTGGCAGAAGAAGTTTCGTGGAATGTGGAGCGTGTTTCAACTGTCAGAAACCAGGTCATTACAGTGCAGATTGCCCAGACCTGACACCGAAAAGAAAGAGAAGACAAGCATAACAGAAGAGAGCAACGATATAGAGACAGGAAAGCCATGGTTGCTGATACATCTGGGATTGATGATTCTTATCTGCCTTCAGAGGATTCAGGTTACTCATCTGTAGAAGACTTCTGCCTGATGAGCAATGCTTATGATTTCTACAACTACGATGATCTGATGTCTCTTATGATGATGACATCTGTCTTATGGCTAAGGAAGAAGACCAATCTGAGGTATCTTCTAAACCTTCTATGTTTTCTGTTTCCACACCAGCTGTGCTGAGCACACCTGCTGGAGAGATTGACCTGCAGCTCTACAGTGAGCAATTGCTTGATGATCTCTCTAATGCAGTAGACACTTATACCATAGTGGAAGCTGAGAACGACAAGCTAAGGATAGAAAATATTCAGCTTGTTAAAGAAAATGATATCAGAAGAGCTGCTGAACTGAAATCAGCTGAAACTGTTCAGAAGATGACTACAGAACTGGAAGTTCTGAAAGTCAGTTCTTCTGATCAGGATAAACTGATTAAGGAACAGAGCAAGCTGATGATCTCAAAATCCTTCAAGCTATGTTTGATGAACTCTTCCGACTGCATGAGAGTCTAAAAACAACTGAGGATAGTTTGCTTAAGAAAATAGAGGTTTTCACGAAATCTTCTAAGACCGTTCAAGATCTGAACAACTATTCTCGTACGTCAACTAATAAGAAGGGAATTGGGTATGAAAATCCTTCTACATCCTCAAAAGCCCCGTCTGGCTCACTTCAGAAAAATGTAATCAAACGAGTTTCTGATCAAAATACACATAAAGCAAAATCTGTATCAGATAAGGGAAAGAGACCTGTTGAACAAGTAAGGCAAGTGTCTGATCAGCAAATTAGGAATCAGAAAAGACAACCTCTCAAAGGGAAATCTGATCTGAAACCTAATCAGGTTCAGCTGCCTAACAAGCAAGCTAAAGGTAAACTGCTAAGACCATATATGCCAAAAAGATATGAATCTTTTAATGGTAGCAGTCGTACCTACCCTTACAATCAGAAACCTAAGGTTGTTGCACCTGAGCCCCACTGGATTAAAAGAAGACAGATATCAACGAAAAGACCCATGTCTTCTGAGTCATCCAAGGCTCACACTCATGATCATACTGACCAGATTGCATATGAAGAGACGTATGATTATGTAGATGTTTATGGGAGACAAATCAGGCCCCTGTTTTCAACAAAGGTGTCAGATATGTTTGGATCCCGAAAGGTACTTCTAACCCCCCAGGACCCGATTCTAATGGGATACCTAAAGCCTGATCTGATTGCAGGTTCTCGTGGGTTTGGCCAATAAAGGAGGTGTACAAGCAACTATCTGGTACATCTATAGTGCATGCTCAAGGCACATGACTGGAAGCAAACATCTCCTTAGCTCTTACACAGAACAAGAAGGCCCACGTGTACTCTTTGGTGATGATAACTTTGGTTTTACCAGAGGATTCAGAACCTTAGAAAATGATGATGTACAGCTTACTGGAGTCTCGTATGTCGAAGGTTTAAAGCACAACCTGTTATCAGTTTCACAATTCTGCGATAACGCATTCAGTGTTGAGTTCTCGACTGATCAGTGCACTATCAAGAATCGAGCTACTCAATAGATTTTGTTAACTGGTTCTAGGAAAGGAATGATATATACAGCTGATTGGAACAGATGTCCAAGAAATGCATGCCTGATTGTTAAGAGTTCCAAAAGTAGCAGTTGGCTCTGGCATAAGAAGATGAGCCATCTGAACTTTAAAACTCTTAACAAGATAGCAAGGATATCTTTAGTTGAGGGTCTTCCGAATGAGGTATTCTCTAAGGATCAGACATGTGTCGCATGTCATAAGGGAAAATAGGTAAAAGCCTCATTCAAGGGAATCCCAGTTCGGACCGAGGGCTCCCTTTGATTCCCCAAATATCTTTTTCAGCACCAGGTCTCCTTCCTTGAACTGTCGAAGCCGTACTTTAGAATTGTAGTATCTCTCAGACCTTTGTTTGTATCTTGCATTTCTCATGTTGGCCTCTAAGTGTTTCTCTTCGAGTAGGTCTAGGTTTCTGGCCAGGGCCTCATCGTTGTGGTCGAAAATAATCAGGCTTGTGCGGAGATTCGGAAAATCGACTTCTGCGGGTACGACTGCCTCGGTTCCGAAATCCAGCGAGTAAGAAGTTTCTCCTGTTGAATTTCTACAGGTTGTCCTATATGCCCATAGCACATCCGGGAGCTCGCTCGCCCATTTTCTTTTTCCTCCCTCAATATTGGCCTTGAGTGTGTGCTTGATGATTTTGTTCACGGCTTCGACCTGACCATTCGATTGGGGATGGTACGGAGTTGAGAAGAGCTTCATGATCTTCCACTTTCTGAAAAAAGCGTCTATTTTGAGACCGTCAAACTGTTTTCCATTGTCAGATATGATCGCCTGCGGCAATCCGAATCTGCAGATGATGTTCCGCCATATGAATTTGATGACGTGATCTTGACCTATAGTTGTCAATGCCTCAGCCTCGGCCCATTTCGTGAAGTAATCTACCGCTACCAGGCGTATTTGACCGAGCCTGGAGCTGTTGGGAGCGGCCCAATGATGTCTATCCCCCACTTTGCGAATGGCCAAGGACTGAGGATGCTTGTAAGTTCCTCTGGGGCGGATTTGATGGAAGGGGCATAGATTTGGCATCTATGGCACTTGCGGGCGAAGATGATAGCATCGGTCCTTAGAGTTGGCCAAAAATATCCTTGCCTTGCGATCTTGTGGGCCAGCGATTCTCCCCCGGCATGGTTTCCGCATACCCCTTCGTGTATTTCGTGTAGGACAACTTGCCCTTGTTCTGGTGTGATACATCAAAGTAGGGGTGTGTTGACGCCTCGTTTGTATAATTCGTCATTGAGCATCGTGTATCGCGCGGCTTGTAGTTGTAGCTGTCGGGCTTGAACCCGATCAGTTGGCAGGATGCCGCTAGTCAAGTATTCAATGATAGGTGTCATCCAGTTTAACGTCGGGGTTTATAAGGTCGTGACTCTCATGTGTGTGGTGGATGGGTGGGAAAGTGTCGTGATGGTGACATCCTTCATTTCAGGTGATCCTTCGGAAGTCGCTAGCCGTGCTAAGGCATCGGCTCGTGAGTTCTGCTCTCTCGGGATTAGTTTGACATGTACCTATTCGAATTTTTGACACAATATTTTTATGATCTCTTGGTAAGCTGCCATCCTATCATCCCGTGCCTCGTATTCCCCCGAAACTTGGCAAGCTACAAGCTGTGAGTCTGTATGAACTTGCAGTCATTTGACCCTCATGGCCATCGACATCTCTAGGCCGCTGATGAGTGCCTCATATTATCCTCATTATTTGTCACGGGGAAGTCGAAGTAATGGCGTTTTGGAAAGAAATGCCCTCCGGACTAATCAGAACCAAGTCGGCCTCTGACTTATAGGAGGTCGCTGACCCGTCCACAAATAACTCCCACGACGGGCTGTTTGGGCACCCGGCCTCCGAAGGGAAGGTGAGCTCGACGATTAAATTGGCTAGTGCCTGAGATTTGATGGCAGGCCGGGGTAAATATGTCACTCCATACTGCCCAACCTCGATAGCCCACTTGAGGCATCGACCTATCATATCAGGTCGGTGAAGCACATTCCTTAGAGGCGGGGAGGTGAGAACTTCGACTTGATGGTCGAAAAAGTATGGCCTCAACTTCCTTACACTGATGACTAGTGCATACACCAGCTTTTCTAGTGATGGATAATGCTGCTCGGTCTCGTTCAGCGTCTAACTGACGAAGTAGATGGGGAAATGATTCTGGCCCTCTGCTCGGACGAGTACTGAACTTAGAGCGGCTTCTGAAGCCACGAGATATAGGAAAATTTTCTATCCCGGGATGGGTTTGGATAAAATGCTCACGTCTGCCAGGTAAGCTTTTATCTTCTCGAGAGCTTCCTGGCTTTCGGGTGTCCATTCGAACTTTGATTTTTTTCGGATCGTGTTGAACATTGGCTTGCATTTGTCCCCCATTCGGGAGATGAACCTGTTCAAGGTGGCCAGGTACCCAGTGAGCTTTTGTACCTCTTTAACATTTCGAGGTACCCCCATATCCAATATGGCCTTAACCTTCACTGGATTTCGCCTCTATTCCTCGCTTGCTGACCAAATGCCCCAAGAAATTCCCCGATTCCACTCCAAAATTGCACATTTTGGGGTTGAGTCTCATGTCGAATTTCCTTAGGATGTCGAAAGTTTGTGCGAGGTGCGCGAGGTGGTCTTCCCTTTTTAGGCTTTTTACGACTATATCATCGACGTAGACCTCTACCGACTTACCAATTTGATTGGCAAACATGTGGTTGACCAACCTTTGGTATGTTGCCCCTGCATTTTTTAGACCAAAGGGCATTTTCTTCCAACAATAGAGGTTCTTCTCCGTCAGGAATGAGGTATGTTGTCGATCAGGTTCGTACATGGCTATCTGATGATATTCTGCAAAGGCATCCATAAATGATATCATCTCATGCCCAGTCGTGTTGTCTATCAGGTGGTCGATGTGAGGCATGGGAAAGAAATCTTTTGGGCAAGCCTCATTGAGGTCAGTAAAATCAATGCAAAGTCAACAGGTTCCATTTGATTTTTTCACCAACACCGCATTGGCCACCCATTGTGGCTGGTCGGCCTGCATAATCAGGTCGTTGTCCAGCAACTTCTTCACTTCTTCGGCCAGTGCTGCATATTTTTCCGGGCCGAGAATTTCCGCCTCTTTTGGGCTATCGGCCTCCGAGCTGGGTCGATGTGCAATCGATGGCATGTGACTTCCGGATCAATCCCTACCATGTCTTCGTGTGACCATGCGAATACGTCCAAGTTCTTTTTGAGAAAGTCGATGACTTCCCCCTTCAGGTCGTCCGGTATCTTGGAGCCTATGATGACTTCTAGATCTGGACGAGTTGGATCTACTTTTACTTTCTCAAGTTCTTCCCCCGGGGTGGCCCTCGAGTCGTCTTGACGGGGGTCATCGATCTTGGCTTCAATTAGAAACTCTTCAGGTTCCGGCTCCATTCTTGGGTCGAGGTCGTTGTGACTTATTTTCTTACTCGCTCTTTTGTCATTCAATTCTTCACATTATACACACATATTTCAATATCTACCTTTGAGTGCATTTCGTGATGAACCCAATCCAAGCCATATCTACCCATGGAAGGGTGCAAGCGTCGGTCATGGTCAAAGTTCATCATCCCACACATGTCGTGCGTATTGACCTCAAGTTAAAGGAGTATCGCATCGCTCCCACTAACCGAGACACCCGTAGACACGTATAGTGGAAATACATCAAACGGTTTCTCAGATGGGTATACCAATACCCTCTAAGGTATTTGTGCATCCATCATGAGATACCTAGTATCTAGTAGTAAGTGAGATCTTACTACACTCTCTAAGAGTATGATGCAGATCGCACACTAATCTCCATTGCATCATCAATATCTCATTCTTGATGATCCTTGATCGGGGCTATTTGAGAATCATGCTTAAGTCATCTGAGTTCTCACAACCTCAATGACAACAATGACTCATGGGAACACTTGCATGAATAAATGCAAACAATCAAACATAATATTCAAACAAGTGTATTGCCATACATTATTATTAAGTGAACTATAATATTAAATCAAACTGAATATCATCGAGTATTATGTCCTTACAATAGATTGTCTCTAGGACACTAACACTAACAATCTCGCACTTGGACTAGAGTCAATCACCTACATGTCTAACCCCTAGACCATCAAATGTCTAGTGTTCATGAACACTCAGTGTTTTGGTGAAATGATCTTCCAAATTAAAATATGTGGGAATATATTTTAATTTCATTTCTCCTATCCTTATGATCTCTCGGATCAAATGATAAGTCTAGGTACATACTTGTTTCTGATTGCTGATCTCGGTTCCTTTCCTTGTGCATTCGCACCAACGTTATCTTAATACAACTTTATTAGACAACTGGCAATCGGAACTACCCCTAGTTCTCTTAAGAACTATAAAATCCAGAAAGCCTCCTTGAGGCTTCTGATGCAGCAATGTACTCAACTTCGGTTGTTGAATCTGCGGTCCTTTTGCTTGAAACTATTCATTATTGAGAGTGAAACGTAACCTGATTGTGATTTGTAATCGTTACAGTCGGATTGGAAACTTGCGTCAGCATAACTAGTCACTACTAGTTCTGACTGTCCACTATAGACAAGGAAACATTCTTTAGTTCATCTAACATACTTCAGAATGATCCTGACAGCAATCCAGTGAGATTCACCCGGATTTTGTTGGTATCTACCAGTGGTGTTGATAGCATAGGTCACGTTTGGCCTAGTGCAAGTCATGGCGTACATGATTGACCCAATTGCATATGCATATGGGACATTCTTCATGTGCTTGATATCAGCTTCAACAGAAGGACAATCCTTCTTTGACAGCTTTATCCCATGATTTGCCAGTAGAGACCCTCTCTTAGAGTTCTCTATCGCAAAACGCTTCAACACCTTGTCTACATAGGTGGACTGTGACAGCCTCAACATCCTTTTGGATCTATCCATGTGGATCTTGATCCCTAAGATGTAGCAGTCTTCACAAAGATCCTTCATCATGAAGGTCTTTGACTATCAATCTTCAACGGACTGCATTAATGGGATATTGTTTCCAAAAATCAATATGTCATCGACATACACGATTATAAAAACAATATTCTTCCCGCTGCGTTTACGATAAACGCAAGGATCTTCCGAGTTTCTGATGAAGTCAAAAGACTTGATAGCTTCATCAAATCGGATATTCCAACTCCTAGAATATTGCTTCAATCCATAAATGGATATCTTTAGCTTGCATACTAGATTAGAATTTGACTTAGATGTAAAACCTTCTGGTTGAGTCATAAACACTTCCTTATCAATGTTTCCATTGAGGAAGCTGTTTTGACGTCCATCTGTCAAATCTCATAATCATAGTGTGCTGCTATCGCAAGTAAAATTCGAATGGACTTGATATTTGCAACTGGTGAGAAGGTCTCATCACAGTCAGTGCTCTCATATTGACTACAACCCTTCATTACCAACCTAGCTTTGTAGGTTTGTACTTTGCCATTTGCATCGGTCTTACGCTTGAAGACCCAATCGCAACATATGGGTCTAACCCTTTTAGGCAATTCAACCAAGTCCTAGACTTGATTGGTGTACATTGAGTCCATCTCGGATTTTATGGCTTCATGCCACTTCCCTGAATCAATATCTGATATTGCTTCCGAATAAGTATTAAGATCGTCCTTATCATGTGAGTCCATATTATCGAGTTCCTCCAAGAGGTAACCGTATCTAATGGGTGGATTACGATACCTAATTAACTTACGGAGCTGTGGTTGTGCAGGCTGTACATTCTGATCGTGAAAATTTTATGGTGCATTGATTTCATCAATGTCCGGAGAGTCCTCAAGAGCTATCAGATGCCTCTTGGGTGGGAGTTTGACCTATGTTGTTCTCATTCAGCCCACTTGGAGGTTCTTGCACTGGCAAGCATACTCCAATTACGCTCCCACTGGCTGAAAGATGATCACCTAGTGAAAGACTCCCACCGTGAAAGTTGTTGAATGCTCCCACTGATTCTTTGTCATGTTGCTTTGACAAGATATCAGTCTCTTTGTTAATTTCTGGTTCTTGAATTTCTTCAAGTTCTATCAGCTTACGACCTTGTTCCTTAAAGACATAGTCTTCTTCGAGGAACTTGGTCTGCCTAGAAACAATCATTGATTGTTTCTCAGGTGGATAGAATTAATATCCTTTAGTTTTCTTAGGATATCCCAAAAAGTAACCCTTTTCACCTTTGGATTCCAACTTTTCGGTAAGCATTCCTTTTACAATCACGGGGTAACCCCATGTTTGATATGTGTAAAAGTTCGCTTCTTGCCACACCATAATTCATATGGTGTATGCTCAACCGATTTAGATGGAATCCTATTCAGAATGTGGATTGAGGTTTGTAATGCGTATCCCATAAGAATGTTGGAAGACAGGAAAAGCTCATCATGGACCTCACCATGTCTAACAGGGTTCGGTTTCTCCTCTCGAACACACTGTTCATGTGAGGTGTTCCGGGAGGAGTCCATTGTGACTGGATTCCATATAACTTCAAGTAATCAGTGAATTCACGGCTAAGGTATTCACTTCCTCGATCTGATCGAAGAGTCTTGATACTCTTACCAAGTTACTTCTCTACTTCAGCCTTAAACTCTTTGAATTTCTCAAAAGATTCAAATTTGTGTTTCATAAGATACATGTATCCGTATCTTGAGAAATCATCAGTAAAAGTAATGAAGTATCCAAAGTAACCCCTAGCTAGAGTGGACAATGGTCCACAAACATCGTTGTAGATCAACTCTAGAACCTCTTTGGCATGCACCCCTTTCCCAGAAAATGGTCTGTTGATCATCTTGCCCATGAGATAATATTCACAATCTCCATAAGACTCACAGTCGAATGGGGTTAAGTAGTCTAACTTTCTTAACCTTGCAATTATTTTCTCGTTTACATGATCAAGTTCTACAATGCCATAAGTAAGTCGGGTTTTCATCATTACTAAGTTTGAGTCTTTTATTTTGTATATTAAGAACATCATATCCATAATGCAATAAATACATGTTGCGAGTAATAGAAAGAACTAGATGACAATCATTAAGTTCTAATCTAAAACCAAAGGGTAAGTCTAACACATAAGTCCCCACACGCTCAGTAGCAACACTTGCTCCATTTCCACGTATAAGACGACTTCACCCGCCCTAACTGCCCTAAAACACATGAGCCCCTTCACATTCGTAAAAATGTGAGAGCCACATTCGGTATCTAATACCAAGCAGTTAGCGCTATTGGTGGACATGTTTATCTTAATAACAAACATACATGTTCTAGTGCTAGAAGCACCCAGTGCCTTCTTTTCAGCAACCAGAACCTTATAGTCCTTCTTCCAGTGCCCTCTTCTACTTATAGTAGAGGCACACATCCTTGTCTACCCGCTCCTTCTTTTGAACACCATCTTAGTGATAGTGAACTCAAAAGTCTTGAGCACGTTGTGAAGTTCAAGCATAGTCGCATCCGTCTTATTCATATTGTAGTTCACAATGAAGCTAAAATATGAATTCGAGAACGACTGGAGGATAGCATAAATGAAAACGTTGGTCTCTTAGCTCAAAGCCCAAATTACCAAGTTTATCAATTAGGCCTATCATCTTAAGCACATGAGGTGAAATCTTCTCTCCTTTAGCTAACCGGCATCTGAACAGATCTCTCATCACTTCATAAATCTCAGAATGAGATTCAGAATCAAAGAGATCCTTCATATGCTTGAGTATTTAGAAGAGACCCATTTTCTCATGTTGCCTTAAGCAATTCGGGAGTCATGCCGAGCAACATCACACATCCTTTTGATGCTTATTCTGAGTTGCTACGTTAAACGTAGTTGTCTCAAGAAACCAGCTGCGGTGATAATAGGGATTGGCATGTCCAACACGTACTCAATCTTTTCTTGCCTTAGCACCAAACACACATTTAGGTGCCAGTCCAGAAAATTTGGCCTAGCCAATTTATTTGTTTCCAAAACACATCTCAATAACAGTTATACATTTCAACTAACCAAGAGAAATAAAATAAAACGGGAATTAAAACACATAATTCTTATGATCAATATTCAGCAATCAAAATAAACATGGCCTTTCTTTTGTGTTTATTTTGTCTCCATTATTTTCACATACTCAACGACCTCATCGGAAGAGTACGAATTTATATCAAATATAAGTTATAATGGACTAGGATCCACATTACTACTATCATAATCCCAGCGAGGGCTGATCATTACAATAGCATAACTGGTAGGTCTCCAAACCGACTGCAAAACTGCAATTCCTAGTTTGTCGAACATAGTTCGACTGATGTCCCTTTCCCTTTGTTCCCCGCTAGGGCTAGGGAAACAAAGTTAAGTTAGTTTACAACCATCAAGCGGCGACATTAAATGTCCCTATAAAAGTCCTGTTAGATGTAGATCCGAGCAAAAGACGAGGGTCTTTAAGTACTCATTGGAACGAAATCTCCGATTTACTTTTAATTTTGATGGAAGAAATCTTATTAAATTAATGAGAAAATCATATTTTAGTGAGGAACGTTTTAAAGGCGGGGTATTAATTGCTTAATCGAGATCCAACATGTTAATCTATATTATATTTGAGCAATTATTGGGCGTCGCCTACCCAAACATGATTTCATACGGACTAACACTTATATGGGCGCCGTCTACCCAAACATTTAATATGGTTCGACAAGTATTGGGCGCCGCCTACCCAAATATTTAATATGGTTCGACAAGTATTGGGCGCCGCCTACCCTCCGCCTACCCAAACAGTTATAATGCGGACTATAAAACGCGTTAACTAATTTAATAAAACAAGTTAACCAAGTGAGATTTTAATAATAATGAAAATTATCAAACAAAATTCAAAATCCAATTTTAATTTCATTTAATCCAATTTTCAATCAATTATTAAAATATAATTAATCCAATTAATCAATCTTTGGTCTAACCATAATCCAATTTTAAAAATTAAACGCTTATTAATATTCTAAAAATTAGATTTGAATTATTTTGTTGTTAGGGGCTCAGGTGCAATTTCTAAAATTGCACGGAAGGGCCTGTCTCAAATCAAATTTGCAAAACAGTCCTCTCCGCATCACCGCCCAAATTCCACAGATCCAATACTTAATTCGGGACAACCAATTACCAACAATTCAACCAACATTCTATCAATCACAATTAATCTCAGAATTAATCCAATCAATTCATCAAAAAAATAGTCCAATTGTAGCAATCGACAAGAATGGTGCGAATAAGCGACGAGCATCGTTCGGGTCAAGGGCGGCGCGTGCGCAGCACCGCCACCTACAACGATTTCATCGCAGAACCAAAATAAGTATGAAACACTTGGGGTTCAACAAATCATCGCGGTGACTGGAAAAATGCATCGGACGGGTCGCTCCATGTCTCGCGAGCGCGTGCGATTAATCACTGTCGCTCAGCACACACGTGCGTCATCTCTGTCGTTTGGGACCGCCATCGGAGCAATGAAACACTCACAACCGCAAGATATCGTTGCCGCGTGGAGCAACACACATCCCATCGAGGTGAGACAACGCATCGCAGCCACCGGGAAGAATCAAATCGCGACTGAGTCGAAGCAAGCCGCCATAGATCGGAACCAGAGAACGGAGTGCCGCCGTGAATTACCCTCTCCACGCAATTGACTTGAGGCGCGGCGCCCAGCGCCCGCCTCAAGCGATGATGCGGGATGTCGTCGCACAAACCAACGGTGATAGGGAGATATCGGCGGGGAAAGGGGGCGTGGGTTTTGCAGAAAACCCTAATTGGAAGAGGAAGTGAGCGAGACGAAGACCCCAAATGAGTATATAGACATATTATACCCCAACAAATAAACATGTGCACACACACACAAACAATATCAATCGGTGCGGTCACGGGTGACGCCGATCGCACCCCCATCAGATTTATAAAATAAAAAATTCGTTTACAAATCAATTAATTAGCAATTAATCAAGAGCCTGTAGCTCTGATACCACTGTTGGAATTTAGAGGCACGTAAACACGTAATACATGGGCAACAGAAATAAATAGTTCACCAACAACGAACACGTAATTACATAATTGAATACGTATAAACATAAAGAGAAATCCTACGGTAAACCGTACGCATATTTCTCTACTGTGGTATCCACGTAATCCCCGTTCACAGACTTGCACAGATTTGCCAGCATTGAATCTGAGATGGAATTTGCTAGGAAAATTCATATTCTAGATTTTATGGAGAAATATGAACCCAGGATCTCATATAAATAGGAGAGACCCAACTTAAATCTTAAGTTAACCTGATTAGGAAATAAAATCCCTAATCTCATAAAATAAATCTTTTAGATCTATTTCCCATATATAAAATCTCTACGGATTTAATTCCCATGTATATCAAATCTCTACGGATTTGATTCCATATATATTAAATCCTATAATAATATTCCATATATTATTATTGGGAATCCTATTTAATTAAATCCAATTTAATTAAACATTAATAATAATTAATTCCAAATTAATCTATTATTAATTAATTCTCTATAAATTAAATATTAAATCCAATTTAACATTTAATCAACCAACTATAATCCGTAAAAGGGAATTACTTGTTGTGTGACCCATAGACCCTCATATATCGAGTGATTAGTCAAACTAACGGTCTTAATTGAACCCTAGACAATAAATCAGACATTCTCAATATATGAGGTACGTTGCGAGAAACGTGCAACTACCTGTAACTGAAACATGGGCAATTACGATTTCCTCCTTTCATTCACGAATACTCGATTAAGTCTTGAACATGTTGAAGTGTCTATTCAAATAACTTAATCATATTATCTCCAATCACTAATTGATCATGTATGTCACACTTAGCCACAAAGTCTAAGTTGACGTGCATCGGTCGATGACTTAGATCCAATTATGATGAGAAGACGAGTATTCTCTCTAAATCCACATTGAGGAATGAATCATATTCTTGGCTCAACTACCACGCACATGCATTTCGTGATGAACCCAATCCAAGCTATATCTACCCATGGAAGGGTGCAAGCGTCGGTCATGGTCAAAGTTCATCATCCCACATATGTCGTGCATATTGACCTCAAGTCAAAGGAGTATCGCATCGCTCCCACTAACCGAGACACCCGTAGACACATATAGTGGAAATACATCAAACGGTTTCTCAGATGGGTATACCAATACCCTCTAAGGTATTTGTGCATCCATCATGAGATACCTAGTATCTCGTAGTAAGTGAGATCTTACTACACTCGCTAAGAGTATGATGCAGATCGCACACCAATCTCCATTGCATCATCAATATCTCATTCTTGGTGATCCTTGATCAGGGCTATTTGAGAATCCTGCTTAAGTCATCTGAGTTCTCACAACCTCAATGACATCAATGACTCATGGGAACACTTGCATGAATAAATGCAAACAATCAAACATAATATTCAAACAAGTGTATTGTCAGACATTAATATTAAGTGAACTATAATATTAAATCTAACTGGATATCATTGAGCATTATGTCCTTACAATAGATTGTCTCTAGGACACTAACACTAAAAACATCTCCTTAGCAGTTTTCAAGTATTTGACTTTCTCGCATGTATTCTTATCCAGTGCCTTCATGATGAGATGCCTGGCAACACTATCCAGATTTGACAATTTTCTCTCTTCGGCATCCATCAATGAAGGACTTTTCTGATTCTTGCTCCAGGTGGATGGGCTGGATCACCTCCTTCAGTTGGGTTGATGTGATAGATGATGATGGGTCCTTGTTCGAGAACTTCCATCATTCTGTTGCTTATCGAACCCAGATGATTTCCTATGTAGATAGTCCAGTCTGCATACTCATCGACATTGAACTTAGGCAGATCATGACACATCCCTGATGTGTTATCCATGCTGAATATGTGAGTTGAAAACATATAAGTTTTAAAACAGGTTTTTCAAAGATCTGTTCAAGTGACCACAATGGTTCTTCATCAAGAACCGATGATACTCAAAGCCAGTGGTCCGTAGAATCACTGCTCTGATACCACTTGTAGGCTCCGAATGGGTTTCGTGAGGTGGAAGTCTAGAGGGGAGGGGTGAATAGACTTCCAAAACTTTTTCGTGATCAGCGTGTAAGGTCAGATAAGTGTTGATAGAGTGCGTGTGAGAATCAGTACGATCTGATATCCAACTTACTGATTGTTGTGAAGCAAATCAGTTCGGTGTCTATCAGGTCAACTGATGTGCAGAAGCTAGTTTTAACCCGTGTAGAAAAACCAGTTTTCTTAAATCAGATTCTAAGTATTCTAACTCAGATCAGATGACAACATGTCAAACTGATCAAATCAACTGCTTGGTGCAGAACTGATCTATACTTAGAGAATGCATGTTTGCTCAAATATCAGGTGTGTGTAGAGTGTAAAACAGATAAACCACACAAGATTTATAGTGGTTTGGACAACTTGTCCTACGTACACTCTTCCCTATCAGCAGGGCCACTCACTTAATCAACCGGACTTAGTTTTATGTGTTAGTCCAACACAGTACAAGCAGATGTTTATTGAGTTCTCACTCAACAATCCCAGAAATCAAGACTAGAAACCATAGCTTGAAATCTTGCAAAACAAACTTATCCTAAGACTTGGTTTGGGGTAAGATTTGTATGGTTTCCAACTGGAAATCTATCCTAGTATTTGAGTAGCCTAAAGCTAAAGTATGAGATTTCTTGCTAAGAACCTATGGGATGAACACTTAGAGTTTTTGCTTGATCTTGGTGTTCTTGCGGATATTTTCTTGTAGCTTGAGCTTGTGTATAATTTTCGTAACCTTACTCTGAAGGTTTGATCCCATATTTATAGGCACAAAATCGAACTAGCCGTTGGAGAGCAATTCGAATTTCAGTCTATTAAGGTAGGTTTGTAGGGCAGATTTGATATGCTCAAAGGCGGCATGGCTAATTGCGTGCTATTATGTCCTTTATAGCTGTTTGACTCTGAAACACTTTTGTCCTGCATTGTTAGTTCCGTACGTGCGTGTCTCGCTCTCATTGGTTGTCAAGTACACTTATTCGGCGCTTGATTCACCAACTTAGGTTGACATTCTACTTGTCTGATCATCTTGTACGGCTTAGGTAAACACTTGATTGTTACCTGATTTGAACTGACCTGATCAGTTCGGACTGATCAGTCTACCTGATTGAGTCTTCTGATGTAAGTTGTCTTAGCACAACTTACTGACTCTTCTGATGTTCTTCTAATGTTGGTCTTCTTAAGGTCTTCTGGTCTTGTTATAACCTAGTCTTCTGATCTTCAAAGCTTCTGAGTCTTATGCTTGATGTTTCACCTGATCATCTGACTAGTCTGATCTTCTGATCTTCTTCAAGACTTAACCTATACATATTGAGTTCCCCTTCAATATGTGACATATCTATTACATCAGTTGTCTATACTGTTAGGAAATTAATTTCCCGGATCTATTCGGGGTGAATATTTAAATACAAATTTAATTCTAACAATTATTACTAGCATGAATTAATCCTATATTAATTCAAATAATAATTCAACAATAAATTATGCATATAAACAAGCCACATAAATTCTACGCATGCGGAATTGCTAGGAGTTTACGTGAACTAACCTCTTGGAGTGACAACCGTTGAGAAGATGGATACCCGTTCACACGAACAAACCCAAAGAGCCTTCTCAAGTATTCCATCGTCCTTGTTCAACAATCCGGTGGAAGGATGCTCGCGAACAATTATCAAAAGGAAAAATAAAATTATGTTGCACCACCTTTGTGGATTTCTAATTTTTCCAACACATGGAATTGCATTGGAGATGAAGCATTCATCCCCTATTTATAGAGAGGGTGGTGGTCGAAAATTTTGGGAAAAATAATATGGGAAAATCTTTTTCTTGATCTCCAAGAAATCTTGAATATATCTCATATATTCTTTTCTCCATAATTAAAATATTCCACAAAAATCCCACTTTCTCTTGTTATGGAATTTTTCGAAAATAAGGAGTAGAAAAACCAAGATTTAGATCTTCTTGAATTTATGAGATATCCTTGTATTTCAAGAATACATATCTTCCATAATATCTTTTCAAGAAAATCAAAGAAAATCTTTACTTCCTTATTTATTCATAATTTTCGAAATTTCCTAATAAATAACCAAGTGGGAGGTTTCTTGAATTTAATGAGATAAACTTGTATTCCAAGAATACTTATCCTCATTCCATAACAAAATTCAAAGAAAATCTTTCTCCCTCTTTTATTTATTATTTTTGAAATTCTTAGGAAAAATAAGCAACAATAATTTATTTTATTTTAAACACATTTTTCAGTTATTGGACTTTATCTTTGGGCTACTTGAGGGGCCTTTAGGAGAATTAAGATTGGACCTTCCAATGGACCTTGAATTTCCAATATTGAGCCACAATATTATTCAAGTCCATAAATATTAATTAATCCCACTACATAATTAATATTGCACTATCCATCTTAACCCATATTACTGTTAATATGGCTCCCGGTTATTATTTCCCGTGTCTAAGATTAACTAGTACATTAATTAATTTAAGCCACTGAATAGCTTCATATTAATTAATATCTTTTTCCTTGGAGTAAGGACAACTCAACATTATTATCCATACCGAAAACAAATTCCACTTGCAAGATTTAGTATGATAAAACTTCTGAGCCCACCAAGGGGACAAATCAAGCAAGACGTACTTGCACACGATTCTCCATATTAAATCTTAGCAATCATCATGTATGATGGTCCCGATTTGAAAACCCATTTTGCGCGTGCGGAAGCAAACATTTCATTCAATGCATATAAAAACAGGGGTGAAGGAATGGTGATTACAATTTTTTGCGTTTTAAGCTCATGTGTGTGTTTTGCTTATAATCAAATGCATAAGGCAAGTAAGAACATAAAGCAGTAAAGAACACACGAATTTTATAGTGGTTCGGAGTCCAACTCCTACATCCATTCTTCCCTATCATCAGGGGCACCAACTTAACCAACTGGACTTAGTTTAACGTGTTAGTCCAACACCCAACAGATGTTTACCGAGTTCACACTCAAACGGGACTTATCACCCTCACGGGATTGCCTACCCTCCCTTTCGGGATTGCTAGATATTTACCGAGTTCACACTCACCTACAAACTTATCCAACCAACTGGTTTGGGTAAGGTTTGTTTGGTTTCCAACTAGGTTGAGATTTTCCCTTACATTTGTTTAGACTCAATGCTAAGGTTGAGAAAATCTCTCTAAGCTTAGGATATGGCATTTATGCTTAGATCTAGGGTAGAACACTTCTTGAATATAAGCGTGTATTTCTTGCTCTGTGTTCCACGGTGGGAATGCTTTGTGTATGTGGCTCTTGGCTCTGTAGCATCTTTTTCCACATTCTCCACACAAATAATGAAGGAAGAACTTGTATTTATAGTGTGGATTTGAATGTTACCGTTGGATGGAGTCACATTCAAATCCATACTATTTTGTAGCTTCTTGCAGCTTTTCCAGGCTGGTTGTCTTCCTCTCGTTGGTCCACGTCGGTGACTCTAACGGTATATTCCTCGATTCCTCGCCTTGAATCATTCAGATTTCTAAGTCTCGGTGTCTTGATTCCATCCGAGCCTTGGTCTATCTGAGCCTTGGTGACTTCTCTTGGCGGACCTTATCGTCGATCGAGCATCTTGACACTTTCGGTGGACCGAGTTCAGTTCTTCGACTTGGATATCGACCCTCGGTCACTAGTACTTTCGGCTAACTGATCATCAGTAGCGTTCTGATTCTCAGTGAACATGACTTCAGATGACTTCTCTTCTGATGACTTCTCTTCTGATCTGGTATGTAGATTTCTGGTTTTCTGATATCTGATTTCTTCTCGCCTGATCTGATCAGCTCACATGATCAGATCAGTATAGCATTAGGTCACATATCAGTTTATCTGCATCAGATTAGTTCATCAGATTAGCATATTAGGTTAGCATATCAGTTTAACACATCTGGTCTCAATCACGTCTGATCTTGACCATCTGCTCATCTTCATATCTGATCTCGATCACGTCTGATCTCGATCAGTCTCATCTGCTCCTCTTCTGATCTGCAACCTTCTCTTCTGATCCGGTCATCTGATCTGGTCTCCTGATCAGCTGGCTTAGCTTATCTTCTCTTCTGATTTTGCACAGCTCACCAGTTTAACTTCGGAACTCATCTTACTCATCTAATCTCGATCAGTCTCGTCTGCATCCTCATCTGATCTCGATCATCTACTTCTGATTCCGTGAGTTCCCCCTCAATTTGTTCTCTCGTTCCCCCTCAACTTGTTATCTGTAAATTAGCGTCAATAAACAAGTTGATAATGTTTTGGCATAATTCATCAAAACTAAAATATCCCAACAATGTAACTAATAATATTGCATGTTGGGAGATGAATTTAATAAAGAAGTTTTGATTAGATCCCAAAAACCCTTAAGTATGACATGTTCAGGATAATCTTGATAGTCTGAGTCAGGTTTCAGCATAGATTGTTTAGGAAGATATCTGCACAATGTATAGTTAGCAGATATAGATCAGGTAAGATCTTGAAGTTACTGAAGAACTCAGAAGGTACTGACTAACTAAAGAATCAGTATAACTGAATGTTCAAAAAGGTACTGAAGATGCTGAAGAAATGAAGACAAAGATATTACTGAAGACTCAGTAAGTTATTGAAGACACTGAAGACTCAATAAGTTCTTTGAGACACCAAGACTCGAAGAAGTTGCTTAAGACATCAAGACTCAATGAAGTTCTTTGACATCAAGACTCGATGAGTTTCTCAAGACATCAAGACTCGATGAAGTTCTTTGAAGACATCAAGATTCAAAGAAGTTCTTCAAGACATCAAGACTCAATGAAGTTATCAAGACATCAAGACTTCGATGAAGTTCTCAAGATATCAAGACTCGATGAAGTTCTTTGAAGACAATCAAGACTCGATGAGTTCTTTGAAGATATCAAGACTCGATGAGTTATCAAGACTCGATGAAGATCTCAAATACTCGAAGATAACCCAATGTTCGTGAGGCACTGAATAATATCTGTCTAAAGACTACAAAACTGAGAAAAACGCACATGTTCAGAAAATTAGATATTGCCCAAAACATTCTAGTGCAGACAAAAGGAACTAAGTCTAAGTGTTGTTTAAGGTTATCTCTTTCAGAGAGATTGACCAAAAGGAGCCGTTTTGTTTGTCTACATTCACTGAAGACAAGAACCAATCAGAGGAAGACAAAGATCGCATTTCATCGACACCGAAAAGCCAGGACCCCGAATTATGTCGGAGTACTAAGTTCCGCATCGCAAAAATTGGTGATTGGCTACATGATTTCATATTTCCTAAAACATGCAAGGGAGTGTTCAAACCCTAAAAATAGTCGTTCATCAAACACCAGAAGAGGAAACTCATAAAGCTATCTCTTCCAACTGATAGTTTTTTCAAAGAGTGGCCTTGGTGAAGTTGCCTATAAATACCAGTGGCCCTTTACATTGAGAGGTTACGGAAATTTCAAAGCAACTCAAGAGCTCATTCGTATTATTGCAAATTGAAGCACTTGAAAACCCTAGAATTTCCCAAGTGTTTCACATTGGAGAGAGCTCACTATTCTAAGCCTAGATTGATAGATATATCCAAAGCTTAGAAGAGATATCCTAGCCTTTGCATTAGTTCTTATTGTGAAGGATATCTCACCCTAGTTTGAAACCAACCCAAAACCCAAACCCTTTGTTAAGGTAGTTTGTGTGTGTTTTGTTGGTGAGTTAGAGTTGTAAAGAGTGAGTAAGTTACATTGAGTTAGCCAAAAAACTCTAGAGAAGAAGTTAGTAAGCTACTTGTGGTAGTCTGTGTTGGGGAATTATTTGCACGGATCTATTTGGGATGAATATGTAAATACAAATTTAATTCTAACAATTATTACTAGCATGAATTAATCCTATATTAATTCAAATAATAATTCAACAACAAATCATGCATATAAACAGTTCACATAAATCCTACGCATGCGGAATTGCTACGGGTTTACATGAACTAACCTCTTGGAGTGGCAATGGTCTCGTTGATAAAAACACACCAAAAAGCCTTCCCAAGTATTCCATAGTCCTTGCTCGTCAATCCGGTGGAAGGAAGCTCGCGAACAATTAACAAAAGGGAAAATAAAAATTTGTTGCACTACCTTTGTGGATTTACTAATTTTTCCAGCACATGGAATTGTACTTGGGAATGAAACATTCATCCCCTATTTATAGAGGGGTCTTGGTCGAAATTTTGTGCATGAATAAGATGGAAAAATCTTTTTCTTGATCTTCAAGAAATCTTAAATATATCCAATATATTCTTTTCTCCATATTAAAAATATTCCACAAAAATCCCAACTTCCTTTTGTTATGGTATTTTCGAAAATTTAAGGATAAAGATTCCAAGATTTGGATCTTCTTGAATTTATGAGATATTCTTGTATTCCAAGAATACATATCTTCCATAATATCTTTTCAAGAAAATCAAGAAAATCTTTATTTTCCTTCTTTTTCTATATTTTTCAAAATCTTCATATAAATAACCAAGTGGGAGATTTCTTGAATTTAATGAGATAATCTTGTATTCCAAGAATACATATCTTCATTCCATAACAAAATTCAAAGAAAATCTTTCTCCCCTTTTATTCATATTTTTCGAAAAAATGAGGAAAAATAGCAACAAAAATTTATCTTATTTTTAAACACCTTTTTCAGTTATTGAACTTTATGTATGGGCTACTTGAGGGGCCTTTAGGAGAATTAAGATTGGACCTTCCAATGGATCTTGAATTATCAATATTGAGCCACAATATTATTCAAGCCCATAAATATTAATTAATCCCACTACATAATTAATATTGCACTATCCATCTTAACCCATATTATCAAGTATGGCTCTCCTTTATTATTTCCGTGTTTAAGATTATCTAGCCCATTAATTCATTCAAGCCACTGAAATAGCTTTCCATTAATTAATATCTTTTATCCTTGGTTAAGGAACGGTTCAACATTATTATCCATACCGGAAACAAATTCCACTTGCAAGATTTGGTATGATAAATCTTATGAACCTCCCAAGGGGGCAAATCGAACAAGCGTACTTGCACGTGGAATTTGTCAAGCGTCCTATTCAGTGCATCAGTCATGCACTAGTGTAATTTCTTGGTCAAGTCAAGTATATCTGAGCCTTACACTTCAACCTTTCACGATGGATTGTTCATTTCCATCTAGGTCGTGAATGGTGTACTTTTGGTTACAAGGAACTGTTAATTTAATCTTCTGTGATATGGTATCACTAAATTAACTACAATGTAACACGTACTATTTATTGAACAGTTATGCAGTAAATATATGTAACATTCAATGATATTTAAAGCATCAGTGATAAATAATTTATTTCAGTAAATAAGACAGAAATTCAGTTTGATTATACAAAGTAAAAGCATACTTTCCAGAAATTCAGTTTGACCTCAGTGAATAAAAAGTTTGAAAAATCACTGAACACGTGTATCCCCCCCCATACACGTGTGAGACTCGTTAGCACCGGGACCAACATTGCCCAAAATACAAAGTATTGAATCTCCTTAATTCTCTACCCAACATGAATCAAAACAATAATTATTAATTCCACACGATCCTATTTAAGGGACGGGGATTAAGAAATAACTAACCACTGAGGTCTAATTCTTCTATATTCAGTTATGAAGAATGTATCCTCATGTAGGTCCTATTCAGCACATCATAATGCACTAGTGCAATCTCTTGGTCAAGACAAGTCAATCTGAGCCTTACACTTCAACCTTTCACGATGGATTGTTCATTTCCATCTGGGTTGTGAATTCTATACTTTTGTTACGAGGAACTGTTAATTTGATCTTATGTGATCTGGTATCACCAAATTAACTACAATGTAACACATACTTATTTATAAACATATATGCAGGAAATATATGTAACATTCAATCATATTTAAAGTATCAGTGATAAATAATTTATTTCAGCAAATAAGACAGAAATTCAGTTTGGTTATACAAAGTAAAGCATACTTTCCAGTATAACCCCAGCATATACATCTCAGCTGGTCATCCTATTCTGATATTTAATCCATCAGTCAGCTAACAGGCCTGACTGGTCCTATTACATCTGTTTTGGAACTTCCATCAGAACTATAAATTTCCCAACAATGGCTAAGAAATAATAAAACGTAAAGAACAAGTGATTTGGTGACCCAGTTCGTCGGAAACACTATGTCTGGGGGCAATACCAAGCCAGGATATTTATTATATATGTGCCTAAAAGCTCTAAGATTTCGAACCCTTTTTCACTTAGGAATTACTACTATTTATAAGATTACAAGATGGATCGTGTAACCCTAATGGGCCACACGAGAATCCCTAGATTCTAAGATCTTTGTCGGATTTAAACGATCTCCAGCTTCCATAATTATCGCCGAGAATCTCTCCCACCGATCTTCTTCCCATAACTATCCTCATAAGGTGCTTTGTTGTCGATCCGACATCTTTTCCATAAATACGCTGGGCGACCACGCTGTCCTATCCAACTTCAGCCAGCTTTCCACACATAATTGACCATTGGGGATGGGTCTCCTCACTGTGTTGGTTGCCTGGTCGACTGGACTCCTTGTTCGGTCTGGCTCTCTACGACCTTGAACACTTGAAGGCCTTTTAAGCCATCTTGAGTTGACCATCTTCGCAATGGATCCCGATCGATTGTCACGTGGTCGCTGACCGACTACACGTGCACAACAAGAAGATGCTTGGTTGAGTGTTTAGTTGATAACTTTGAAACCTCTATGGTAATCCCCAAATTTTAAAACTGGGGAATCATTTATTCCTCAAATTTTTTAGGGGTAATTTCGTTCCACCCTTTATTACACAAAAAAAATATTAAAATAATAATACTCTCTTCAAAAATCAATTAAATTTATTCCATTCCTAAAGAATTTTGGCAAACCAAACAAAATCAATGGTTATGATAGTGATTCTCATTATCGACCAAACAATGCAACTTTAAGAAACATATATATTCATTTCATTCCTTACATTCTTATTATCATTTCTTGTAGCAAACCTAGCGACCCTTAGAGGGTGTTTGCAAGAAATTATAAGTGATTATAGTCACCTAAATTGTATAAATAAGTAATTTATGGTGTTTTATTTCTCTTTTATTAGATTAAATAAGCTCTTAAAAGCTATTCCCCCAGTCCTGTTTTAGATTGCTCAGTCACTGTTTGGCTCGTGTTTTAGCGAACGAGTTGTTTATTAGTATTTTAAATGATAAATAAATTTTTAAGGTGGGGTATGATAGTGCTACCCCTCATCTATCCTACACTTCCTTTAAAATTACTTTATCATTTCATATACTAATAAAAAAATCTCTTGCTAAAACACGAGTCAAACTGTGACTAAGCAATCTAAAACAGGACGGAGAGAGTATAAGTTAAAAGTTGAAAAATAGTGTTTTTGGTAGCTAACTTATTAGCATTTTTTAAGTATTATTAACTTCTTTTGCATACACTATCACTTTTTTTTTCATAAACACCATCAACTTCTATTATAATTAATTTTCTTAAAATATTTTTTTTCAAACTAACCCCTTAATCTAAAATCGCATGGGCCAATGACAAGTGATTGAGGAGAATTGTGGAAAGGATCCACCGTCCATGGTAGGGGACAGGAGAGGACCATCCATGTGGCAAACAGAAGCAATCATGATTTCAAACCCACGTTAAGAATGTGCCTTTTTTCTCTTTCCAGAACGGCTTTCAGCTGGATGACCACTGCTCAACACAATTAGGATTAGGTTTATCATCTAAATTATAGAATCATCACGTGGGGAATTTTCTCTCTTAGCCTCCATCCTAATTCTCTCTCTTACTTTTGAAGATAAACCTAATCCTAATTGTGTTGAAAGATCTCTTACTTTTGAAGATAAACCTAATCCTAATTGTGTTGAAAGAGAGAGAATTAGGATGGAGGCTGATTAAGAAAATTTCCTGCGTGATGATTCTTTAATTTAGATTGTGTCCTGCAATTAGTATTTCCAATGGATTAAGTCTTGTACGTATTTAGGTATACCGTCCACTTATAGTGTATTTTAAAATTATACAATTTATTATATTAAAAAGTGTAATTTTTTTACATTGAATCGTACAACTATTAATATGAAAAAATAATTGCACGATTCAGTGTAAACAAGTTGCACTTTTTAATATAACAAATTGTCCGATTTTAAAATGCACGCTACAAGAAAATAAAGAATTGCTTACGAAAATTTTTAAATGGATTCGAAATTTTCCTACAAAAATAATTTGAACCTTAAAGAGTTGGTATTGCCTACGATTTTTTTTTTTTGATAACCTGATATCCTGCCCGAAGATCGACTAATCCGGGGGACCAGAACCCACCATCCACAAGCGGGGGCCCCACTTTAAGCCAGAGCTGGGCTCTGTATGGACTTGCCCATCTCAAGAGTTAATCGCACCTAAGGGATTTCGAACCTGAGACCTAAAGAGGAGCATACTCCTAAGTCTCAAGTCTACACCACTTGGCCAACCCTTGGGGATTGCCTGCGATTTACTTACCAATTTTTAGAATAATTTATGAAAAACTACCTACACAAAATAATTTCTTAGGCAAACAAATTACCTATGAAGAAACTATCTACACATTTATAAGTTTCACAGGCAAACAATTAATTACAAAAGATAATTTCCTAAGCGACTTATATTTCCGTTGGAATTATATTTGTAGTATAGAAATGACTTACAAATAAATTTACCTACGAATTATATTCCGTATGCAAATTTACCTATGAATGAAAATGCTTATATGATTAGGAAATTTTGAACATAAATCGTAGGCAATCTTTACTATTTAAGGAAGAAATGATTTTCATTGGGAATTCCGTAGGCACATTAGAATATTCTGTAGGTAATTCTCTTGTAGTGTAACTATGAGTGCACGGTGTATCTGGATGTACATGAGACCCACCAACTTCCAATAGTTTTGTATGTTTTTGCTTTTCCAATTTGATCATTAATTTGGTATCAATTTTGGTTCTTTTGATATTAATTTCTATATTATGTATTTTTACATTTTTTATCTGAACTCTCTATTTCCAGTGTCGTTGTTGTACGTGCAAAGTGTCACTATTTAAAATCTTGGTATTTTTTAAATAGTAACATTTTATATACACATCAGTGATACATGAAATAGGGTTGGTCTCCCATGAATCAGGTTTATATTATGAACTTGGATTATTTGACTCATTTCATTTATTTCCAACACATTTTTTTAAATCACTAAACTTAATTCATATTATACTCTGGGCATGATCAAATATTATTAATTTAAAATAAGGTTCATAACATGAACTAAATCTATAATAGTTTTTGTCCATGAAATAAAAGAATTAACGTGAACTAAGTTCACAAAATTTGTCTTTTAGTATGGCATCATGGAAAAGAAAAATTACTTGAAGGTTCTCTCTGTGTAAATTGCGTTTTCGTTTGGTATTATTCAAGAAAGGGATTCTCAGTTATTTTTTTTTCTCTCTATCATGTATAACTATCTCACAAGTGCATTCTGAAATGATGTGGCATTTATTTATGGGTCCATAATGCTTGTAACAATCCACAGGAAGAATGGACCCCACAGTTGAAATTTTGAAACTATGGTTCTAAAGAAAACATATAAATGCATGTACCAACTAAAATACTTGTTTAACATGGATCATCTCGAGTCACTCTAACAGGTTTTGACCCATTAGTCCACATGGACGTAGTTCAATTGGTTCCTGGGTGGCAGATTGCTATAAGGACGCAGGATCGAGTCTTGGCAGTCGCAGTGTGGGAGTTTTATCCCTTCAATATGGAAGATAGTTCGTAAGATCGTATTACACCTGGTCCTCCCACCCAGATTCATTGAAATACCATGATTTACCACCTCCACCATTTCTGTCAGGCCGGGGGGTAGGGGCCCTGGGGGCGAGGGTTCCGCCTTTTTGCTACAAGGTTTTGACCCATTAATTAATATTGGCAGGTCCTAGGTAAAAAGAAAAAAAAACACCCCTATATTTCATATAAAATATATTAAATATCTCAGTGTTTAAATAGATGCATATAATTTCTTTGTATTTTGTTAAAATATATGCACACTCTCCTCTGTATTTTAATATATGCATAAAACCCCCCCTCTGTTTCATATAAATGCACAAAACACCCTATATGTTTCAATAAATGTATAAAACCTCCTTATGTTTCATTAAACTAAAATATTAATGAAAAAGACTATAAAAAATTACTACAATTAATAAAATGAACATAAATAAAAAATACAGATAAATTAGATTAATCATTAATAATCTCAAAATTATATCAAAGTCCAAAATTGTTAGTTCTTTAAAAAAAAAAACCACACGAGTACAACAAGAACCCCGAAAACATAAAACATCAATTAAAAACAAACTCGAGTTACAAACATGTTCAATTAAAAAGTGACGAAAAAAAAAAAAAAATTAATTACTTTTATAGAACATGTGTGAGAGAGTTTTGTGCATATTTTATGAAACGCATGGGGATTTTATGCATATTTTATGAAACACGGGGGATTTTCGTGCTTATATTATAATACAGGGAGGAATTTATATTTTTTATATAAGTTTGAGTTAATACCCAGTCTTACTAAGGGAGAGTGATGCACATTCTTCATTTAAAAATGAAGAAAGGGGTTTTTGTGCATATTTTAATAAAATGCAAGGGTTTTATGCATTTATTGAAACACATGGGTGTTTTATGCATTTTATGGAACACATGAGTGTTTTATGCTTTTTACCCGGCAAACTCTAGGCTGAACAAGTTTTATGCTATAAAATTTATTTTTAATTTATGGGCATGTGAAACTATCCAAAGTATGATTCGGGTCAAGTTTAGTGAATTAGAAAAATGTGTAAAAATTGGTGAAATGAATCAAATAATCCTAGTTCATAGTATGAAACTTGTTCATGGGAGATCAACCCATTAATATTTGTCTGATTCTCAAAATTTTCCAGCACAAATGTTCGAGGCGCTAACAACAAAATAGGAAAAATATATACACACACTCAATTTTTTAATATGGAGTATATGTAGTTGTATATAACTGTACTCCCTTTCATCCCACAAAGATAGTCATATTTGGAGTTTTACACATATCAATAAAAATTCATTTAATTTGCTTGAAATTCTGGATTTTACCTATAAAGTCTATAATATATCATTCATTCATATTACACTTTATTTAATAAACATGTGCATTCCCAATATACATTAGATAGAGGTATTTTAAATAATTTACACATTTTTAATATAGAAATTACTATAATGTGGGACATGGCAAAAAAAAAAAATCATTGTTGTGCCCAGTCTGCAACAAGTAAAAGATGCAAGGCCACGTGTTCGCCTAACACACATGTGGACCAATGACCGTCGAAGTCAAGTCCACAGTCCCAAGTGTGTTCGCCGCACAGGCAAAGTCGTCGATCAACAGCGTAGATCAAACACATGTTCGCCATGTTGGGTGAACACGAGGTGCTACCAAAGACATGGTCCAACAGGGACCGTACGCGTGTCCGCCACATTGGGCGAACACGGGTCGAGCACGTGGGGCCCCAAGAACGGGGCCCACAGCAAGCTTTGTAGGCGAACAAGATACCAGTCATGAGACACCTGAAAGACAAGTCAAAGACTTCGGGTGGAAGTAAAGATAGATATTAGTCAGGGAAGTCCCACGGGACACATGTCACTACTATGTGTAATCTTATCAATAAAAATGGCAGCTCATGCTCGCCAACCTGTATAAATAGACCCATTGAGGTCAAATAAAGGCCTCTCTGGCCGCTTGTTGGGCATGTCTCTTGGCCTGGATCCTTTCAAGCTTGGGGTTATTTCTTTTCGCCATCTCGGTGCATTCAGAGGTACTAACATCAATAGTTACGGAAGGAGGAGCTGGAGGAGCTGCAAGATGTCGAAAAGGGAGGTGTGTGAGAACGGGATTAAAATTAACTACAAGTTAGAGTGAACTGAATATTTACTATTCGGATCAACGACGAACAAATGATGGGGAGGCCTCCGTTGTTCGAGCAGAAATCACAGAAAAAATATATTCTCATTTACTAAAAAATGATAATTTGTTTATGTTTACAGGGTATGTACAACCTCAATATATACAATTATAATAGAGTGGAAAAAGGAAAGTATAAATAAAGTTGACTAAATTAAATAATCATCTTTGATTGATCAAATCAATCATCAATGTTCCACTTTCAATTACCAACGTCTCTTTCCACTAATTTCTCTTTTCCACTCTCCCCCTCAAGTTGGATTGTAAATATTGAGCATATCCAAATTGCTAATGCACATGTCCAAGTTATGAATTGGAAGCCCTTTTGTGAAAATGTCGGCAACTTGTTGTTTGGTAGGCACGTAGATCATGCAGATGGTCCCATTTTCAACGTTTTTCTTGATAAAATGTCGATCAATTTCTATGTGCTTTGTTCTATCGTGTTGGACGAGGTTATGGGCGATGTTAATAGCTGCCTTATTATCACAATAGATCTTCATTGTGTCTTCATAGTAACTCTTAGCTCCCGCATGATCTTTCGTAGTCAAAGCCCTTCGCAAATTCCTTGTGCAGCTACCCTGAATTCTGCCTCTGCACTGCTTCTAGCCACAACATCTTGTTTTTTGCTCTTCCATGTTACCAAGTTCCCCAAGACGAAGGAGCAATATCCTGTAGTGGACCTTCTATCTTCTATGCACCCTGCTCAATCAGCATCGATGTAAATTTCTATTTCTCGTTGCTCTCCCTTTTTGAAGAACAAACCTTTTTCCGATGAGCCTTTTAGGTACCTAAGAATTTTAAAAACAAAGTCACGGTGAGATTCTTTAGGAGAGTGCATATATCGACTTACCATGCTGACTACGAAGGCAATGTTAGGCCTTGTGTGGGCTAAGTAGATGAGTCTCCCAACCGGCCTTTGATATTCTTCTTTGTTCACGTCCTTACCATTGTCTTCAAATTTCTTTCCAGGCTCAATGGGGGTATCACTTGGTTTGCATCCTAGCATTCCAGTTTCAATTAGAAGGTCAAGGATATATTTTCTTTGTGAGATACTAATGCCCTTTTTGGATCTAACAACCTCCATTCCCAAAAAATATTTCATTTTCCCCAAATCTTTGACTTCGAATTCAGCGGCCAAGATTTTCTTTAATAGGTCAATTTTCAAAGCATCATCTCTGATGACTATTATGTCGTCAACGTATACAATCGAGATTGCCTTTTTTTCTCCTTTGGTATGTCAGAAAAAATATGGTATGATCTGATTGTCCTTGTTGGTACCCATGTCCTTTTATAACTTTCGAGAGTCTATAAAACCAAGCCTTTTGAGATTGTTATAGCCCGTAGAGGGATTTTTTTAATCTACACACTTTGTCTTCATCGCGCTTTCTAGCAAAGCAAGGAGGTATCATCATGAATATCTCTTCTTTTAGATTTCCATTCAAGAATGTATTTTTATGTCGAGTTGGTGAACGGGCCAATCAAAGTTCGCTGCTAATGAGAGGAGGACCCGTATGGTGTCTAATTTTGCTACTAGGGCAAATGTCTCTGTATAGTCAACTCCATAGGTTTGAGTGAAGCCTTTAGCAACTAGTCTGACTTTGTGACGCTCTATAGTACCATCCGCTTTATATTTCAAGGTGAACACCCATTTGCACCCCACTGGTTTTTTTCCATGTGGCATTTTTATCACTTCCCAGTTTTCATTTTTTGCCAGAGCACGCATTTCTTCCATAATAACCTCTTTCCATTCAGGTATTTCGAGAGCTTTGAGAATATCTCTTGGTATTTTTGTGTTGTCAAGGTTAGACGAAAAAGCACGAAAACTAGCAGATATGGCATTATTAGAAACAAAGTTTGAAATAGGATGCATGGTGCATGATCTTTTTTGTTTCCTTAGGGCAATAGGTAAATCAGTACTTATGTAACCTGATGCATGTGTGTCTTCATGACTATTTGGGCCTGTCATAGGTTCAGACTCTATTGGTGCTTCTGTTGTGGGGTTCTCTACCTCCTTTTGTTTTGGCCGTCGTGAGTAGACTAATATTTCTTTGTTTTGTTTTTTTTGTATCTTCCCCTGAGCCTGAATGAGTTTCAAGACAGGGGTTTTCTTTTATAGTAAAAAAATGATCAAAAAACCGATCTTCGCTAATGTTGTTGGGTATCTCCCCCTGAAGAGAGGGTTTTTGAAAATAAGGTGTATTTTCAAAAAAACATGACATCAGCACTAGTGAAGACTCGATATGTGGAAGGATCAAAGCACTTGTACCCTTTTTGGGTGGAAGAATAGCCGATAAAAACACATTTAGTGGCAAGAGAGTCAAGTTTACCATGATTTTGTTTGTGAACATGTATAAAAGCGGTGCACCCAAAAACTCTTAAGGGTATATCATGGTTAAGTCGAGACAAAGGGAAGGTTATTTTTAGCGCGGAAATAGGTGTCAAAAAGGAGAGAACACGACTTGGCATGCGGTTAATCAGCTATGTAGCAGTTAAAATAGCATCTCCCAAAAAAAAATTGGCATGTTGGTGGTGAACATGAGAGTTCGAGCTACTTCAAGAAGGTATCAATTTTTACGTTCAGCCACCCCCATTTTGTTGGGGAGTGTAAACACACAAGCTTTGGTGTATAATGTCGTGGTTTTTGAGAAATTCATCGAGGATGGTATTAAAATATTCTGAGCCATTGTTAGTGCGTAAAATTTGAATCTTTGTGTGAAATTGAGTTAAAATCATAGTGTAGAAATCCGTAAAAGTGGTACGAACATCGGCTTTTTCCTTTAAGAGGTAAACCCAACTAACCCGAGTGTGGTCATCTATAAAGGTGACAAATCATTTCTTGTGAGTGCGATTTGCTACATTCGTAGGGCCCCAAACATCACTATGTATGAGTGAAAAAGGTGTAGAGGGTTTGTATTGTGATTGATTAAATGAGTTGCGTGTGTGTTTAGCAAGTTCACAAACCTCACATTGAAAATCAAAGCCTTTTTTACTTGAAAAAATAGAGGGATACGTTTGTTTCAAGTAATTATTACTAGGATGGCCAAGTCTATAATGCCATAAATGAATTTCACAAGTTTTAGAAATTGAATTGAAAATGACAGTTTGATCTCTTTACTCATCTCTCATTTTCCTCAAATTAGTAGAGCCCCCCACTCTCTTCAGCTTTGCCAATCGTCTTCCTCGATGACAGACTCTGAAATATGCAGTGAGAGTGAAAGAAATTAGCTGAACAATTAGAATCTTTGGTTAATTGGCTAATAGATAGTAAGTTGCAAGATAAATTTGGTACATGAAGGACAAAATTAAGGGCTATAGAATTAGAAATTTGAATGCTCATTTTTCCTGCAACAGGCGATAAAGTACCATCTGCTATCCTTACTTTTATATTACCAGCACAAGGTGTATAGGTATTAAATAAGTTATAAGAAGAAGGCATGTGGTCAGATGCCCCTGAATCTATTATCCAGGGGGTTTTAATTCTATGAGTATTGAGTGCATGTAAAGTGTTACCTCTATGGGCCAAAGAACTAGAAGGAGGGAACTGACCGGATGTCTGGAAATTGGAGAACAAGTTGTATAATTGCTCTAGTTGTTATGTGCTAAACGTACCTCCAGGGCTTGAGTTACTTGTCTTTCCCTCATCTGTAACAGCTTGATATCCACGATTCTTGTTCTGTCTCGGTTTCCAGCCTTCTGGTTTGCCATGGATTTCCCAACATGTATCACGGGTGTGCCATGTCTTATTGCAATGATCACAAAATGGGAGTTTTTTCTTTGTTTGATTTAGGCCAAGGTTGTTATAAGATGAATTAAGCCCATTATTGGGTTTCTGAGTTGGCCCATAATGTTTAGAGTGTGGTTCAGCCTCATTAAATGGATGGTTAAAAGAATTAGAAGACTTACTCGACTTTTGTTTCATAGTTAGGGCAGAAATTTCGCCCTTTTCTGTTTTTAACATCACTTTCCGCCCTGCTTCCTCTCGTCGGACTTCAGCAAAGACTTCCCGGGTCGACGGCAGTGGGTGCCTCCCAAGAATCCTTTCCCTCATGTCATCCAACTCTCGGTTTAGTCTGACGAGAAACTCGAACACCCTTTCTGTTTCCAAGAGTTTTTTGTATTTTACGATGTCGGTGGAACAAGTCCATTCTTCCCCAAAACTGAGATCTAACTCTTGCAATATATTGGTCACCTCTATGTAGTAATCAGTGACGTCCCTATCGCCTTGGGTTATATTCCATAGACGGGTTTTCAACTCAAAGATTTGAGCGAAATCATCTTCATCGGAATATGTCTCCTTGACTACATCCCATATATCTTTAGCAGTGGGAAGAAAAAGGTAAGTTTTTCCAATTGCTGGTTTCATGGAATTTGCCAGCCAAGCCATCACCATCACCATTGCATTATTCTAGCTCCATTTTCGGAGAGCGGCAGCATCTGATGAAAGGGGCTTCTCTATTTCACTCGTAAGGTACCCCATCTTATTTTTTCCTTCGAAAATCAATCGAATAGATTGAGCCCACTCACATAAATTTCCCGTTTAATTTCTCCACCGAAATCTGGAAGGAGAAGTTGTTTTGTCCATATGGTCCCGGGATGAAATTTTTTTCATCCTCCGTGTTAGTAGCGGACGCAGACTCTCCCTTTTTGTTTTCCTCCATAAAACAATGGATTAAGAATTGTTTGGCTCTGATGCTAAGAAGAAATCACAGAAAAAATATATTCTCATTTACTAAATAATGATAATATGTCTTATGTTTACAGGCTATGTACAACCTCAATATATACAAGTATAATAGAGTGGAAAAAGGAAAGTATAAATCATAGTTGACTAAATTAAATTATCATCTTTGATTGATCAAATCAATCATCAATGTTCCACTTTCAATTACCAACGTCTATTTCCACTAATTCCCAATTACCAACGTCTCTTTCCACTAATTTCTCTTTTCCACAGTGTTCAACTTTTCTACTGTCCGATCGAAGTAGTTCTCGAGATTGATCTGTCAGATGGCACTGAAATATCTATCGCTGGTGTGTTCGTCTGATGCCTTCTTGGGTCCTGAAACATACACAAGAAGTTAATATCAGTAAACACTTATGAGTTGTAAATATTCGAACTTACTTCGGAAAATCCCGAAGTCAGTTGGGATATCAAACCGAGCATTCGGATCACTAGCCGAGGTGGCACTTTTCCAGTTGCCTCCAGCGAACCAGAATTTTTCCTTCCAATCTTTGATCTTTTTCGGCACCTCCTCCACTATCCTGCGTTCCGTGTTCGCTTACATGAACAACCACCCTTCCTCACCCCGGGGACGGGTAAAGGGGACCAAGCGAGCAAGTTCGTCAGTGGTCGGGAAGTACCGATGTTTCATCTTGCCGAACATAGTCGGGATGCTCATAACTGTGTGCCACATGTTTGGCTTCAACTGGGAGATAGTTATGTTCCATACGACGAGCAAGCATGTGATCTCCGGGTGCAGGGGGAAGCAAAGACCTGCCTCCATGGTATCGATTTGACCGTCTCACACCCTTCTGGGGGTTGGTCTGCTTGCTCGTCACCCCTCGGCGCCCAAAAGAAGACATCTTTTGGAGTCTCGTATTTTCGATATAATTGAGCCAGCCAGTCATCTTCGATTATGCTCGGCACCCTGCTTACTCAAAAATTAGTGGACCTAGACGAGAGATGAGGTTGCTCGGGCCAGGCTATGGATTGTCGAGTGTCGTCTTCGGCATATGTGGGGTTGTGTGGTCTGCCCATTGGGGGTTCACCAATATGTTCGCTCGGGTGCTCGCCCGAACGCTCATCCCCACCGTGTTCGCCCGCATCATTCCTGTCATCCTCATGACGATGGGACGGTTCCCGAAGCTCTGCATCATCGAGAAAATCCGGTCGGGCCAATTCTCGGTCCAACTCCGCGATAGCATCCTCGGTGGAGGACAACAATGCCACTGACCCCAGTCGTGGCAGTTCGCCAGCCTCCGATCCGGAGGCACTGACTTCAGAAATGGATGCCTTACCCAGATTCCAGTAACGGAAGCGTTGTGACTCCGCGTGGTGGTGGTGCGAGTCCGACCCTACCGAATTGGACATAAGGAAAAGGGCAAGAAAGAAAAGTTTTTTACTTGAGAAAAGGAGTCGCCAAAAAAATTTGGCTGGGAGAAGAAAGGAATCGCCGGAAATGACACGAGACATCTGGAAGACAAGTCGAAGACTTCAGGTGGAAGAAAAGACAGTTGTTAGCCAGGGAAGTCCCATGGGACACGTGTCACTACAATGTGTAATCTTATCAATAAAATGACATATCATGCTATCAACCTGTATAAATAGACCCATTGAGGTCAAATAAAGAGTTCACAAATTTATTACCAAGCATCTCTATATTTACTCTTTATATCCAGTTCATTTCGTGTTCGACACGTGTACATCTTGTTTGTTAGTCAGTAAATAACAAAGCCACATCAAAATCCACATAAGATCAACTAATAACAATCATGACTATATTTATCGAATGGAAAGAGTGTATACTACTCCCTCCGTCCCAAAGTTAATGGGATTTTGATTGTTCATAAGGATTTTTTAGTGGAATAATGATAAAGTGATAAAGTGGTGGGGTAGAAAGAGTTGTTTATTAGTATTTTATATGATAAAGTGATGGATAATTGGGGATAGAAAGAATTGTTTATTATATTTTATATGATAAAGTGATAAAATGATAAAATAACATTACCATTAACTTTGGGACAAAAATAATGGGTACTTTACCATTAACTTTGGAACGGGGGGAGTACTTATTAGCAGAGGCGGATACAGCATGGTTAAAGGGTATGCACTTGCATACCCTCTTTTTCTCCCAAAAATTACTATACATATTATATTTAGTATTTAATTTAAATAATATTAAAAGTGTGGAAAGAGGGTATGCATCGTATGCCAACTGCAAGTGTGAAAAAAACATTCATAGTAATGACTAATTATGTGGAGGCACACTTGCATGAGGCATTCTCTCACGGTGAGATTTTACATAATTTGAAAGATTGATGCTTTAACACTTTGGGAGGGAAGTATGATTTGTCTTTAGGTTGATCTCATTCTCACGACGTGGCCGCCTCATATGAGTTTTTGTCAATTATGTGAAGTAAATTGCAGAATAACTTCATAAATTAATTTTTGAGTGATTGCTTAGTTACTTATATATATAAAGATAGATGTGTTTGTAAAAACACGATATAATATTTTGTACCACTTTTAAAGTATAAGAACTCATCGAGAACAATTATAATTTTTCGTTAGAAAAAAAACTTTTTAAATTGTAATTTTTAATATTACTATATGTTTTCAAGTTTAAGTTGCCTATATATTCTTTTTTATATTAATATTTTTTTAGGACTTACTTTTTATTTTAAATGGAATGATTTTAAAATATATTTTAGTATTCCCACAATTGTGCATACCCAATTTAAATTTTCTGGATCTGCCACTGCTTATTAGTGGTGAAATTAAATATCTTCAACAAAATTCCAGCATGTGATGTGAGAGAGAATACCCTAATAAAGGTAGTACGAAACGAACTCGAAGTAAATGCATATACCAACCTTTAATACTAGTATGTTCAAAAAACAAAAGATCTAAAACAGAAAAAAGTTACTATAAAATACATAAACTTTGCTAATCATTTTTGCAGATTAACTACTTGAAATTCATCTCACTTTTACTCTCATAATCCACCACACATGCATTTATAACATAAAGCATAAAGATAGGGAAAGAAAACGAAATGGATGTTGACCAATCAAACAAGTTATTTAAATAGGCCATCACCTTCCTCCATTAAATTCCAAGTAAGAGGTGCATCATGTGATATATGCAACTTTCCCTTCACTTTCTAATTAATCCCCATTTCTTTGAAGCTTTTCATCAACCAAATGGCCCTACAAAACACAAAGCCAAAAGCAAAAGAAGAAGAAAGCCACATTATTAAGTACCAAGAAAAGCAAAGCCCCCCAATCTGCAGAGCTGTAGTAGGATCAACAAAGATGGAAGAGATGATGATAATGATGATGAAGATAAAAAATAATCCTCCCAATAATATTTCAATCGCTCCCGTCTGGAAATTGTACGAAAACCCCTTCTTTATCTCCCATCAAAAGCCTCAAGAACAGGACTACTCTGCTGATCACAAGGAAATACATAGGCTTAATCTCCCGATTTCGGCCAGAAAGATCGCCGCGTCATTCTGGGACCTGACGTTTATCAAGCCTTTTACAGAATCCGAGCTAGAAATGGCGCGAGCCCAGATCAGTGAACTGAAGGCTGAGCTCGAGTGTGAACGCAAACTGCGTAAGAAGATGGAGTGTTTGAATAAAAAGATAGGGAGGGAGATGTTTGAAGAGAGGAAAGGGAGGGAAGCGTTGGAGAGAGTTTGTGAACAGCTTGCTAAGGAAATATCGGCTCAAAAAGCGGAGATTGTTCGCATGAAGAAAGAGATGGACGACGAGAGGAAAATGTTGCGCACGGCTGAGGTTCGTTTGTTGGATCGATCAATCTGATGATGTGATTATTGATTGATGGATACAGTAATTTTCGATTAGATTAAGAGTGCAGTCTCGTTAATCTAATTAGGTCCGGAGTATCAGTTGGTATTAGCAATAGTATCAATTGATATGAACGACAATATTTTAGCTCAAAATTGTGAAAAGTATCACTTGATAAGTGCAATGGTATTACTTGATAATCGCAATAGTATCAGTTGATATGACCGACAATATTTTAGCTCAAATTTTGAAACGTATCACTTGATAAGTGCAATGGTATTACTTGATAATCGCAATAGTATCAGTTGATATGACCGACGATATTTTAGCTCAAATTTTGAAATGTATCACTTGATAAGTGCAATGGTATTACTTGATAATAGCAATAGTATCAGTTGATATGAACGACAATATTTTAGCTCAAATTTTGAAAAGTATCACTTGATAAGTGCAATGGTATTACTTGATAATACCAATAGTATCATTTGATATGGACAACAATATTTCAGCTCAAATTTTGAATGGCATCACTTAATAAGTGCAATGGTATCACTTGATAATAGCAATAGTATCACTTGATATATGCCTATGTAATTAATCCACTTTATTAAACATTACATTTGAGATCATTTGAAAACTTTTTTGAATTGCAGAAATTAATTTTACTATTCGGATTTTCCTTATACAAGGTTATCAGGGAAGAACGGGTGCAAATGAAACTTGCGGAGGCGAAAATCCTGTTAGAAGAGAGGTTGTCGGAACTTGAAATCTCCAAGAAAACAGGAACCGAGTCATCGTCATCGTCGTCTAAGAAAGTAAATCATCAAGAGGTCAATTCTCATCATGCAACATTTGGAGAAAAAATAAGGTTTGTTCTAGGAGAAAAGATGTCAACTTCTGTTAATTCCATTGCTTTGAGAAAAAGTTGTGCAGAAGCTGAGAATCCTCATATCAAAAGAGGGATAAAAGGGTTCGTCGAATTTCCAAAAGTCGTTCGAGCAATTGGCTGCAGAAGCAGTAAGCATTTGGGCAGTAAATTGGAATGTCAAAAAGCTCAGCTGAAGATTTTGCTTAAACACAAAGGCCATGTTAGACTTAATGGCCTTATTGCAAGTTAAGATCTTTTTTTTTTTTTTGATTGGATTTGAATTTTAATTGTAGTATGATCACTTGACAATACAGAGGATCTGTTTTAAGTTTGAAGCAAAATAATAATGTTTGTGGTTGTTTCTTGATTTGTAGTTGGAATTTTGATGTACAAAGTTTGGTGTTTAGCTTGATGCTAGATAGCAAGATAAGTTTTTATTTGTGTTTGCTCTTTGTTTTAGCTGCCTTTAATTGTAATGGATTGAGAAATTTTGATTTTTTGTTTTCAAGTCTTGATTGAAAATATCAACATCTTGAATTTAAATAACTGGGGGCATTTCGTGAGAATTTTCATACAATATTAGTTGTTTCGTCAAAAGGTACTTCATTCGTCTCATAATAATTTGTATTATTTTTTTTTAGACGTTCCAAAATAATTTATACTCTCAAAATAGAAAACTCTCTATAAACAATATTCACAAGTCATTACTTTTGAACCCACGCACAATCCAATTCATTCATTTACTTTATATATAAGATATTACAAAATTACCCTTGAAACCTAACTCATTACTATATTTTCTTATTTTGTATATCCACCTATACATATTGTTTGTGATTTTTTATAAGGAACAAATACATGCCTGAATCTTAAAAATTCCTGAGGTGGTGGATTATGAATTATGGATGGTTCCGGTGAAGTGGACAAATAATTGAAAGATGATAGCTTTGCTTATACAGATAGCAAAGTCAGGATTTCATTTAAAACTCTCTTTTTAGTTGTCAGAGATGTCTGAAAAGAATTTCGGAATTTCCACCTAAAAATAAATAAATAAGGAAATTTGCTGGAAATTTGCAACTTGGACGAACCAAGAAAATCTATGTACCTCTCTCAGCATTATCGGGGGTTAATTTGGCTAAATTTATTTTAAACATCTTATAAGCTATAACATTTTATAAGTTATTTTAAAAGTTTATAAGATATAATTTTTAAATAGTTTATAAGTTGTTAAAGTGTTTGGCTAATATAACTTATAAGTTCTTTAATAATTTTTTATATATAAAAAAAAATTTAATAATTTTTATTTTTATTTTTTTTTGTCGAAAATAATTTATTTTTTTCAGAAAAAAAAAAATTTCGAATTTTTTTCCAGAAATAAATTCTTTTTTTTCGAAATTTTTTTCCAGAAAAATAAAAAAAAAATTCTAATTTTTTTTTCAAAAATATATTTTTCCAGAAAATAATTTTTTTTCGAATTTTTTTTATCCGGAATATTTTTTCCAGAAAATATTTTTTTTTCCAATTTTTTTTTCAAACAAATATTTTTCCAGAAAATAATTTTTTTTTCAATTTTTTTTAAATACTTTTTTTTTCAAATATATATTTTCCCAGAATTATTTTTTTCCAGAATTTTTTTTTTTTTTTTTTCGAAAACAAAAAAACGGGCCGGGTTTGATTGAATTCGAACTGGGTTTTTGGGCCTGGATGGGTTGAAATAGGATAGAACTTATGTAATTTTTGTAAAATAAATTGGGATATTCCAACTTATTTTTTTGGAGCTTATAAGCTCTAAAGAGCTTATTTTAGATCTTATAAGATGTTAGACATCTTATTTTACCAAACAAAATTAATGAACTTATAAGCTCCTAAACATGTTATAAACTGTTTTAAAGAGCTTATAAGTTGTGACAAACACCCCCTAAAATGGAAACTCACTATTAGGTGCAAAAGGGTCCCCATAATTACTAATAGGTACCATCACTTAGAATCATTACTCTTAGGTACAAATCACTTGTTAAAAACCAATATTACCCTTACTAACTCTTCTAACTTAAAATACCCCACACCAAATTATTTTTTGCAGCTACTGTTCCTGATTAGACACCGACGCCTCTTCCCAATGCATCCTTTCCCAATTTCAGACGTCAATCTTCATATCGGTTCAATTAATTTTGATAGCTTCATAACCCAAAGCTTTTCATCTCCATTTTCTCAAAACAAGAAGAGAGAACATAAAAAAATTTGCACACAGAAAAATTAAAAATAAAATTACAGATCCAAATTCCAAAATTACCGCTCAAAAATTAAATAAAAATTGCAGACTCCTCATTCGTTTTATTTTTTTATTTCTATACAAATGCAAAAAAAATTGCACAAAACACAAAAATATTATTTTCAAGTGCAACAAAAATTGTAGAACTTACTTCTTTAATCTAATCTGTATTATTTTTTCTTCCACCTTCATTGGGTTTGAATTTTGTCCACCCACTACAATTCCAAGCTGAATAATTTCTTCTTACTGGTACATTTTTCGTCATCAATAAAAAATTTGCACGAACGCAAAAAAAATATTCACCCAATGCAAAAAAAATTACACAAAAGTCGAAAAGAAAATGCTACTGTAGAAAATTACACAAAAATTACAAAAAAAAAATGTATGGAAGATCATCAGCAAAACTCCACCCCCAATCTTTGCTGTGCTGATCCACCAACATCAAAACTCATTTACAAATATCAAAACTCATTTAAAAATCACCACCAACAAACTCATTTAATATAACGGATTCCCTGCTTGTCTAACAAAATGGAATATGATTCACTGCATCACCAATTAGAGGCATATCCTGCAGAAATAGGCACATCACCCATGTATGGCTACCACAGAAACAACTCTCCGATTCAAATCTTGGACAAAACACGACGAGGCCACCGTCTTCGGGCACCCGACAACGGATCTGTACAGATTCACCGCCGTTAACCACCAAATCGGACTGCTTTTGTCTCCATCTTTGCGCACATGGCGGCGATCCACCGCCGTTAACCACCATCACCAAACACCATAAGCCCACCACCATCTTCGCGCATCCCCGGCGGCAGCAAACCCCCCACCCTCACCACCGAAACACCAAGCCGAGCATCTAAACAACAAATAATTATTTCAGACGCCGGCGATGCTGATTTGTTTCGATTTGTCGATTAGATTTTAGAGTGAAAGAAATTTTTTGAGAGACCGAGAGAGAGACCGGTTTTGAATTTGCTGAGAGAGAGAGAGTGAATGGGGGTGAATGGGATGAATATGGAGTAGCGTGGAAAAGGTAGGTTTATTAATAAATTAATTAAGATTTCATCAGATGGTTGTTTAAAGAAAATGAGGGTAGTAAGGGTAATTCATATGTCCTTTTGCACCTATGAGTACTATGGGGTTTGGTTGAACCTTTGACTAATAATAGAATATATTTTGCACCTCTAAGTAATTTTCCTTATATTGGGTATTAAACAACAAATTGTGCAATTGGTGTACTTTTTATAATATTCATTTTCTTCTCATTTATACCGACAATGACAAAAATTTGTATGAATTCAATTTTTTTAGTATTATTAATAAGTATAAAAATTATAACCGTTATGCACAAAATTTATCATTATTTAAAAATAAAACATTTTTAAAGAGTGATAATTTTATACATGACATTAATAATTAATTTTTGCACGTAACAGTGATAGAATTCATGTGTAGACCTGGTTCACAAGAGTGTTACTCATACACAATCTACCATCAAACCTAATTTTAACTTTTGTTTACTTTATTAGTGACACCAACTCAATCTAAAATAATTATTTTTTAATAAGTATTATGTATAATCGATTTTTGTTATATTTAAATGTGTAAAAAAGTATATATAAATTATTTGATATTCTAAATTTGTAATTATAATAGGAAAAAAAATTATCATACACTTAAAATAAATTACAAATTCAATAACAAAACTAAAATTACAAGATTTAAAAATACGATATTGAAAAGAAATTAGCAACCTAGAAATAGATGGACTTTATTTGTGTTTCAAAATATTTCGATATTGAACTCTATTTGTAGAGATTTTTTTTACGAATTTTGATATTTTTTAAATAATACACATTATCTTCAATATTTATAAATCTAACTACATCCAATAAAAAAATCATAAGAACCAATCAAAAATCATCACGTGTGTAAAATTAGATGAAAGAAGGTGGAATTGACAATGGGGTGTGTTGGGAGATGAATTTAATAAAGATTTTGATTAGATCCCAAAAACCCCTGAGTATGACATGTATCAGGACATCTTGATAGTATAGGATCAGGATCAGGTTTCAATAGACACTAGGACTCAGGATTATCTGCACCATGTATAGTCAGCAGATATAGATCAGGGAATTTTTAGTATACTGAAGACTCTGAAGACTCAGAAGAATCTTGAAGATTCAGAAGACTCAGAAGAATCCTGAAGACTCAGAAAACACTGAGTAAGCTCAGAAATATCCTGAAGACCCAAAGATCCTGAAGACTGTTTGTGTACTAAACAAAAAGGACCCTGAACCACTATCTTAATGAAATAGTGTTATGTTCATTCCTAGTACAAACAAATAGAATGTTAGACATTTGTGGACATTAAGGAACATATCAGATCAGAAAGAGAGCCGTTTTGTTTGTCTCTGCTCAAAGGAAGATTTTGACCAATGAGGAGGCAACAGCAACGTACTTTACTGACACTGAAAGCGACATATCACTGAAGAAATGTCAGGACTGATATCTTCCAGTTCACAGAAATTAGTGATTGGCTACATGGCTACATATTTCCTAAAACATGCAAGGGTGTGTTCAAACCGCAAAATAGTCGTTCATCAATAACCAGAAGAGGAAACTCTTGATGTTATCTCTTCCAACAGATAGTTTTTCAAAGAGTGGCCTTTGAAGAAGTTGCCTATAAATACCAGTGACCTTCACCATTGGAAGGTTATGGGAAATCAAAGCAACTCAAGAGCTCATTTGTATTCTTACAAATTGAAGCACTCGAAAAACCTAGAATTTTCCAAGTGTTTCACATTGAAGAGAGCTCATTCACTAAGCCTAGATTTGATAGATATATTCAAAGCTTAGTAGAGATATCCTAGCCTTTACATTTGTACTTATTGTAAAAGGATGATGGTCCCGGTGAAAAACCCATGAAATGAGGAATAAACATGAAATGCATATAAAAACAGGGGTGAAGGAATGGTGATTACAGATTTTTCTCTTTTAAGCTCATGTGTTGTGTTTTGCTTATAATCGAATGTATATGACAATATAAGAACATAAAGCAATAAAGAACACAACAAAGTATAGTGGTTCGGAGACTCAAGCTCCTACATCCACTCTCCCTGTTCCTAGGGAAATTCCTTCCAACTGGACTTATCACCCTCTCGGGTTCGCCTCGGGACTTATCACCCTCCACGGGATTGCCTACAGATGTTTATCGAGTTCACACTCCAATGGGACTTATCACCCTCACTCGGGATTGCCTACCCTCCCTTTCGGGATTGCTAGATGTTTACCGAGTTCACACTCACCTACAAACTTAACCGACTGATTTGGGTAATGTTTGTTTGGTTTCCAACTAGGTTGAGATTTTCCCTTACATTTGTTTAGCCTCAATGCTAAGGTTGGGAAAATCTCTCTAAGCTTAGGATACATCGTGGGTTGCTTAGATTGGGTTCTAGAACACTCTTGAACATATTTGTATATCTACGACTTGTGTTCTAGGGTGGGAATGCTTTGGGTATAACTCTCTTTGGCTCAGAGCATCTCGTCTTTATAATCTCCACGCATCCACACATTAGAATGATGAAAGACCTTGTATTTATAGTGTGGATTTGAATGTTACCGTTGGAGAGAATCACATTCAAATCCATACTATTCTTGTAAGTCTGGCCAGCTTCTTCAGTGGTTGTCTTCCTCTCATTGGTCCACGTCGGTGATTCTAATCGGCTATATTCCTCGATTTCCTTGCCTTGGAATCATTCAGATTCTCTCGAGTCTCGGTATCTTGAGAGACATACCGAGTCTTGATTCTATCTGAGTCTTCGAGTTTATCCGAGTCTCGATTTCTCATCCCCGAGCCTCGGGTTTCCGAGCCTCGGGATACTTGATTCAAGAGACTTCTCTTGGCGGACCTTATCGTCGGGCATCTTGACACTCGAGTATCGAGTTCGATTCTCTGAATCCGGACATCCCGACCTTCGAGTCACTTTGACTCGAGCTATCGATTTCTTCTTTGCGATCCGATCAAATCGACCGATCGATCAACACATCTTCGAATCAATATCTCGGGATAGCGTCGGTCAATACATTAGGTTTAGCATATCGGTTTACTTTGTCGATCTCAATCACGTCGATCTTGATCGGTCTCATCTGCTCCTCTTCCGATCCGCAACCTTCTTTTTTTGATCTTACGGTCGGTTCTTTTACGATCGACTTTGTCCGCTCTTCCGATCACCATATCATTTCATTTATTCTTGATCATCGTCCCAGGTCTGTTCTGTCATCCGATCTTCGATCGGTGGCTTAACTTTTCTTCTCTTACGATTTTACATACTCATCGATTAACTTTCGGAACTCATCTGATCTCGATCAGTCTCGTCTGCAGCCTCGTCTGATCTCGATCATCTACGTCTGATTTCATGAGTTCCCCCTCAACTTGTTCTTTCGTTCCCCCTCAACTTATTATCTGTAAATTAGCTTCAATAACACAAGTTGATAATGTTTTGGCATAATTCATCAAAACTAAAATATCCCAACAAAGGATATCTCACCCTAGTTGGAAACCAACCAAATCCAAACCCTTTGATAAGGTAGTTTGAGTGTGTGTGATTTGTTGGTGAGTAAGAGTTGTAAAGAGTAAGTAAGCTGCAGTTGAGTTCAGCCAGAAAGCTCTAGAGAAGAAGTTAGTAAGCTACTTGTGGTAGTCTGAAAACTTGTGTGTTGAGTTAGTAAGCAGCAGTGAGTCAACCAGAAAACTCAAGGTAGAAAAGTTAGTAAGCTGCAGTGAGTCAGCCTGAAAGCTTTAGGATAAGTGTGTTAAGGAATTTCTCTGGAGATCAGAGAGAGTGGATGTAGGAGCTTGAGTCTCTGAACCACTATATTGCTGTGTTGTTTGCTTCATGTACTGCATACTATCAGCTGCATATTTTCACTGAAAGCATACTGATTTTACTGATATTCAGTAGGAAACAATCCACTGAACTTGCATTAAACTTGATCACAGCCTTAACCACTGCTTATTAAAGGAAGAGATTTTCAGCAAGCTAAAACGAGTATAAACTTAGGCCAACCATTCCGCACTCTTGAGTAGCTAGAACAGATAGTTACCAAACTGAACCAACTCTACTGAGTGTTCAGTAAGATAATTATCTGATCCAAGCTTCTCAGGATCTCTGATAAAACTCAAGATCAGTTGGGCTAATCTGAAGTTTTTGAAAGCTGCTCAGGATCACTGTCTCAGTAGACTTTGACTCAGGGCAAATTGTGTTTCTCAGGGCAAAATTCTCAGGACATCCTGAACCATCTGATCACAGTAAGAAAAAGTTTTAAAAATCACTATACACGTGTATTCCCCCCCATACACGTGTGAGACTCGTTTGTACCGGGACCAACAAGTGGTATCAGAGCAGTGGTTCATTTTGACCACTTGCTTTGGTAGCCATAGTCTATTTGCTGAAAGACTTTGGTAGTCTACTGAATAGATCTTATTGTTTATATCTTACAAGGCTCATTCATCATGCCTTCTAAGAAACTTCCTATGTTCTCTGTTGAGAGCTATGACCTATGGAGATTGAGAATGCAGGCACATCTGTATTCTAAGCATGAAAGAATGTGGAGAGTGGTTTCTGAAGGACCATTCAAATACACTGTTGTGAATCCTAGAATTACTGATACTGAGAGGAATGATCCCAGAGATGAATTTCCAAAACCTGATGACCAACTTACTCCTGATGAGAGAAAGTTAGTCAATTTGGATTATATTGCTAAAGATACTCTATATAACACTATTGATGATGGTGTTATGGGGATGATTTCTCACTGTGAAACTGCCAAAGAAATATGGGACACACTTGCTATCATGTGTCAAGGCACAGATCATATTAAAGAGAACAAACTTTTTGTTGCTATTGGAAAGTTTGATAGCTTTGAAATGGAAGATGGTGAATCCATTGACAAATTGGAAGTCAGATTCACTAGCATTATGAATGATCTGAATGCTCTTGGGAAAAGATACCCACAGAGAGAAGTGGCACTGAAAATTCTTAGAGGATTATCTAAGAAATGGGATATACATGCTGTGGTGATTGAAACCACCAAGAATATTGATTCTATGCCATACCAACAAGTTTTCTCTGAACTGAAAGCTTATGAATTTGTGATTGACAAGAAAACTAAGAAATCTGACAGCAAAGATGATTCTTCATCCAGCAAGAATGTGGCTTTCAAAGCCAAAGAGAAATCCTGTAAAGCTAAAGAGTCTGATAACTCACTTGCCAAAAATCAGGATGAGCAAGAGGATAAGCTAGTACTGTTGGCAAGGAGGTTTGAAAGACACAATAGCAGATATGGAAAATACAAGAAATATTACAGGAACAACAGGTACAAAAACAGGTGTTGGTCCCGGTGCTAACGAGTCTCACACGTGTATGGGGGGGGAATACACGTGTTTAGTGATTTTTAAAACTTTTCTTTCACTGAGGTCAGATGGGTCAGGTTATCCTGATGATTTTGCCCTGAGAAGCACGGATTGCCCTGAGTCAAAGTCTACTGAGACAATGATCCTGAGCTGCTTTCAGAAGCTTCAGATTAGCCCAACTGAGCCTGAGTTTTATCAGAGATCCTGAGGCGCTTGGATCAGATAATTATCTTACTGAACCCTCACTAGAGTTAGTTCAGTTTGGTAACTATCTGTTCTAGCTACTCAAGTGTGCGAAATGGTTGGCCCTAAGTTTATACTCATTTTAGCTTTGCTGAAAATCTTCACTTCAATAAAACAGTGATTAAGGTTGTGATCAATTTGATGCAAGTTCAGTGGATTGGTTCCAACTGAATATCAGTGAACTATGCTTTCAATGAAAAACATGCAACAGATAATAATGCAGTACAGAAAGCAAAACAACACAACAATTATAGTGGTTCAGAGACTCAAGCTCCTACGTCCACTCTCTCTGGTCTTCAGAGAAATTCCTTAACCACTTCCTAAAGCTTTCTGGCTAACTCACTGTAGCTTACTCACTTTTCTACCTCGAGTTTTCTGGCTGACTCACTACAACTTACTAACTCAAACACACACAAGTATTCAGACTACCACAAGTAGCTTACTAACTTCTTCTCTAGAGTTTTCTGGCTAACTCACTGTAGCTTACTAACTCTTTACAACTCTAACTCACCAACAAAACACACACAAACTACCTTAACAAAGGGTTTGGGTTTTGGTTTGGTTTCCAACTAGGGTGAGATATTCTTTACAATAAGAACTAATGCAAAGGCTAGGATATATCTTCTAAGCTTTGGATATATCTATCACTCTAGGCTTAGAATAGTGAGCTCTCTCCAATGTGAAACACTTGGGAAATTCTAGGGTTTTTCGAGTGCTTCAATTTGCAATAATACGAATGAGCTCTTGAGTTGCTTTGAAATTTCCCGTGACCTCTTAATGTAAAGGGTCACTGGTATTTATAGGCAACTTCACCAAGGTCACTCTTTGAAAACTATCCGTTGGAAGAGATAACTTTATGAGTTTCCTCTTCTAGTGTTTGATGAACGGCTATATTTAAGGTTTGAACACTCTCTTGCATGTTTTAGGAAATATGCAGTCATGTAGCCAATCACCAATTTTTGCAGTCTGGAACTTAGTACTACTGACATGATTCAGGGTCCTGTCGCTTTCAGTGTTAGTAAAGTACAGTGTTGTCTTCCTCTGATTGGTTCTTGTCTTCAGTGAATGTAGACAAACAAAACGGTTCTTTTTTGGTCAATCTCTCTGAATGAGACAACCTTAAACAACACTTAGACTTAGTTCCTTTTGTCTGCATATGAATGTTTTGGGCAATATCTACTTTTCTGAATATTTGTGTTTTTCTCAGTTTTTGTAGTCTTCAGATAGATTATATTCAGTGCCTCTGAACATTCAGGTTATACTGAGTATTCAGTATCTTACTGAGTCTTCAGTAACTACTGGGTCTTCAGTATCTTCCGAGTCTTCAGTATCTTCAGTGACATACTGAGTCTTCAATGTCTTCAGTGACATATTGAGTCTTCAGTGTCTTCAATGACATACTGAGTCTTCAGTGTCTTCAGCAACTAACTGAGTCTTCATTGTCTTCAGCAACTTACTGAGTCTTTAGTGTCTTCAGTGACATACTGAGTCTTCAGTGTCTTCAGTTACTTACTGAGTCTTCAGTGTCTTCAAAATCTAATCTGATCTATATCTGCTGACTATACATGGTGCAGATAACTTCCTGAACAATCTATACTGAAACCTGACTCAGTCTATCAAGATTATCCTGAACATGTCAAATTCATCTCCCAACAATTTCCCCCTTTTTGATGATGACAAAACCATCTTGTTACATTTAAGAAAACCTAACCTATCCTCAGGTTTCAGTTTATATATAACAACCAAAATAGTATTTCTCCAATCAAGTTCTTTAACAATCTGGCATATCAAGACATGTAAAAAGATAATGAGATATTATCTTTGAGCATAAAGATAAAATTTTCATTGATGTAGGATAAGAGTTACAGATTTCAATGAAAATAAAAAAAAATACAGAAGTACAAAGTCTTCAGTCTTCTTCCACTTCATCCTCTGGCACTTCCAGGTTGAACATCCCGTAGTATCTCTTCTTCAGTTCATCTCTTGCCTTGATGATTTCAGGGTTGTTTCCTGTTAGGCCTAGATGGATGGCATACTGGGCTATTTCCTGAGAAATGACTGCCTCATTTACATAGTCATTCTCAAACCTAGGAGTTGGGTACATATATGGACCAGGAGCTACTATCTGAGTGTTTCCTTCATCTGCCAAGTTGATCCAACTTTGCAGGTACTTAGGATAGAATGTCAGTAAGTACTCAATAAAGGCTTCATTCTTATCCGAGCTGCTCCCCCTCCATTCTCTCAGAATCTCATAATAGAACCAGAAGGTTCTCTTGATCTCTTCCCATGCATCATTGAACTGTATAGGCATCCACTTGTCAATGTGCGGCCACTTCTGAGTCTTTTCTGTACCTCTCCTTTTGCTTAGAAATTTTTTGAATCCACCTCTTCTTTTCTGTTCTTCTTCTTTCTTCTTTCTGATCAGAGAAGCACCAGATACTGAAGCAGCAATTCTTTTCTCCTATTCAATCTGCGGGGGCCTTGAGTCTTCTTGGTATCAAAAGTCTCTCGGTTGAGCTTCGATTTCCTTTTCTCGGTCCTTCATCCGATTCTTCAAAATCCATAATCGAGCTTCCTCTCGAGTAGGTTTAGCTACCTTTTGCTCTTTTCTTCTTTTTTCGGTTTCAACAAAGGCAACCTGCTTTTCTCTTTTTTCGTCCAGCTTGTTCTTCTTTACGCCTTTGCTTGTTCCAACCATCCTTCTATCACTCAATTTCTCGTAAATTACTTCTAACGGTTTGCTCAGATGTTTGAGTGAAGATAGGTTTCTTAGCTTCTTTGAACTTTAGTTTCTCAGTGGCTTCAATTTCTCTTAAGGCATCAACAATTTTCTTTCCTTCAGCTTCTTTTTAAGCCTTTCTCTCCAAGGTTTGTGCCAACAACTCACTTAATTTGCCACTAGGCCTTTCCCCCTTTTTTGGCACCATACCTTGGGAGTAGTTGAGACAGTGCAGTATCCATATAGTATTGCTCCTTACTCATCTTCAGCATACTTCTCCCGCTTGTTGATTATGCTCATCTTCTAGCCTTATCATGTAATTCTTGGCCATTGAGAACTCATCCGAAAGAGGAGCAAACTGTTTTGAGAAGACATCATGCATCATCTCTGTCATCTTGGTCATGAGCAGAGAGCCCATTTCCTCAACTGCTGTTTTGATCATCAGATCATTCTTCTCAATCAGCTTGGCTTCAAGATAGGCAGTTCTTTCTTGATACATCTGCTTCATGTTGGCATTAAGCTCTGTATGTACTCCATCAATCTTTCCATCTAATGTAGCTAATTTACTTGATAGAGTTGTTTGAAGTGTATCAGATGATGAACTCAGGTTCTCCATTTTCTGATTTTGAGCAACCAGAACTAACTCCATCCGAGTCATCTTGTCTGTGAGAATTGTTTTGCGGATGCTTGATGAAGAGCTTAGATTCTCAAGCTTTTGAGATTGACCAAAGATCTCTTCCATCCTTGGCTCTATCTTCTTTAACTCATCCAGGATTGGTGTGAAATTAACCACTGGAGTTTGTACAACATTTTCCAACTGAGCTGGGTGCTCCAACTGAGCCTCAGTCTGCATATCATAAACATCAGATTTAAAGCTAGGTACTTCAGTAACTTCGGCATAATGTATAACAAATGCAAAAGGTACACGAAGAATGCTAACTTTCGATCCTCGAAGGTTGTCGATATCGATTAGTTCAAAGATCGATATCTGTCCCCATCTGACTCTCAGTTTCCTTCTCTTTCTCAGTATCTATCTGAGGTTCCTTCTCCTTCTCAGATTTCTTTTCTGCATCATCTCCCTTATCCTTATTTTTATTTTGATCATGGGAGCTAGAAGCATCAACTCCTTCAGTATCTTTCTTTTTAGCTAGCTTCTTTTTCACTAATTCATCAAAATCGGCTTCATTCATTCTCGGCTTGGTTTTTTAAAAACACGAGAAATTGGTCGAAGCAAAATTGTCTCTCGCATTCCACCACTCTTCTCCTCTCTATGAAGCAATGTTCAACATCTCCGGGAGTGTTTGATTCAGAATATACATTGTGGTTCTGAGCCTGAAGAACATATCCTGAAGGTCAGGATAGGCATTCAGCTCAGGGTATCTGTCTAAGATGAACCGTTCCCCCTTGCTTCGCCATTCAGTCTCTTCGGCTTCTCCCTTCTTCAATCTTGGGCTTTCAGAAGTAGTAGTTCGTGAGTGTATGAGTTCTAGAGTGATGGATCTAGAAATGGTTCATTCGGCGCGCATCCAAGTTCAAAGAATTCACGAAGTTCAGTGATCTGAGTCTGAGCAGTCTTTCTTGATGGGGATCTGAGGTCCCTTGAAGATTTCCTGAGAGATTTTATCTGAGCTCAGAGAGGTTTCGAGTACCTCAGAAAAAACCTGTTCCTTAGTTTCTTGCTCCTGCACATTTGTCACTACCTGAGCAAGAACCTAAAGTGGAGATTTCAACCCTTGTTGGCCTTGAGTTGAGTTTCTTGATTTCAGCGGCCTCCTTCTCGGCAAATAGATTGAAGCCTTATCTCTTGACTCGAGGAGCCGATCTTTCTTCTTCGATTTCTCTCCTTCTCTCTTTTAATTTGCATCGGGGCTTTCCCCTAGCTTGTCCAGCTTCTTCATCGGTTTCTTCTTGGCCGGTCTCCTCCACGAGACTCGAGTTTTTCTCTTTCTTTCCTCTCAAAGTCTTCTTTGTTGGTTTGAACATGATTTTTGACTTTGGAAAGGAAGTGGAATCCAAGAAATGTCCTCCTCTTTCTCTGACGCTTCCAAGATAAATGCAATCTTGGTTGCATGTAGAATCTTTCCTTTGATAACTACAGAGCCATTCACCTTCTGAATTTGTTTGGCTTGATCACTCACCACCTTGATCAAATAGTGCAACCAATTGAATGTCGTGGAAGGTGAATCTTCAATCGCCGCCATTAGTCTTAACTTAGGCGTGCTTATCTGTTCGAAACTACTAGATCTACTCATGATACATTTGCTTACAATAGCCAACAATACTCGATATTTAGGCTTCAAATGCCTCTTATTCAGAGTAGCTTCAAACTTTACTGGATGCTCAGTAATTTTATCCAAATATTCTTGTTCCCTACCCATCATGTATACCGTAGGGTCTTCCCCTCTATCACTTAACTCATATATGGCATTTAGATTCTTAGGAATAATATATAATTCCCTAACAAAATCCACATTTTTCGAACCATGCTCCAAATGCGAGACTGTAATCTGAGATTCTATGCAATTCTCATCATCTAACTGCATATTAGAGATAAACTCAATTACCTCTTTCGCATATTCGGCCTCTGGTTGATTCGCGACCAGGCATGTAAGCTTTGCCAAACGAATCATATGCAACGCCTCCTCCTCGTGAGTTACATTGGACGAGCTTTCTAGAGAAACGACATATTCGTACCAAAGTTTATTAGAAATAGCGAGTTTGTCGTATACAGAAGTGTCATTTTTGGAGAATTTTTGGTGAAGGGTTTTGAGATAGGTGAAAATTTCTAGGCAATCGAGGGTTTCGAAGCAGAGTGTTTGTGAAGATGAAGGCTTTTTGGAATAGGGCTTTGAAAGAAATTTTTCCAATGGATATGGGATTTTGATTATGGAAAATCGCGTAGATGAAGAAATCGACGGTTGAGATTAAAAACAGACTAAAACGGGTATATGAAAGGACGATTTCACAAATAATAAGCCACCAATTTATCCCTATTGGTGATTAATGAACAGTGCATTTAATTACTGTTCCTGCAGACCATTGACTTTCCTCGTGGATTTCAAAGGTCCCGCCCAATTATTTCTTCAGGTGTTTTGTCATTTATTGCCAATGATTACTGAGATTCAGTTAGACAATAAATGTGTTGCATGAGTCAATACTTCTTTAGACTAATTTTCTCCATCAGTCTTACTGAGTTTTGACCTTGATAAAATGTCAGTATAATACTGAGTACTGATCTTCAGGATAACTGAGTTTCCCAAGACTCAGTGTTCAGTACTCTCAATTTTATAATGAGTTTTTCAGTAAAAACCTGAGAAAACTTCATGTTGGGATTATACTGGAAAGTATGCTTTTACTTTGTATAATCAAAAACTGAATTTCGGACTTATTTACTGAAATAAATTGTTTATCACTGATGCTTTAAATATCATCGAATGTTACATATATTTACTGCATAACTGTTCAATAAATAGTACGTGTTACATTGTAGTTAATTTAGTGATACCAGATCACAGAAGATTAAATTAACAGTCCCTTGTAACCAAAAGTACACCATTCATGACCTAGATGGAAATGAACAATCCATCGTGAAAGGTTGAAGTGTAAGGCTCAGATTGGCTTGTCTTGACCAAGAGATTACACTAGTGCATGACTGATGCACTGAATAGGACCTACAGGAGGACAAATTCTTCAGAACTGAACAAGGAAGAATTAGACCTCAGTGGTTCGTTATTTCTTAATCTTCGTTCCTTAAATAGGATCACGTGTGGTTGGTAACTATTGCTTTGACTTATCATGGGTAGAGAATCAACGAGATTCAATACTTTTTATCTTGGGCAATATTATTGGTCACATGTGATTGCTAAGATTTAATACGGAGAATCGTGTGCAAGTACGCTTGTTCGATTTGCCCCCTTGGGAGGTTCATAAGATTTATCATACCAAATCTTGCAAGTGGAACTAGTTTCCGGTATGGATAATAATGTTGAACCGTTCCTTAACCAAGGACAAAAGATATTAATTAATGGAAAGCTATTTCAGTGGCTTGAATTAATTAATGGGCTAGATAATCTTAAACACGGGAAATAATAACCGGGAGCCATATTGACTGTAATATGGGTTAAGATGGATAGTGCAATATTAATTATGTAGTGGGATTAATTAATATTTATGGGCTTGAATAATATTGTGGCTCAATATTGATAATTCAAGATCCATTGGAAGGTCCAATCTTAATTCTCCTAAAGGCCCCCTAAGTAGCCCAACATATAGTCCAATAACTGAAAAAGGAGTTTAAAATAAATAAATATTGTTGCTTATTTTTCCTCATAATTTTCGAAATTTATGGATAAAAGGGGAGAAAGATTTTCTTTGAATTTTGTTATGGAATGAAGATATGTATTCTTGGAATACAAGATTATCTCATTAAATTCAAGAAATCTCCCACTTGGTTATCCATGAAGCAATTTTCGAAAATATAGAAATATAAAGGGCAAGAAAGATTTTCTTGATTTTCTTGAAAAGATATTATGAAAGATATGTATTTCTTGAAATACAAGAATATCTCATAAATTCAAGAAGATCCAAATCTTAGATTCTTGCCTAATATTTCGAAAATTCCATAACAAAGATAAGGTGGGATTTTTTGTGGAATATTATAATTATGGGAAAAAGAATATAGGAGATATATTCAAGATTTCTTGGAGATCAAGAAAAGATTTTCCCACATTATTTTTTCCCTAAAATTTCGACCACCACCCTATCTATAAATAGGGGATGATTCTTTCATTCCCAAGTACAATTCCATGTGCTGGAAAAATTAGTAAATCCACAAAGGTGGTGCAACAAAGTTTATTTTCCTTTTGTTAATTGTTCGCAAGAGTCCTACCACCGGATAGTCGAGCAAGGATTAAGGGAATACTTGGGAAGTTCTTTTGGTGTGTCTAATCAACAAGACCATTGCCGTCCCAAGAGGTATGTTCACGTAAACTCGTAGAATTTCTGCATGCGTAGAATTTACGTGAATTATTTATATGCATGATTTGTTGTTGGATTATTATTTGAATTAATATAGGATTAATTCATGCTAGTAATAATTATAAGAATTAAATTTGTATTTAAATATTCATCCCGAATAGATCCGTGTAATTTATTCCCCAACAACTGGTATCAGAGCCATGGTTTTGGGCTCTGAATTTTAAATTGTAATTTAATTTGTGTGTCTAATCAACAAGACCATTGTCGTCCCAATAGGTATGTTCACGTAAACTCGTAGAATTTCCGCATGCGTAGGATTTACGTGAATTGTTTATATGCATGATTTGTTGTTGGATTATTATTTGAATTAATATAGGATTAATTCATGCTAGTAATAATTATAAGAATTAAATTTGTATTTAAATATTCATCCCGAATAGATCCGTGCAATTTATTCCCCAACACTTCATACATCTGAAAACCTTCAATTTTTCAGATTTGTTTTATTCACCTGTATCCAACATACCTAATTCAACTGATAGTTCCTGAAATCTTGATTCAGCCAAAGGTTTAGTCAAGATATCAGCTCTCTGTTTATCAGTATGAATTTTCTCCATTTTGATGTCTTTCTTCTCAACATGATCTCTCGATGAAGTGATGTCCGATATCAACATGCTTACATCCGTGTGTAATCTGAGATTTTGTGTAATAGCAATTGCACTATTATTATCACAAAATATAGGTACTTCATTGGCTATAATCTTATAATCCCTCAATTGTTGTCTGAGCCAAAGAATCAGTGCACAACAGCTTCCTGCAGCCATGTATTCAAATTTCATGAAGATGGTTTACTCTTGAGGTTTGTTTCTTTGAAAACCATGATATCGGTTTACTTCCAAGAAATTGACAAGTTCCTCGGGTAAACTTCACATCAATTCTACATCCTCCATAATCGACATCTGAATAACCAGCTTAATTCAGGTTATCATCATTGATACCATAATCCTCTATTCACAAAGGCCTTTAAGATATTTCAAATCTTTTTGGCGGCCTCCATGTGACTAGCCTTAGGATTAGCTTGGTATCTTGCACATATCCCAACAAAGAAATGTTATATCGTGCCTACTTGTCGTGAGATATAGCGATGATCCAATGATCCTCTATAATCGGTGTGATTTATTGATTTGCCTTCGAGATCGGATCCATCTTGTAGTCGATATTCATAGGAATTCTAACCGATTGCAATTGCATACACCATACTTTGCAATCGGATCTCCGTGTATTTTGCTTGATTGATGAAAATTCCTTCCTTAGTTTGTTTCACCAAGTCCAAGAAAGAAATTCATCTCCCCATCATTGACATCTCAAACTTTCCTTTCATCGGGGTAGAAAACTTTTCACACACAAATTGATGATTTGGAGATCCAAATATGATGTCATCTACATAAATCTAAACAAGTAAGATGTCTTTTCCATCTTCTACCCTCGAACAGAGTCCTATCAACAGTTCCTTTGATAAAACCATGGTCAAGAAGAAAACCGAGAAAGGGTATCATACCATGCTCGGGTGCTTGCTTAAGACCATACAAGGCTTTCCCCGAGCACAGAAACTTGGTCATTCTGGTGCGAAACCGTGAGGTTGTTCCACATAAACCTCTTCCTTAAGCACACCATTCGTAAATGCACTTTTCACATCCATCCGATAAGACCGTGAATTTCATGTGGGCGAGATAAGCAAGAAACAATCTGATGGCTTCTAGTCTTTTGCAACAAAAAAAAGGTTTCATCATAATCCATGCCTTCTTCTTGGGAATAACCTTGTGCAACTAAATCGCTTTTCTCACAATGTTGTTGTTTTCATCTCTTTATTCTTGAACACCCACTTAGTTCCAATCACATTGTGCCTCTTGGGTTCATCCACTAGCTCCCAAACTTCATTCCTTGAGAACCGATTCAAATTTCTTCTTGCATAGCAAGAATCCAAAATGAATCTTGTAGAGCTTCTTCAATCTCATAAGGTTCTTTTTTCATAGGAGGCAGCAGAAACAAAGCACTTTCTCCATGGAACCTTCTTGTTTTGACACCATCGATAGATCACCCACAATCGACTTGTAGGATGACTATACAACTATTTTCTCCTGGATGTTCCCCTTCAAGAGTATCCTCAACATCGAAATGTTAGGTTCGGGTAGTTCATTAAATTAAGGAACAATGAGAAAAGGAAAAGAGAATCATCTTCCTCGTGGAAATTCCATTCGAGAACATTGTCGAGACATTTGTTCCCCATTGGTTGATAGATTCGAGTTTGCCCGAGTTTGTGACCACATCTTCATCGGCATTACATACCGAGTCTCGAATCGGTGTATGTTTAGATTGGTCACCTTCATTGTGTTGGCTTTCCTTCGATGGAGAATTTCCATCCCGAGTCTCACCATCCCGAAGTTTTTTCCATCCCGAACTTCTTTGTGCGAGTTTGATTCACTCCATTCATAGAAAGTGACCGACTTCTTCTTTTCGTGTTCGAGAGGATGTTTTATCATTCTTTTTTCGTGCTAAGTCCGTGATTCTCTTGATCGATTCACGAAGTCATGTTCCCCGCTTTCTTCCGAACACAAGTAGATTCATCAAAAAACAACATGAGGTGTTTCTTCCACAATAAGAGTCCTACAGGTTGTAAACTCTAAAGGCTTTTACTTGACTTGAATATCTTAAGAATATCCCTTCATCGCCTTTTGCTATCAAAAGTTTTCAACCGATCTTTACCATTATTGTGTATGAAACACTTGCAACCAAACACACGAAAAGAAAAAAAACAAGAGGCTTCCTTTCATTCCACAAATCATATGGAGTTTCTCCTTGGTTCTTGGTCAAGATGGATCCGTTTACGAGTAGCATCAAAGGTGTTGATAACTTCAAATTTCAAAATCTCTTAGGAATATCGACTTGAAATCATTATCCTTGCAGCTTCTTTCAGAGTCCTATTTCTTCTTTCAGCAACACCATTCTGTTGAGGGGTCCTTGGAGCTGATGTTTCATGAGCTATTCCATTTGCTGCACAATAATCAGATATGATATGATTGATAAACTCGGTTCCTTTATCCGATCCGATTTTGACCACACTCGATTATTTTCAATCTTGAGCCTTTTCAATGAGTTCGTAGTTTTTTTATGCGAGTCTCTTTCTTACTGAGTAAGAATATGACCCATGTGTATCTAGAGTAGTCATCAACTACCACAAGTGTGTATTTTCTGTCATTAGTGCTCACAGGTGTTACTGGACCAAAGAGATCCATATGTAACAGTTGTAGTATTCTATCGAGAAAACTTCTACTTTGCTTTTGAAAGATGCTCGATTTGTTTTCCTTTCGACAAGCATCACATACATGATCTTTCTTGAACACTTCATTGGGTAACCCCCTTACAAGTGCTAATCTTGCAAGTTTGTTCAGGGTTTTGAAGTTTAAGTGATTCATTCTTTTGTGCCACAACCAACTGGTATCAGTGGAACTTTTTGCAACCAAAAATGTATCTTTAGGAGTTGAACTCCAATCAACAAGATACACATTTCCTTTTCTAGTACCAGACAGTAAAATTTTATGTGAAGTATTGTCTTTTACATAACATAAGTTCTTTGAGAACTCAACACCAATCCTTTGTCACGAATTGACGATAGAAAGCAAGTTATGCTTTAGACCCGGATACATATGAAACACCATGGATATGAACAGAGTCAACTTCAAGAGTTCCATATCCTTTAGTTTGTCCTTTGGAATTGTCCCCAAATGTGATCTGAGGGCCTTTTTGCTCAACATAGTCAGTGATTAGTTGCTTATATCTTGTCATATATCTTGAACATCCACTGTCCGGATACCATACATACGAGAGAGCCTATTCATTTCCACTCATCGCTCTTATGTTGTTTTCATTCACCGGTGCCTTTTTTTCTTCACCTAAAAAAAATGATCGGTTCTTAGGTACCCATTTGGTGTAGGGTCCTACCGTGTTAGTCAGATGCCTTTTGGAACCCAAATCACCTAACAACTCTAATTACTTTAGAGTGGCTGATTTGTCTCCCATAAACATCTACATACACATTCACCACCCTAGGAGCCTTGGCGAGATCCTCACGTACGAATGAGTGCCGATCTTAGCATGAACATGAGCCTTAGAGTTCTTCTTGGGTTCAGGCCCTTTGTTCAAGTGCCTTAGCTTTTGTGCAGCTGGTCTCTGTCTCTGCTGACTTGGGTTCAGGAAACCTTTACCCTTAGACAAGTGGAGTTTAGGTTGCTGTCTTGAAATTGGGGTCTTTCGAAGTCGAGGACTTGGTCTTTTTCAATTGAGAATATCTCTGCTGAGTGTTTTTCTTCCGAAAATTCCTCCGATGGTTCAGTGCAGATCTCTTTAGGTTGGTATTTTTAGCCTGAGGCTTTGAAGTACTAGCCTGAAAATTTCCTACTAAGTGTTCAGGTTTTCTAGCCTTTTCCTGAGGTTTGGGCTTTCTTTCCTGAACCTTCAGTTTTTCTGAAACCATAGGTCATTTACCCTTGTCTAAAAACTCGGGGCGCTTCTTCAAGAAGAAGATTAGATGTCATTGGTTTAACAAAGATGATCTTGGTGCTACTAGAAGCAAAGATTCAAGACCTTGTGAGGTTCCCCGAATGTATCCCAATCCAAATTTTTATAGTTCTTGGTCTTTTGATAACTCAATTTCATCTATCACTTTAGATGCGTAATTCAATAGAGCTAACTTTCTCTGCAAGACTATCCTCACATTTCTTTAGAGTTTCATGCTTCTCAAAGAGGTCATTGAACTCGGTTCGATAAAAGTTGAATCTCTTTAGTGGATTTCTCTAATTTTCCATTCAGATCTCTATCACCTTCTCTTTTTTTTAAAGAGTTGTACTTTCGAACATCCAGTTCATCAAGAGTTCCCATCAATTGAGAAGTGATCTCAAAGATTTTTTAGAGTCTTTCCACTTGATTCTCGTGATCGATTTCCTTATTCGCTCTTGAGTTTGATGAGTAGTTCTTGTAACACGAATAGTCCTTCATAAGATTCTCAAACGAATCCATCAGGTCAAAGTTACTGTTTACAGTTGAACTTGAAACTCATGTGCTTGTGTAGGAGCAACAACAAAGATAGAAGAATTTACCTCCTCCACAGCCATAAGACAGACATCATCACTGTCACTGTCTGAGAAAATTTCATCTGAGTAACTGGAACTTTCTTCAGAATGTTCTTCCTCTTCTGCAATCATAGTTTTCTTGTTGGAGATCTTCATGTCTCACTTGGCTTGTCTCTCCTTTCTTTCTTTAGCACTCAGCTCAGGACAGTCATATTGAAAGTGACCTTTCTTCTGACAGTTGTAGCATCTGTTGGTATCATCATCCTGATCACTTTCCTCCTTGGTCTTGGAGTCCTTCTTCTTGGATGAGGATCCTTCAGCTTTCTGGTCCTTCCTTTTCTCAGTGTATCTGTCCTCAGAGTCTCTCTTGTACCTGTGATTCCTGTAATATTTCTTATATTTCCCATATCTGCTATTGAGTCTTTCAAACGTCCTTGCCATCAGTACTAGCTTATCCTTCTGCTCATCCTGATTTTTGGCAAGTGAGTTCTCAAACTCTCTAGACTTACATGATTTCTCTTTGGCTTTGAAAGCCACATTCTTGCTAGATGAAGAATCGTCTTTGCTGTCAGATTTCTTAGTTTTCTTGTCAATCACAAACTCATAAGCTTTCAGTTCAGAGAAAACTTGTTGATATGGCATGGAATCAATATTTTTGGTGTTTTCAATCACCACAGCATGTATATCCCATTTCTTAGATAATCCTCTAAGAATTTTCAGTGCCACTTCTCTCTGTGGGTATCTTTTCCCAAGAGCACTCAGATCATTCATGATGCTAGTGAATCTGACCTCAAGTTTGTCAATGGATTCACTATCTTCCATTTCAAAGCTATCAAAATTTCCAATAGCAACAGAAAGTTTGTTTTCCTAAATATGATTTGTGCCTTGACACATAACAGCAAGTGTGTCCCATATTTCTTTTGCAGTTTCACAGTGAGAAATCATCCCCATAACACCATCATCAATAGTGTTATACAAAGTATCTTTAGCAATGTAGTCCAGATTGACTAACTTTCTCTCATCGGGAGTAAGTTGATCATCAGGCTTTGAAAATTCATCTCTGGGATCATTCCTCTCAGTATCGGTGATTCGAATTCACAAAGAAGAATTTGAATGGTCCTTCGAAAACCACTCTCCACATTCTTTCATGTTTTGAATACGTATGAGCTGCATTCTCAATCTCCATAGGTCATAGCTCTCAACAGAGAACATAGGAAGTTTCTTAGAAGGCATGATGATGAGCCTTGTAAGATATCGAAGAAACGGATCTATTCAAGATACCACCAAAGTCTTTTAGCAAAAAAAATAGACTATGGCTACCAAAGCAAGTGGTCAAAATGAACCACTGCTCTGATACCACTTGTTGGTCCCGGTGCTAACGAGTCTCACACGTGTATGAGGGGGGGAATACACGTGTTCAGTGATTTTAAAAAATTCTTTCACTGAGGTCAGATGGGTCGTTATCCCGATGATTTTTTGCCCTCGAGAAGCACGGATTGCCCCGAGTCAAAGTCTCATCGAGACAATGATCCCGAGCCGCTTTCGGAAGCTTCGATTAGCCCAACCGAGCACGAGATTATCGAGAGATCCCGAGGCACTTGGATCGATAATTATCTTCTTGAACCCTCGGTAGAGTTAGTTCGTTTGGTAAATATCCGTTCTAAATTTACTCAAGTAGTGTCTTGGAATGGTTGGCCCTAAGTTTATACTCGTTTTAGCTTTTTTTGAAAATCTCCCCTTCAATAAAAACAAAGGATTAAGGTTGTGATCAATTTGATGCAAGTTCGGTGGATTGGTTCCAACCGAATATCGATGAACTATGCTTTTCGATGAAAAACATGCAATGAGATAATAATGCAAAGATGAAAGCAAAAACAACACAGAATTATAGTGGTTCGTAGACTCAAGCTCCCACGTCCACTCTCTCGATCTTGAGAGAAATTCCTTAACCACTTCCTAAAGCTTTCAGGCTAACTCATTGTAGCTTACTCACTTTTCTACCTTGAGTTTTCTGGCTGACTCACTGCAGCTTACTAACTCAAACACACACAAGTGTTCAGACTACCACAAGTAGCTTACTAACTTCTTCTCTAGAGTTTTCTGGCTAACTCACTGTAGCTTACTAACTCTTTACAACTCTAACTCACCAACAAAACACACACAAACTACCTTAACAAAGGGTTTGGGTTTTGGGTTGGTTTCCAACTAGGGTGAGATATCCTTTACAATAAGAACTAATGCAAAGGCTAGGATATCTCTTCTAAGATTTGGATATATCTATCACTCTAGGCTTAGAATAGTGAGCTCTCTCCAATGTGAAACACGTGGGAAATTCTAGGGTTTTTCGAGTGCTTCAATTTGCAATAATACGAATGAGCTCTTGAGTTGCTTTGAAATTTCCCGTGACCTCTTAATGTAAAGGGTCACTGGTATTTATAGGCAACTTCACCAAGGTCACTCTTTGAAAACTATCCGTTGGAAGAGATAACTTTATGAGTTTCCTCTTATGGTGTTTGATGAACGGCTATATTTAAGGTTTGAACACTCCCTTGCATGTTTTAGGAAATATGCAGTCATGTATCCAATCACCAATTTTTGCAGTCTGGAACTTAGTACTACTGACATGATTCAGGGTCCTGTCGCTTTCAGTGTTAGTAAAGTACAGTGTTGTCTTCCTCTGATTGGTTCTTGTCTTCAGTGAATGTAGACAAACAAAACGGCTCTTTTTTGGTCAATCTCTCTGAATGAGACAACCTTAAACAACACTTAGACTTAGTTCCTTTTGTCTGCATATGAATGTTTTGGGCAATATCTACTTTTCTGAATATTTGTGATTTTCTCAGTTTTTGTAGTCTTCAGATATATTATATTCAGTGCCTCTGAACATTCAGGTTATACTGAGTATTCAGTATCTTACTGAGTCTTCAGTAACTACTGGGTCTTCAGTATCTTCTGAGTCTTCAGTGTCTTCAGTGACATACTGAGTCTTCAATGTCTTCAGTGACATACTGAGTCTTCAGTGTCTTCAGTGACATACTGAGTTTTCAGTGTCTTCAGCAACTTACTGAGTCTTCATTGTCTTCAGCAACTTACTGAGTCTTTAGTGTCTTCAGTGACATACTGAGTCTTCAGTGTCTTCAGTTATTTACTGAGTCTTCAGTGTCTTCAAAATCTAACCTGATCTATATCTGCTGACTATACATGGTGCAGATAACTTTCTGAACAATCTATACTGAAACCTGACTCAGTCTATCAAGATTATCCTGAACATGTCATACTCAGGGTTTTTGGGATCTAATCAAAACTTCTTTATTAAATTCATCTCCCAACAACAGGAATAACTCAGAAGCTGAGGACAGATCCACTGAGAAAAGGAAGGACCACAAAGCTAAAGGTTCCTCATCCAGAAAGAAGGACTCCAAGACTAAGGAGGAAAGTGATCAGGATGATGATACCAACAGATGCTATAACTGCTAAAAGAAGGGTCACTTCCAGTATGATTGTCCTGAGCTGAGTGCTAAAGAAAGAAAGGAGAGACAAGCCAAGAGAGACAGAAAGATCTCTAGCAAGAAGGCTATGATTGCTGAAGAAGAAGAACAATCTGAAGAAGGATCCAGTTCTTCAGATGAGATATTCTCAGATAGTGACAGTGATGATGTCTGTCTTGTTGCTATGGAGGAGGTAAATTCTTCTATCTTTGTTGTTGCTCCTACACAAGCACCTGAGTTATCAAGTTCGTCTGTAACCAGTAACTTTGACCTTATGGATTCTTTTGAGAATCTTATGAAGGACTATTCTGTGTTACAAGAACTGCTCATAGAAACTCAAGAGCAGAATAAGGAACTGACTGCTGAAAATCTGAGGTGGAAAGACTCTAAAACTGCTGAGATCACTTCTCAATTAATGGGAACTACTGATGAACTAGATGTTCAGAAAGTACAACTCTCAGAAAAGGAGAAAGTGGTAGAGATCCTGAATGGAAAATTAGAGAAATCCACTGAGGAGTTTCAGCTTATCAGAACTGAGTTCAATGACCTCTTTGAGAAGCATGAAACTCTAAAGAAAAGTGAGGATAGTGCGCAGAGAAAGTTAGCCCTATTGAATTCTGCATCTAAAGTAATAGATGAAATTCAGAGTTATCAAAGACCTGCAACTATAAAGGCTGGATTGGGATATAATTCAGGGGGAACCTCACAAGGTCTTCTGAATGCTGCTTCTTCTAGTAGCACTAAGATTGTCTTTGTTAAACCGGTGGCATGTACTAATCTTCTCACTGAAGAACAACCCCGAGTTTTAGACAAGGGTAAAGGACCTATGGTTTCAGAAAAACTGAAGGTTCGGGTAAGAAAGCCCAAACCTCAGGAAAATGCTAGAAAACCTGAACACTCAGTAGGAAATTTTCAGGCCAGTACTTCAAAGCCTCAGGCTAAGAATACCAACCTGAAGAGATCTGCACTGAACCATCAGAGGAATTTTCAGAAGAGAAACACTCAGCAGAGATATTCTCAACTGAAAAGACCAAGTCCTCAGATTACTGAAAGACCACAATTTCAGTACAGGCAACCTAAACCCCCCTTGCCTAAGGGTAAAGGTTTCCTGAACCCAAGTCAGCAGAGACAGAGACCAGCTGCACCAAAGTCAAGGCATTGGAACAAGAGTCCTGAACCCAAGAAGAACTCTAAGGCTCATGTTCATGCTAAGGCTGACACTCATACACAGGGTACTGCCAAGGCACCTAGGGTGGTGAATGTGTATGTAGATGTTTATGGGAGACAAATCATTCACTCTAAAGTAATTAGAGTTGGGTTCCAAAAGGTACAAATAACCTGGTAGGACTCTACACCAAATGGGTACCTAAGACCTGATCTGTTTAAATTTAGAACTCAGATTAATTCCCGTCCTTGTGAAATATGCTTTGAGTTCATTTCAGAATTTAGCAAAAGTATGCCGTCCCAGCACATTCTTGTCTTTGGGCCCTTCATTTCAATTATTTAAGTGTCAATTCGTTGGTTCTATTGTATTCTACACTAATCCATGATCAATACAAAAGCTCCAAATCGTACGCCTATAAGTTCTCGTGTTTTAGATGTCTTTAGTGCCATAAATTTCGAAAGTTATCCGGTATAGGAGTTTGCTAATCGTTATACTCAAAATTAAGCTATGTTTTCTTATGCCAACCACATGTTTGATGAAATGCCCCAATGAAATTAATAGTGATTCTTATTTCGCACTTCGCTAGACCCTTAATTGTTTTACTCTAAGTAATAATCCAGAATTTCATTTTGTGTTTTACCTTGGCTGTACATTTGGCTTTTCCATGATCAATTTTGTTCAATAGTATGTATGTGAAGACAATATTTAACAGCAGTTCAATACATGTGTAAAAATATTACATTAAGTATAAATGTATTAGATATGTTGTTGTGATTGTATCACGTTATTCCCTTGAAAATTTCCGCATAACACGCAAATACTATGCTAGTATACTATATTTCACAGCAGTTCAATATTTTAATCTTCATTTCTACAGGCATGGCTTCTAAAACTCGAAAACGGAAGCAAAGTAACTTACAACTTTTAGATGAGCCAATGTTGCAACCTTCAGGTAATATTATATATTATAAGTTCACAGTAATTTTACATTATATGTTCACAATTAATTATTATTATCTTGGCTATGTAGTCGTGTTAAATAGAACTCGAGTGGGTGGACGAATATACAATGAAGAGCCAATCCAACAACCTCCAAGTAAGATTATACATTAAGACACCAAATTCGCATTCGGTTGTTCGAAGTCTTTGTTGGTTGTGGGAGTTGACTTGGTATTTTTTTGGTCTTTTGTTTCATTGAATTACTAAATGGCCCCAAGTTTAGAATTCATAGTTTTAAAAAATGACCACTTATTATGATTATAAATCTTGAGGAGTGTTAAAAACACTCTACATTAGCCTTTAGTCTCCAAGGTATTATTAGGCCAGCAGATAGGATAGTTTGGAATTTGCAATTGGACAATGATTGCATCAACACGATTCTTGCTTGCATGTCTCCATGTTTACTAGCTGAGATTTACAATTCTATGTTAGGTTAACAATTTGTATATATGCATTAGTAATTGTTGTTTTTAAATTGAGTAGGAGATCTTGTCGTACTTTGTCGTGAAAAGTAAGGTGAATCAAAATCCATATATTCCATGTATAATTTGTAGGCTCAATGTCTTGAGCAGCCAACTTCATGGATATTCCTTGTCTTTGGTATTTCAGTTCTGCTTGCTATAAGACACAGGTATATTATAAGTCTAGAAGAAACCTGGATTCAAGTGCTTTAACAGCTGACCTTTTTTAACTGAGATTATCATTTAAATATATAATATGTCTATTGGTTGCGAGATATATTAGTTCAATTGAGTGAACATAATTCTATTGAGACTTCATATTAAATGGCAAATTCTCTATCCCTTCTATAATCATCAAGTGTTATTGTTATTTCTTATTTTTGTAGGCATGTCATCGAAAAATCTAAAGGCAAAGGAAAGCCAGTTCCATATCTCAGATCAGCCAATTCAGCAACCTCCAAGCATGGCTGATAAACATCGAATTTATGAGCATGTGAATTTCAGTCTTTCGACTGTGTCAAGTCAACCACCTCAAAGTAAGATTACACATTAAGTCACATTTATATATTATGCACCACTCATGATTAATATTTTTATTGGGATTATCTTGCAGACAAACCAATAAGGATTTGTGAGCGTAGACAGGTATTCAACGAACGTTTGGACAATCAACAACTCTCTGATCAAATAGAACATGCGAATGACTTTGAACTTGATGAAGACATAGGTAGGTGTTCAAATTCCTATAATACAAAAAAGGTAAAGAAATATAATTGATTCCTAGGAATGATAAAAAAAAGTGCAGGTCAGTAGGACGTAATACAAGATTACCAAGATTCATGAAAGAAAACAATTAAAATAAATTTTATGTGAAATTACCTCAAAAAATCAGATTGTTACCAGAATTTTCTTTATGAAGGAATGAATATATTTTAGTTGAAGACTGCTCCAATTTACAAGGAAAATGTATTAGATTTAATGCTTCCTTGCTTGAGATACATATGAATCGTAAAATAATGTGTTGACTTACCTATTTTTCAAGCGATTATTGCTATTTAATTCGAAAAGTTTAATGCGTAGTTTTGATGCATAAACACATGGCGGCCAACCAAGCTCCCAATTCACAACGTGACGAGCCAAGACAACAACAAAACACATGTGAAATTTTAAATGGGAACAACGAAGTAGAAAATGCGGAAAGTATTGATGAAGAAAGAGGTAGCATTCGTTTGGTTTATATTTCTCAATTCGGACTTGTAATGTTTATTTCAAATATTGCTAAACAATAATATTATTGTTGACATACAGAGGAAAAAGTTAGAGGTCCCACGTATATGTTGAAAATTTGGGGTCGGCCATCATATTTACCCCCTATTGAAGTTGAATTTAATCATCATGGAAGACCTATAGGAGCAAATAAAAGCACATTTACTGAATTCCTAGGCACTATTGCAAGGAATGGTCAGTATTGTCCAGTTGACGTGGAAGATTGGCGTAAGATATCAAAAGAGTGCAAAGCGAACATGATGAGAATAATTGAGGTAATCCAAATTTTAGTATTTTGCATATATGCTGAAAATAGTTTTATGTATGATTAAACAATTATGTAGGCACGATTTGACATCACTCGCGCCGATAAAGAATGGATTCTTAGTTCCATAAATGCCCAATGGAGAAGTTGGAAGTGTTTTTTGAAAGCATGGTGCTGGATGCCTAATAAGACAGTAAAATTTTTAATTGATGAAAAAGAAGGAAAAGTGTTGGAGGACCAGTGGATCAATTTAGTCACTTATTGGAATAGAGAGGACGTACAAGTATATCATGCTTTTTTTTTAAGATTTACTTTACGTTTTTCCTAATTTCATTTTTCTTTCAGCTTTCTAATTCTCTTTCCATCATTTTAGGCACAGAGCGAAAAAAAGAAAGATGCTAGATCGAAAAAAGTGATGGATCAACGAACTGGAAAGACATCCTTTGCAGAAGTCTATGAAAATATGGTGAGTTTAGATACCTTTGTTATTCTGCTTTAGTTATGTTACGTATACTTTCTTCAAGATTATGATTTTATTATTTTCTTTTATAATGTAAATAATTGATTGTTTTGTCTAATGAACTGTAGTGTAATTTTTTCATGTTAATAAATTGTTCATCTCTCCTTGATTTATTCTATTTAAATAGTTTCCATTAAGTAGAAGCAGTCTTGCTCATCAAAAAAATTAGTGTTCTTTGTTATTTGATTATTTTTTTGAACAATTTTTTTCAACTTATAAATATTATTTAGTCTTACGAAAATTATTCTTAGGAAAAGAAAAAAGGTCGTCCCCCATATCGTTCTGAAATGTTTGAAGTGTGTTATACTCCTGCTAATGGATCTCCCTCTACTGATGTTACCAAATATTTGGTAAGTTCAGATCACACTAATTGGTATATTATGTAGATGTTTATTATGCACATATTTATGAGATATTTATTCTACATTATATTTTGAACATACTCTAAAACTTCATACGATCTAACACCCTATAGGATTCGATGAGAGAATTGAGGAATGAACTCCCCGAAGGATCACATGATTCTATTGGCCCAAATGATATATTTGCCCAAGTAACTGGCCCAGACAAACCAGGTTATGTTCGTATGTTTGGTGGTGTTTCTGCATCAGATTTATGGGGGGAGGTTCCGAGCCGTCACACGTACAAACGTAAAGTGCTGGAGCAAGAATCACAAATTTCGGAAATGAAAAATCAAATGGCTGAGTTAAAATCACAAGTTTTGTCTCAACAAATAATTCCACAACAGTCTCAAAGTTCAGCATCATTGCCGGAGAATCTCCCAGGGCTAGTTTTAACAAAGCAAACTCTTCAGGTAAAATTTAATTTTGACTTAAATCTTTACATTTATATTAAATTATTTTACACTTGAATTTTATACATGCTACGTATACGAATCCACCAAGCACCTGAAACCAATCTAAGGTTTCAATATTGCAATTTGAATTAATATGCATTTTCTTAGGGGATGACTTTCTAATTCTAAATTAAGTGTGAAAGTGACAAGACTTGTGTTACTTTAATTATGAATATTTGTAGAATTTATAGCTTGCATATCTAGTTCGCAAAATTAATTTGATGAATTATAATGCTCTCAAATAATTTAGTTTGCATATTCGATCTGTTGAAAATAAGAAGTCATGTTTACAATATGAGAAATACATTGCCCTGCATTACTAAATATGCTTAGAATGTGACAAGTTTTGTGGTTGTGAATGATAGAAACATTTTCTTAAACTTTTCAGTTTTAGTCTTGGACATTAGAAAGGTATTTAATTCCCAAGATTGTTTCTCTACTGTAATACTTCTCTGTTGAAATATATACATGAAAATAAGCATTTAACTATTTTCTAGTTAAAAATAATTTTGGAGGATAGAAATATGGTCTTGTACTTTCTCAATAGCAGATGTGTCTGTTGTTATTTATCAAGATAGGATAGGTTGTTGCATTGTATTATCAGTTTAATAAGTTGCTTTGAGTTATTGAAGTTGGTGGAGTTATTCCCCTAAGCTCAAGTTCATGTGATGTCAAAGTTTCATTTTCTTGACGATAAATTCTTACCATTGAAATTTACTTGACAATGTAATATTTTGAACTATTGTTTTCAGGTTGGAGAGTTTGTTAGTTTGAAAAGTGTATTTGATTCAACCAAAATAGTAGCAAAAGGTTGTCTTTATAGCAATGATCCAAATACACAAGTGGGAGGACAAACTTTGGGAGAGAATTGGTGTCAAGTACATGTCAAAGTAGTACTTCAACCCCAAGAGCAACTCATTCGACCTTATGACTTTTGCCAAACACTTGAACATGCTTATGGTGGAATGGTTGCTTGGCCATGTTCTTTGGTACGTTTTAATTAAAAAAAAAAATCTTAAAACAACTTATCATAATTGAATCTTATATATACTTTTTATATGCAGGTGACACCTATTGAATCATGTTCAAAAGTTTAGAGCTTGCCGTTTGCATTGAAGTTGTTAGTGGATTTAAAAACATTGGTCACTTATTTTAGTTGTTACCCACAGCTTTTAAGAGTTGTTTTACTCTTTTTTATATTTATCTAGGACTTTTAGATTTGTTTAGAAATTGTTGGTTGGATTACTGTTCTTTGTGTATTTATTGGATTTTTCAATGTTTGAATACTTATATTCTACTATAGTTGAAGTCAGAATATATTTCTTTTTAGATATATAACTAAGTTTGTTAATTTAGTTTTAATATTTAAAGTAATATAGATCAACGGCCATTATAGAGAATGTTAAATTGATTAAATAATTTCTAAGAACACAAAAATGTGTAGTTAAAATAATATAAAATTACATTTAATAGTGTCATAAAAAAAATAATTGATGTTTTAATTAGTCATCTTTTAACACAGAAATCAAGTTTCCTAAGTGTGTTTATATCCAACATTTATTAACAGTTTTTAGTGTGATCATACAAATATAACTTAACATTTTTAAGTGTGTTAATATCCAACCTATCTTAACATTTTTTAGTGTGTTAATATAGAACCTATCTTAACATTTTTTAGTGTTTGAATACAAAACCTATCTTAACACATTTTAGTTGCCAATATGGAACATATCTCAACACTTTTGAGTGTGTTAATATATTATCGATCACAACAATTTAATTGACGTAACATCCAATCAATTTTAACACTTTTTTGTGTGTCAATATCTAGTTACTCTAACTTCACACACTAACAGGCCACACAAAAAATTAATGTGAAAATAGATTGAAATGTCAAAATAAATGTTCTATTATATCACTTTTTAGTGTGTTAAAAATTACTATTTTTTGTAGTGTACAGATTTAGTAAATACACCTTTTTGTCATTTTCTTTTTTGAAAAAAATACACATAAAATATCAAAAATACCCTTTCCATCGATTTACATGTAAAATATTGATTCTACTGTTCGAAAATATTTTTTCAAATTTTTATAGTAAGTTCGATAAAAAATTTCGAATTCATGTGCATAATTCGGAATTTTTTTTGAAATTTTACATGTAAACAAATGATCATACTGGTTGAAAATATTTTTTGAGATTTTTCATGTTATGCGAGAAATATTTTCAAATTATTGTACTAACTTCGAAAAGTTTTTCCGTCGATTTACATGTGAAATATTGATCCTACTGTTCGCAAATATTTTTCGAATTTTATAGTAAGTTCGAGAAAAAAATTCAAATTCATGTACATAATTCGGATTTTTTTTTTTGAAATTTTACATTGCGGCAGCGGACGCAGGGAAGCGGCGGCTGCAGACGTAGGCGAGCAACGGCGGCAAATGAGGGTGGGGCGGTGGTTGTCTCGCTCGCTTCACAATTTGGGTGGAGATGTATCAAGGTTTTGTTTAAAAAACTGAATAGGAGGATGTGTGAATAAAAAAGATATAAATTGGGGTATTTTGGGAAAATCAGGGGTAGTGTATTCATCATACGAGTGGTGATCCAGATTGTGTGATGAAGTGGAATAGCTCGAGCGGTTAGAGCACCACTATCTATGCCGTGAAGTCATGAGTTTGAGTCTCTATTTGCCCGATCAAAAAATTAATACAGATGGTGTGTGTATTTACTAAAAAAAAGTAGGTATAAGTAACCTGGGCCCTTTTTTCTTTTTTTTCTTTTTTTTTAAAGGATAACACTTTTTATCGCCCCCTTTGGTCTTTTACAGAGGCTATGAGGTGTTTACCAAAAATCATAACTTTAAAAAATTAATTAAAATTTGTGATTATAAGGAAAGTGATTAGTAGTAAAAATGAATAGTGTTTCTAAAAAAATTAGAAAAAAATTGATAGTATTGGTAAAAAAAGATTAAAAATGTTTAAGACTAATAAGTTACTAAAAGCACCACCTTTAAAATTTTTAGCGTATAGCATTAGAAAGCTTATTTAATCTAATAAAAGAGAAATAAAACACTTCAAATAACTTCTGCACACAATTCAAAGTGGTTATAATGACTTATATGTTTTTTGCAAATACCCCATATGTGGGTTTCTTCTATAAAAGAAAAATCCCCCCCCCCCCCTCTCATTTAATATCAAATTTAATACTCTCTGCATTTGCATTCTAGTTATTGCTTTCCAATATTCAATTAGTTTACTTTATATGTAGCTTTTAAAATTGTTTGGAAGAAGGCTGTCTTTCAACTTTAATCTTGAGTAAGTCTCCGGTTAAATTTATTCATAGTATAAAATTTATACTGTTACATTTATAAATTAATATCATTATATTTATCAACTGATATCATTATATTTATAAACTAAGATCATAGTACTAAATACTATTGTATTAATCTATATGAATAATTATATTAATTTATAAGTAATGATATCCGTTCATACTATGAATAAGTTTTACGGGAGAGTTTGTGCTTAAACTTTATTTCAATTTTGAAATATAAATGTTGTGAAAGTAATGAATTTACATACTTCGATGAAAATGATTTTAATATTTGTAGTTATATTTTATCAAAAAATAAATATTGAATTTTGATTTAGAGCTCATTTCGTTAGTGATATGGGATTTCAAGAGATGTGTGAAATTATGTGATTTATTTTATTTGCACATGATACATTTGATATATTTAACTTTTTCAAATGTTTATTAAGATGTATTTGAAGGGATAGTTCTTGGTATTAGAATTATTACATAAGAGGTGGTATGGATAATCCAGCCAAAATGAATAAAAGGAGTTCGGATTTTTAAATCGGAGGAAAAAATTATCTGAATAACAACAAATACTTGAAATGGTGGGAAATTATTTCTTATCCTTCTTTCCACGTAAACAAAAAGGCTCTAAATAAATATGGATAGATTAAGCAGTGGTAAGTAGTAAATTATGTGTATTTTTAATAGATTATAGTGCAATTTATTGGACTCGTTTGTATTAAGATTGTATGATTAATTATTTATGTATGTTTTGATGATATTATCCCACGTTTGATCTATTCTTGTGTTTTTTGATGTATTTAGGTGCCTTTTGTGGCATATTGATATTATATATATGTATATATCTTAAATATGTTTGAGTTTGAATCACAAATGGTCTCATAACTTTGGTCTCAAATAGATTTAGTCTCATAAGTTTTTTTAATCGTCGATTTAGTCCCAGTAACTTTGACAATGTCCAATTTTAGTCCCAAATCGGCCGAAACAACGTTATTTTACCGTTTTTATTTGGGGCTTTTCGGCGGATGCTGTGACTGGACTGCCACGTGTATTTTTTTTTAACAGCTGAAATTTTAGGCATATATAATTAAAAAATTTAACTTAAAATTAAAACAGAATTGACGACAAGAATTAGTCAAACACACTTAAAAATACACGTGACAGTCAAGTCACAATATCAGTCGGAAAACCCAAAATAAAAATGGCAAAACGACGTTGTTTCGGCCAATTTGAGACTAAAATTTGACATTGTCAAAATTATTGGAACTAAATCGACGACAAAAAAAACTTATGGGACTAAAACTATTTGAGGCCAAAGTTATGGGATCATTTGTGATTCAAACTTAATATATTTGGAGATTGGGGTGGATAATTAATTTTTTTTTATCGGGCAAATGATGACACGGCATACGTAGTTGTGCTCTATCCGCTTGAGCTATTCCACTTCGTCGGTTGAATAATTAGTATATATTGCTTACAGAGGAGAGTTAATTTGGGATGTGAGAAAAAAAAAAGAGATTTGGCAACATATTTTTTAGGGCAGTATGCAGGCTGCAATCAGAGAGAAGGAAGAGGAAGTGACTGCTACCATGTTTAATTAGTATTTTTATTTTTATTTTAAGGATTTCTGAACTCGTATTTTAATGTTTGTTAATTGATTTAGTAACGTTTATAATATTTATCTTGGGATTATTTATTTTATCTATTTTAACTTTCAACATACTTGAATGTTTAATTTAGTTTGACCACCTAGGTTAGATTATTCTTGTATGTCTGCTTTATAATCCGTAATTCTTACTGATTTATGGCAATTGGTAGCAACTAGTAATTTTGCTAGGGTGGTTTAAATTGGGTTCTTTCAAATTGAGCTTGTGTATTTGGGAATTTGTTTGTCCTCTATCCTTGTTCCTAATGCTTTTGTTTGATTAAATTTAAATTGTATCTAGACTGTCCAGTTAAAAAGAATCATTGAAGAACTTGTTTCAATTGAATATAATTAAGGATAAAACTGGTAGACATTGTTGTCTACTGAGGGACATTAATCCTAAAGTTAGATATAGTAAACGTTACAATCAGTTAACTACGTTAAGTCGAGTGATGAATGAAATGTGGATTGTAATGCATTTTTATTATTGAATTTCCTCATTGAATTAATTGTTAATTTTGTAGTGATTTATTGTTTTAGGTAGTAGATTATAAAAATTGTCAATTAAGCCCCCCCCCCCTCTCGTGTTACGTATTATAATTATTTTACGTTCCCTTTGAATCGACCCCTTACTTACCACTATTACGAGTTAGTAGAGTAAACGGGGGTATTTATTTTTGGCGCACCTCAACAGTGCGTTCAAATAGCAATAACGTTTACATCTGAATATGATAAACTGATTTTCAACTATCATTTTATAGTAAAAAATCTTATGTTTTTTAATAAAATAATTAATATTATTAAACTAATAAATTTTAATAAAATAATTAATATTTTTTAAAATAAATACCAATGAAAATTAGTTGCACATCAAAACTGATTTGCATGTATAAGACTTTTGTTTAATGATAAGAAAATCTTGCATTAGATTGAGCAATGTAAGATGCTAGGATCCACGGGTACTCAGAATTTTTGAGATGTGAAATTTAACTCATGATGCTCATTTTGATAAAGTGTGAAGTTTAACTCACAACTTTAAATATTTTTTAAGAAAAACATATGTTTGACACGATCAATTTTAATGTGGACGGATTTATATAAAGTTTGGTTTTCATTTACTCATTCACCATGAAATTTCATATTTAATTACTTATTTTTTCTTTGACAAAAATTTGTATAAACTTGGCTTATGCTATGAACCAGGGTTAAACCTGACTCATACATTACAAATGGGTTAGATATATATCATTCCTTATCAAATCGTTCGCCGTCTTTTCTTCCCACGCGCCTTCCACGATCCTCACGAAATCCTCCAACGTCGCCAACTCGTGAGTCAGGAATCATTCGATCTCATCGTTGCATTTGCCTCCATCAACCCCCCGGCCTCCAAAATCGTGTCGATGCTCCGCCGTAGCACCATCGAACATTTCTTCCCGTCCCCATTTGCATTGAATCAGTTGAAAATTCTCTAATATTGCTTGTAATTCTCCATGAAAATTGGAAAGCGTTTATAATTATTTGAAAAACACCAAACATAAATTGAGATCTAGAAAGAGAAGGTAAAAATCAGTGATAGTTTAATAAGATAATAGTGAGAGTTTTATAGAATAACTATGATAGTTTTATAGCATAACAATGAAAGTTTTATAGAATAACAGTGAGAGTTATATAGAATAACAATGATAGTTTTATAGCATAACAGTAAGAGTATTATAGAATAACAATGACGAATGAGTGTGGATTGACCGCAAGGGAAGCGGCACGAAAACAACTGGAATGTGACGGCGTGAGAGTAGTGCGCGACAACGCAAGCATCAATAGAATGAGCAGCGCGCGAAATGACAATGAGATAAAAATTTATATCAACACATCCTCAAAATTGATCATACTGAATTAGAGTATCTAGTGTGAACTTGATTCACAGGAGTGTTACTCTTTTTCTTTAAATCTACCTGATGATACATATCTCACTAAGAGTATGTTTGTTTTGAGCTTGAGGTGGATGAGGCAAATTCGGATGAGAAAAAAAAAGTGGATGGAGGAAATCCTGTGAATAGAAATCCTTTGTTCGTTTTGGGTTGGATGTAGTAGGGATGGATAAAGCTTTATATCAAATCAATACTTTTTAATGATGATAATATATTATTTTATTATTATTTATTAAGAGGGTAATGATTGAATGATTGTGTTGATGGTAATATATAAAAATTAATATTATATGATAAATTATATAATTATTTAATGATGATAATGTATTCCCTTCAAAAGAAAATATATATCTATATTCATATTTAATCTATTTTTGTGTATTTTATTAATTTACAAAACTATAAATTTATGTCCATGCATATTGATTTGATAATGATATTACTGGTGATGGTGCACATGTACTGTGCACTTATTTAAAATAATTTTATATCAATTTGGAATAATTTTTATGTATTTGAAATATATTATACTAATTCGATGTTGTATTATAAAATAAAAGAGAGTGTGTAAATACAATATATATTTAATATGAAAATATATAATTAATATAATTGATATTGGGTTATGTGAAAATAGGGGTGTAGATGTATAATATAGATAAATGTTTATTTAGATAAAGGATGGGATATGAACATTTAAAAAATGAATGAAATGGGGGGAGGTCCATCCCCCATTGGACCTCCACGTCTGAAAACAAACACCCCCATGAGAGATTGCGACGGACAAGATGTGCTCCAACAAAAAACAAAGGTCCTTGCTCTTGATGAAAACAAAACTCGTGGCACAAAAGGAAAACCTAGAAAATAGTGGCACACATCAATTCAAGTTGTCTTCCCAAATTAGGATAGCTTAACAGTAACGTTTCACAATCTGACTGATACTCATAAATGAATGAAGGGTCCCAATTAGAATTACGCATAAAAGTTCAACACAGAGGACACGAATGGTATTTCACGGTCCCTCACCGGGCCCCACGTCATCCCGGCCTAATCAGGGCCCGTTGGGCCTCCAGGATTTTGCTATTCCCAACGTACACACAGAAATAGCTAACGGCGTGTAGGCTGGAACGCCTTGTCTTTGACGAGTCCGTCAATCAAATACTTATTCCTTTTTTCCTAACTCAATTGAATATTTACTCTCTCAATTCCTAACTCGATTGAATATTTATTCTCTTTATTCTTAACTCGATTAAATATATATTGCGCATATGAGTTTTAAAAAAAGAATTATTTATAATTTTTTTAAAAAGAATTATTTATTATTATTAAAAAAGATAAAATTATTTTTTGATAGAAGATTAAATGGTAAAAATAGTGGCATTTGTATAAATTAAATAAGATAAAATTAATTTTATTATTTAAAAAATAATGACATTAAAATTAAATGAGATAAAGTTAATTTTTTTTTTTTTTAAATATTTCATTACCATATATAAAAAGACAAAAACTCATATGAGACATAGTATAACTTAACACAAATTATAGTCACCCCTCTAAAAGTGTTAAAACGTCAATGTCCAACTTATACTCATTTCATCGTGAAACCGTCTTATATAAGTGTGTCTCAAATAAAAGAGTGACTCTCATGTGCACCATTTGCACAAGATGCAATTGGTGCACTTAAATTCAATTTCAATTTGAATGAAACATCTACACCTTAAACACTAAATAATAAATCCTAAATTATGACTTATTTGGGCCGAGTGAATCATGAACTACTCCGACCGGGTTTGGGCCCGGGTCCAAAAAAAAAAACCTAAAACTGAAATAATGTTTAAAGTAAACTGAAATTGAAAAAAAAAACACAAACTAAAACTGAATTTTTTTTTAAAAAAACGCCTAAAATTATATTACATTAAATTAATTTGATGCAAATGATACCTGACCATTGGACTCCTATATGGAGTGGGAGACCCAGGTTTGATTCCCTTTGGAACAAATTGAAGTATGAGAGTTATAAGGTGACTTGGTGAATTTATGGAGTGTTTAGGTGCTTGGTGTACTAACTACTAACATTTAAATATTAACTTTGTTCGATAAAAAAAAATTTAATACAAATAATGCACAAGAAAATTTGTCAATATAAAAATGATCAATTTTTCGATAAATATTCAATTGAGTTACATATGAAAGTATAATATTAACAATTACAGCTAAAAAGTAGTAATCAAAATCTTACAACAAATGCGTGTGAATCTGAATAGTGGTTATTGGGTTAAAGTCAAAGTGAGAGTTGATGTACTTTGCATTTTGTAATCATATGCCTACTACATTTTTTCCTTTCTAGCTGGCCAAACCCTAGCCTACGTACCTATCGCTTTGACTCTAAAAATTCGTGGATTTCTTAAAAAGATACACCTGCTCATCGTTATCATGTCAAGTCCGAATGCCTATTTTTGCTACAGCTTCTCATGTATAAAATAAAAAAACCTCCTATTACAATTTTTTTTTTTTTTTTTTGGAGGATGGGACGAGAAACTTTCCATACCATGTCTTGAGTTGGCCTTCAATTTTCAAGGGTTATAAAATCGAAAAGATGTCTTTCAGTAGTGATGATATCTTGTGGGAGAAAATTATTTATCATATAGTACTTGTTAATTATTATTATCCACCCAACTCAACACATTATCTTCTCTTTTCTACTTTACATATTATTTTTTCTAATTTATATACAATTTTCAATACACAATTAATCATTTTAATATGTTCTTTTTAAAATTATATCCTATTAAATCCTATAAATTTAAACAAAAATTCATATAAGATGGGCTACAATTTAGCACAAATTATATTCATTCATTCTAAAATGTTAAAACATCAATATATAATTTATGCTTCGACTCATCATGCAAGTGTGCCTGACAAATTTAAACGCATTTAAACGCTCGTGGTACTATAAACAAACAACACATAATCAACTTTGTAACTCTTCCGTGCGGTTTAAATATTTACGAATAAAGATAAATAAATAAATTTGAAGAAGATAAAATTGGTTTATTTATTTAAACATTGATATGTATTACTAATGTTTTTACTAATATAATTTTTAAATTAATCATACATTAAACTCATCATAGTTACTAAAATTTAATTTAAATCATATAATTAAATTTAAATAAAAGAAATCAATATGTATTTTATTTTTATATATAAAATATGTACGTCAAATTAAAAATCATAAAAAGTTTGGTACATATTTCTTTAAAAATGAGGGAGACTTGTGTGAGACGTCTCATACATGAGACATAGTTCCACTTTTATATTTGATGTATATTCGTCTTTAGAATATGATTGAGTTGGGAGTGGGTCTTCTGTGCACCAAATTTTCTGTGCACTTCATAGTGTATTTTAAAAACTAGCAACTTGTTGCATTGAAACTTATAATTTTGTTACATTGAAACGACAACTTATGTTCGTAAAACATTGTTGCATGTTTCAGTATAACAATTCACAAATTTCAAAGAACAAGTTACAAGTTTTTAAAATACACTATAAAATGTACAATGTACCTAGTACATACAAGACCTAGCCTTGAGTTGGAGCTTGTAAATTCGTACGTCATTTAATAGAGTAAATAAAATCCGTTACATGTATAAAACCTTCTCATACAAATTTTTTATGGGGAGTGACTCTCCACTACAAAGTCACTAACAAAATAACTCTAAGCTACGTAACAAAAAAAAAGTGACTCTAAGGTAAAAAAAAATGGTCAAAAAGTCTAAATTGCCCTTCTGCCCAGTTTTCTGCACTTCTGACTCATTTTAATTTTTTGTATTTTAAAATTTTAAAAGTCCAAATTTTTTAATTTACTGAATTAATTAAATTAATTATTAATTAATACAAAATTTTGAATTTCAACGCCATAATAATTTTAGTGATTTAGTAATTTTAAATTTATGCACTTTTCGATCAATTTTTATGGTGCATTTAAAAAAAAAATTATTTTGGATCAATTTTTAAAAAATTGTATTTTGAAGTAAAAAAAAATGCAATTTTCAGAAAATAATTTTTTTAATTTTATGCACTTTTGTGCTAATTTGGAAGTTCATTTTTTTGTATTTTATGTACTTCTAGGCAATTTTTAGAGTGCATTTTTTTAAATTTATGCACTTGTGAGGCAATTTTGGAGTGCATTTTTTTGTATTTTGTGTACTTCGAGGCTATTTTTGGAGTGCATTTATTTTCAATTTTTAGAGTGCATTTTTTTAAATTTATGCACTTGTGAGCCAATTTTGGAGTGTATTTTTTTGTATTTTGTGCACTTGTGGGCCAATTTTGGAGTGCATTTTTCAAAAAAAGTTATATTCTGGGCTCATTTTGGAGTGAATTTTTCAAACAAAATTGTATTTTGATCCAATTTTGGAGTGCATTTTTCAAAAAAGTTATATTTTGAGCCAATTGTATGGTGCATTTTTTAAAAAAAATAAATTATATTTTGGACTGATTTTTTAAAAATTATATTTTGAATTGTATTTTGAAGCCCAAAAAATATACAATTTTCAGAAAATGATTTTTTTAATTTATGCACTTCTGAGTTAATTTTGGAGTACATATTTTTGTATATTTTGTACTTCTGGGAGATTATTGGAGTGCATTTTTTTCTCACAACTATACATATTACAAATAAAGGCATACAATAAATAATTACAGAAATATTCATAAAATTTAATCTGCAAAAATAAAAGAATTTAAGCAACAATAGACAAAAATCTGAACCCCTAATTTGCACAAAAATAAACAAAAAACTCAACCAAAAGCCCTAATAAACAAAAAATCCTAATCTGAAAACCCTAATCTGCACAAAAATAAACAAATTTAAGAAATAAACAAATTTAACACCTAATCTGCACAAAAATCCTAATATTTAACACCTAATATGCAAAAAATACACAAAAAATTGAGAACCCTAATCTGCAGAAATTACAAATTACACAATCTGATTTTTTTTTTTTTACAAAAAATCAACAAAAATGCCCTAATCTGCAAAAGCCCTAATCGACGCCGCCACCCTGCCGCCGTCCACCCCCCACCGCCGTCGTGCAACCCACACGCCCCCCAACATCGCCACCCACGCGCCCCCATCTGCAGAAAATCAACACATCCATCCGCCGCCACCATCCACAAAAACCACCCCCCATCACCACACCACCACAACCATCCACACAACCAACCACACAACCATTTTTCTTGTACCAAATTAAGCCGATTTCCCCCATTTAAAAAAAAAGTAAAAAAATTACCTAAACTCACCGATTTCCACACGCTTCCACGACGGTGACTTCCACGATGGGGAGAGCCCTAGCGACGCTACGGTACCGCGGCCCGACTACTCAGGCGACTGAAACTCGAAGCGGCGGCCACCATCGCCCAAATTGAGTTCGATTTGGTTCGATTTCTCTACATTAATTCGATTTGGTTCGATTTTTCTAAAATTGAGCGGTGTGGAAGAGAGAGTGAGGGGGTGGGGAGCGAGAGGGATGGCGGCGAGCGAGAGGTGGGCAAGGGTTTTTTTCAGAGTGAAGAGAGATAGAATGGAAATCTATAATGAAGAAAGAGAGAGGGGAAATCGGTTTAATAGAGAGTGATGGCAAAAGTGTAATAATAAATTGACTCTAGGGGTAAAAATGTCTCATTTTGTACCTTAGAGTCACTACATTTTTCTTTTGTATTTTATAGTACTTTTCACTCAAAATATGTAGTGGAGAGTCTTTATTTCATTTTTTCTTATATGAATATATAAAAGATGAAAAGCTTATTTAACTTGAAAGTGAAAAATAAAATAAAAAATGTTTTTTTTTTGGTCTCTTAAGTTTGATTTTGAAATTGAATTCTGTTCAAATAACTTTTGAAATTTGAAAAAAAAAAATTGTTCAATGACCGACTATAAAGGGTTACTATTCGATTAAAAGTTTGATATAATATTTAACTCTATTAAATATTTATATTTATTTTCACATGACATTCAAATGTTTATTTTATTCCCGTAAGGTTTTTTTTTTCCGTGAAATTTTTCTCCAATAAATAAATATATTTATTTTAATTAGAAGATCAGGGACAAAATGTGGAGAAACCCTAGAGACATAATGGCAACCGACTATTACCCGTCACAAATCGTGATTGGCGATGGACATCCATTGCAAAATTTGTCACTAAATGCCCTTCTTTTACAATGTCTAAATATATTGGAAGAAAATATTCCAATTTTAAGGTGTATAGTCAATGCATTCAACTAGGTTAAGATTTACTAGAGGTGTAAGTAAATCGAGCCAGTTCACTAGATACTCATGTTTGACAAAAAAAAGAAAAAAAAGGCTTGAATGTCATTGAAAAGTAGTGTCGGCCATTGTTATCTGTCGAAAAGTGTGTCAACGACTACTAAGAGAGGGTCAATGGATGCCAAAGAAAATGAGAGACCGTGACGAGTAGGCCCCTAGGCCGCCTATGGTTGTGTACATATGAAGAGAGATCATGATGGAGTGAGGAGGGATCACGCCACCATGAGGGATGAGGAGGGGTTGTGCTACGTGAGAGGGTTATGGATTGTGACGATGACGTCGTTTTGGTGGAGTTAAGAATATAAGATTGTGAGAATGTGAGATAATGCAACTTGAATTTTAACTTTAATTTATTTTTATATTTATTAATTTTTTAAGATATTAAAATAATTAATAAAACTCAAGGCAAACAAATACTAATGTTGTGTAAGTTTGATTAGGTCCGCAAGCATCTCGAGTTAAATAATCGTGTACTTGAACTTGATCTCGATTAGCTACTCGAGTAGCTTGAGCTCGACTCTCTTCCTTTTTTTTTTCTTGGAGGGGGTGTTACAAATTCAAAATTTATTTCGATGTTATTGAGTTGTTCGATTCCATAAGATCTATTTGGTGTTTATTTCATTTCGTGAGCGATAGAAGGAAATAAGAACATAAATAAATTAGGAGAGAAGACAAAGCATTGGATTTGACTCAAACTTTGAGTTCAAATAATGATCTAAAATTATCGAGCCAAGTTGAACTCAAACTCAAGCTAAAGCCATATATTGAGCATTAAATTTTACAGTTGAATCAAATTTAAGTTTGGTACTATTCGACTCAACTGGACTCAAATAATCTCATGTACCCTCCTAAAAGTTGACTAGCGCATCAAAGTGACGTAACTCAAGTGGTTAGAACACCACTACCTAGATCAATAGGTCTTGAGTTCGAGATATGCTGTCTCTTTTATTGGGATTTAATGGAGATTTTCCTTCCTTTATGGGATAATACACCCTCTATATTGGGTTCTCCGCCCTCTATGGGTCTTGATTACGAGATCTTGAAGAATGTAGATGAAACTTTAGTGTGGAGTATCGACCATGTTTGAAAATGCTGCAAGCGAGCGAACTTTGACATCCTTTGTCCTCACGCTTGGATTGAAGAATATGCTGTTGTGGTTCCGGCCGATAAAATGACAAAAAAACGCTTGTATGTGATAAAATGAACACATTGTAATAAATTATATATGGGTTTGTAAAAAAAAAAAGTTGACTAGCGCGACGCGCTCAACCAAATTATACTTTAACTACCAAGTTACCAATTCCAGTAAAATTGACCCAACAACGATTGTTCCAAAACTTTTAATATCATTTCATTTTCACCGACTAAATCGTTAATTTATTGCCAAATCACATATTGCAATAAACGCCCACAAAAAGCCAATTCCCATTTCTTCGATTTTCGCAGCTTTCTCACGTTTTCTGGGTTAATTTATGTTAAAGAAAGATAAAGACAAGAATTATGAGGAAGGGAAATGAGAGAAAATCACCATCGCTCGATTTTGATGTAGGACTGGGCCTCAAGATGCAGCAAGCCACTGATTCGTATTACAGTAAGAAACGTCTTCGTTTTGTTTTTTCAATTTTGTTGATACTGAAAGAGAGATGTGGTGCAGGTGATGGCGGTGGGCATAATTTGTATGGGGTTTCAGATACTCTGTTTTCACAGAGGGGGTTTCATACCCTTGTTTCTAAAGGTAAAATACTTGAACCTTTTTTTTTGATTTTGTAAAGGGGTAAATGGGCTTTAGGTTTTTGTATTATTGCAGGAGGAAAAGGCGTTTTCACAGCGTCACAATGGGAAGAATTGGAGAGACAGAAAATGATACATAAGTACATTCTGGCTTTTATCGCTGTCCCTCCTCAACTCCTCTTACCTACCTCAACATCCCAATCCAACAGTATTACTCTTTATCTCTATCAGTATCTGTGTGTGTTTTTTGTGAAGAAATTGAGTTTGATTGTGTTTCAGGTTTGGAGTTGAGGTTTTCATCATCAGGTGGGTCAGATCCAGAGCCGTGGAGGTGTAAAAGAACAGATGGGAAGAAATGGAGGTGTTCCAGAGATGTGGCGCCTGATCTCAAATACTGTGATCGCCATGCTCATAAGAGTAGACCTCGTTCAAGAAAGCTTGTGGAAAATTCGCCCCACAAAACCCCCGCAACAGCCCCTCTTCTCGGTTCATCTTCTCAAATCTCGGCTCTCTTCCCTGCTACATCGTATGATCAAACCAGGTTGGTTAACTTTTTTTTTTTTGGTCTACTTTTTTGAGGTGCATAACTAGTACTGTTCAATAAAATCAACTAATACTTTTAAGTGAAAACAACTATACCGTTAGATGAAAACAACTAATATCATTTAGTGAAAACAACTAATAATGTTCAATAGAAACAACTAATACTGTTCAGTTAAACAACTGATACTGTTCAATGATAATAACTAATACTGTTCAGTGAAAAATAGATAATATTGTTCCGTGAAAGCAATTAATATTGTATTGTAAAAATAACTAATAATGTTCAATTAAAATAACTAATATTGTTCAATAAAAACAACTAATACTGTTCGGTGAAAACAGTTAATACTATTCATTAAAAACAACTGATACTTTTCAGTGAAAACAACTAATACCATTCAATGAAAACAACTAATACCATCCAATGCAAACAGCTTATAATGTTCGGTGGAAACAATTAATATTGTTCAGTGAAACAACTAATATCGTTCAATAAACATAACTAATACTGTTCTGTGGAAACAACTAATACCATTTAAATATGTGTATACATACAAGAATTGGCCTTACTTTCCTAGTTGCACTATATTAAGTTGTTCTTCTTATCTAGAGTTTGGCAATAGTGGCATGTGGGTCAAGTGTTTCTGTCCTTTTACACATAAATGTAGGTATGATGATATTTCTTTGTTTCTTCTTAATTTATCGAAGGTGCATTGAGTGGTTTATGAAAGGTGGGAGCGACACAAACTCTGTCTCTACTCATAAACAATGGGAGCACGTGATGCAGCTATCATCATCAACAATGGAGCCCAACAAGAATGTGGCTTTCCATAGTGATTTCATGAGCCTCAATCCGTACATCCCCGACACGAGTACTCTCCGCCACAACGATCAGCATCCCATTTTCGACCCGAAAATTAAGTCGTTAACTCAAACGACGAGGCACTTCATCGACGCTTGGGAGAAAGAGGGGTTCGAAGGGATGCGTAGCAAAGGGCTGTCCGCTTCTCTGAGCATCAAATTTCCAATGTCGCCCTCGTCGTCCTCTCTGAGCCTATCAATGTGCGGTGGGGATTACGATAGCTGTAAGGGCGATTTGGGCATTGGGACAATAAGTCCGGAGAGGGAAAACGAAGGGGTTTTGAAACCACAGTGGATGAACTCTGTTTCTTGGATGAATTCGCCGCCCGGGGGGCCCTTGGGCGAGGCGTTGTGTCTCAGAAATGCTACGACGACGGTGAGGGGTAGTTTGGGAATTTCGAATTTGGGATCTCCTAATGGCAATGGGTATTACAACACTAATACTAATACCAATAGTAGTATTTGCAGTAAAAGCTCTTGTGAAGATGGAAGCTATGCACTCAATTTCATTGGTGACAGCTGACACCTCATATTAATTGCTGCTTTCTCTCTTAGCCATTAAAGGGTTGAATTTAGGCAAGAGATGTGCAGCAAATGTGCCCCCAGATTTTCCTTTTTGTTGATGTTTAATTTGGGTCATTTACTTCTCCCAACTGCTTTTCATTTGCTGTCATTTGATTGTCTGCTTTGATGTGCTCTGTTTTTCCCCTGCTTTTATGTATTGGTGTACAAAAATATCGGTTGGTGCTAACCTTTGAATTTTGTAATAAATGTATGAGTGAGTTACATGTGCATTTAGGTGTACAGTTTATTTATGGTGCATTTTAAAAACATGTAATTTATTTACATTGAACCGTCTTATTATTTTTTCATATTAATAGTTGCATGGTTCAATATAAATAAATTATATTTTTTAATATAACAAGCTGTATGTTATAAAATGTATTATGAATATATTGGATGCATATTAATCTAAATGCATCGGTAATTAAAAATTGTCATCTGCTTTGAACATGTCATAAAGTAGCATTTCACCTTGGATAACAAACGATACAGGGATGAGATATGAGTTTACTAAAGAATAAAAAGATTGGTTACTAAAATGATTCAAAAGTAGTGGTTGGAAAATAATTTAATGAGAAATAATTAGAAAGAAAATATCAAGCGGGATATCATTTTTGATTCTTTTTTCTTTGAAGAGGTAATAGACCAAAATCATTATTAAATTACATCACCTAGCAAGTTTTGCTGGTCAAAGCGGGAAACATTCCTCAATCCAAATAAAAGATGGATAGAACGAAAAGAAAATAACGAAAACTCACGTGAAAAAGTCTCATATATGAGATAAAATATAACTTAACATAAATTATACTTATTTTTTTTAAAGTACTAAAGCGTCAATGCCCAACTTATATTCAGTCTCACCGTGAGACCGTCTCATGCAAGTGTGCCTCAAAGAAAAGTGAGTCACCAGATCAATTCCTTTGTCATTTTTTTTCCATGTTCCAAGATTATTCTACTTCCTCAATTTTAACATATGAACCCAGAATTATGGTGGTTCGTTGGATGTTTTTGATCATTCTACGTGTCATTAATTTAGATTATGAAATACAGAGTGAAACACTATTTTTGGAATATATGATATTATTAGCAATTTATCTGCCACAGAATTTGCCTTCCTTAACTTATGCTCAACAATTTTTAGAGTATGTTTGGTTCAAGCTTGGTAGATCCAGCTTGAGGATTTGCCAAAATAAAGTATGTTTGTTTGGAGGGTTATGCAAGCTAGATTTTAAAATCCATCAAAATCCTAACTTGCAGGCTGCAAGGGGTGTTTGCCAAAACTTATAAGTAATTATAGTCACCTAAAATTATGTGCAGAAGTAATTTGAAGTGTTTTATTTCTCTTTTAGTAGCTTAAATTAGCTCTCATAAGCTATAAGCTAGAACCTTCAAAGAAGGTGCTTTTAGTAGCTTATTAGTCTTTTTAAAAAACTTTTTAATATTTTTTGCAAATACTATCAACTTTTATTTAAATTTTTTTACGAACACTATCAACTTCAACTATTAATCACTTTTCTCTCATAATCACTAATTTTAATCACTTCTTTAAAATCATAAGTTTTTGCAAACACCCCCTTACATTCTCTTATATTCTCTCACATACCTTTTCTTTTCCCTATAATACAAAGGCAAAAACTTATATGCAATATTGCATACTTAATTTATTTGCAATTTAGCCCAAATCCCTGCCTATTTTTTTCTCGGGCCAGACCCGCTAAGCGAATCTTGCCCTACTTCTTATTCCTCGCGTCGCAATAGGAACATATCTCAGATCTCAGTTGGTTTTCACGGCGGCACTTCTCTAGGTTTTTATTTCTCTTCTCTTCTCTGTTCTTTTTTTTTCTCTTCCTTATTCAGATTTTTCCATATTCTTCTCGCTTTCTTCAATTTTCTCATCCTTGCAAATCTACAGGTCCTTCTGTTCTTTTTCCTCTCGATTTTCTAACGCATTTTTTCAGATCCTTCTGCAATCTTCTCATGTTGTTCTTTCAATCTGTAATTTTGGACTGAAATTCGCACTTGTACTGGTTTTTGTTCATGTGGTAACACGTTTTTCTTCATAGGGTAACACCTTTTTGTTCATATAGTAACACATATTTTTTTAGTAGTATGACACACTGTATACATATCTTTCGTAATACTATGTGAATACTCATGTGTTATCATATGAAAAATAATGTGTTAATTGCGACCCATTTGTTACCTTATGAACATTCATGTGTTACGGTATATTTTAATACGTGTTACATAAGATATGAATTTTTTTTCGTATAACAATGTAGTAACATTTACTTATCCATTCAGTAACTCATGGAGAATGATAATGTATTTAAAAAAAATTAATAATATAATTTTTATTTCACGTAGTAATACATTTCGTTTCTATAAGTATCACACTTTTTCATGTAGTAATACATAGATGTAATAACACACAAAAACTTGATAAAAATAAAAAATATTTAAAAATTATGTGCTCAATAAAAATTGATACATTAACAATAGACCCAACCATTAAGCTATAACACAATTTTGATAAAAATATCCTTCTATAAATATATAAGCATCGCAAAAATCCGCCCAACCTGAAGCCCTCAGCCCCTTCCCGCCCTACCCGACCCACGTTCGCCCCACAATTTTTTAATTAAGTTGCCTAATTTATGATGTATTGCATATATTCATAGTTTGCAATATTTCACAAGAGGGTTACTCTAATACAATTATTATTCTTCACAATATAATAACCCCATTATCACTTATTTTTTAACCATTCTTTTTCTCAATGCCACCCTACTACATCTTCAACAAAATGTACACAAAAATCAAACCCACCTTTTAAATATTCATGGATTTTTCAATCAGACTTTTCTCAATCTCCTTGCAGCCCGAAACAAATATTCCCTTAGAAATTTACTCGCCTTCCGCATACGCTGAATATCTTCAATGATAATGCCCGTTCGAATCCAAATAATCCTACTGCCTCATAACTACTTTCATGATCAACAAAAAATTCAAAAATACGATGCCTTATTTGAATCCTCCCTCGTGACACTCTGAAAGCTCACTTTCCGTAGCTCGTATCACAAAGTTTGAAATCAAACTTAGCCCCAACCGAAGTGAAATTTCTAAGGGTATATTTGTTGGGGAATTAATTGCCCCAATCTATTTGGGATGAATATTTAAATATAAATTTAATTATAATAATTATTATTAGCATTAATTAATCCTATATTAATTCAAATAATAATTCAACAACAAATCATGCATATAAAAAGTTCACATAAAACCTACGCATGCGGAATTACTACGGGTTTATGTGAACTAACCTCTTGGAGTGACAATGGTCTCGTCGGCAAAAACACACTAAAAAGCCTTCCCAAGTATTTCCAAGTCTTTGCTCGTCAATCCGGTGGAAGGAAGCTCGCGAACAATTAATAAAAGAGAAAATAAAAATTTGTTGCACCACCTTTGTGGATTTACTAATTTTTTCAGCACATGAAATTGTACTTGGGGATGAAAGAATCATCCCCTATTTATAGAGGGGGGGTTGGTCGAAATTTTGGGATAAAAATAATATGGGAAAATCTTTTCTTGATCTCCAAGAAATCTTGAATATATCGCATATATTTTTTTCTCCATAATTAAAATATTCCACAAAAATCCCAACTCCTCTTGTTATGGCATATTTCGAAATTTTAAGAGAAAAGAATCCAAGATTTGGATCTTCTTGAATTTTTAGAGATATACTTGTATTGCAAGAATACATATCTTCCATAATATCTTTTCAAGAAAATCAAGAAAATCTTTCTTTCCCTTAATTATTCAAAATTTTCGAAAATTTCATGGTAAATAACCAAGTGGGAGATTTCTTGAATTTAATGAGACAATCTTGTATTCCAAGAATACATATCTTCATTCCATAACAAAATTCAAAGAAAATCTTTCTCCCATTTTATTTACTATTTTCGAAATTTAGGAAAAATAGGCAACAAAAATTTATTTTATTTTTAAACACCTTTTTCAATTATTGGACTTTATGTTGGGCTACTTGAGGGGCCTTTAGGAGAATTAAGATTGGACCTTCCAATGGATCTTGAATTATCAATATTGAGCCACAATATTATTCAAGCCCATAAATATTAATTAATCCCACTACATAATTAATATTGCACTATCCATCTTAACCCATATTACAGTTAATATGGCTCCCGGTTATTATTTCCCGTGTTTAAGATTATCTAGCCCATTAATTAATTCAAGCCACTGAAATAGCTTTCCATTAATTAATATCTTTTATCCTTGGTAAAGGAACGATTCAACATTATTACCCATACCGGAAACTAGTTCCACTTGCAAGATTTGGTATGATAAAACTTATGAACCTTCCAAGGGGGCAAATCGAACAAGCGTACTTGCAAACGATTCTCCGTATTAAATCTTAGCAATCGCATGTGACCAATAATATTGCCCAAGATATAAAGTATTGAATCTCGTTGATTCTCTACCCTTAATAAGTCAAAGCAATAATTACTAACCACACGCGATCCTATTTAAGGGACGAAGATTAAGAAATAACGAACCACTGAGGTCTAATTCTTCCTAGTTCAGTTCTGAAGAATTTGTCCTCCTGTAGGTCCTCTTCAGTGCAATAAACATGCACTAGTGTAATCTCTTGGTCAAGACAAGCCAATCTGAGCCTTATACTTCAACCTTTCACGATGGATTGTTCATTTCCATCTAGGCCGTGAATGGTGTACTTTTGGTTACAAGGGACTGTTAATTTAATGTTCTGTGATCTGGTATCACTAAATTAACTACAATATAACACGTACTATTTATTGAACAGTTATGCAGTAAATATATGTAACATTCGATGATATTTAAAGCATCAGTGATAAACAATTTATTTCAGTAAATAAATCCGAAATTCAGTCTGATTATACAAAGTAAAAGCATACTTTCCAGTATAATCCTGATGGTCCCGAAATTAGGAAAAACCCATGTGCGCGAAAGACTTGTGTAATGCATATATAAAACAGGGGAGAGGGCAGAGTGATTCCTATTTTTTCGCTTTTAAGAACGATGTGTGTGTTTTGCTTATAATCAAATGCATATGACGAGTATAAACATAAAGCAGTAAAAAACACACAATTTATAGTGGTTCGGACAAAACCCGTCCTACATCCACTCTTCCCTTCATGGGGCACCGACTTAACCGACTGGACTTAGTTTAACGTGTTAGTCCAACACCCAACATATGTTTACCGAGTTCACACTCCAACGGGACTTATCACCCTCACGGGATCGCCTATAGATGTTTACCGAGTTCTCACTCAAACGGGACTTATCTCCCTCACGGGATTGCCTACCCTCCCTTTCGGGATTGTTAGATGTTTATCGAGTTCACACTCACCTACAAACTTATCCTATCAAACTGATTTGGGTAAGGTTTGTTTGGTTTCCAACTAGGTTGAGATTTTCCCTTACATTTGTTTAGCCTCAATGCTAAGGATGGAAAAGTCTCTCTAAGCTTAGGATATTACATTTGTGCTTAGATCTAGGGTAGAACACTCTTGAATATATGCGTGTATTTCTTGCTCTGTGTTCTATGGTGGAAATGCTAGATGATTTGGCTCTGTAGCTTCAATGGTGTTTTCACGCATTTCACACACTTCCACATTCTCCACTTCCACACCACCACACTTAGAATGAAGGAAGAACTTGTATTTATAGTGTGGATTTGAATGTTACCGTTCAAATCCATACTATTATGTAGCTTTTTACAGTTTTTTCAGGCTTGTTGTCTTCCTCTCATTGATCCATCAATTTGAATCTACTTGGCTATATTCTTGATTTCTTCACGAGTCTCGGGATCTTGATTCTATCCCAGCCTTGAGTTTATCTTAATTCAGCGAACTTCTCTTGGCGGACCTTATGCGTCGGGCATCTTGATACTCGAGCTTCTTGAGTTCTTCTCTTGAATTGAGACATCCCGACCCTCGGGTTATATTGACTTCGATTTATCGATTTCTTCTTTTTCGATCGTCGATCGGCGGTTGATCGGATCAACACTTCTTCAGATTAACATTATCGGGGATAACATCAATCGATTACATCGAGTTAGCATATCAGTTTATCATATCTGATCTCGATCAAGTCTGATCTCGATCAGTCTCATCTGATCCTCTTCATATCTGATCTCGATCACGTCTGATCTTGATCAGTCTCATCTGCTCATCTTCTGATCTGCAACCTTTTCTTCTGATTTGCTGGCTTTAGCATTTCTTCCCATCTGATTTGCACAACTCATCAGTTAACTCGGAACTCGTCTAACTCATCTGATCTCGATCAGTCTCGTCTGCAGCCTCGTCTGATCTCGATCATCTTCTTCTGATTTCGTGAGTTCCCCCTCAATTTATTCTTTCGTTCCCCCTTAATTTGTTATCTGTAAATTAGCTTCAATAACACAAGTTGATAATGTTTTGGCATAATTCATCAAAACTAAAATATCCCAACAAATCCCAACAATCTCCCGCTTATACTCAAAGTCTGCTTTTAAGTATACTACAGCATGTCTCGTGTAGTTCCTAATACGTGACATATAATGTCACCTACACGAACCTAATAATGTCTCCCACTTATACTTAAAGCAGATTGGCAACGGTCTTGACACCCATTCCTTCCACATGTCTCTCGAATGTATTCTGAGGCAGACCCTTTGTGAATGGATCTGCTAGGTTGTCTTCTGACGCGATCTTTGCCACCTCTATATCTCATCTCTTAACGATTTTTCGTATAAGATTGTTGGTCCCGAAAAACCCGATTTAAAACTCGTAAAATCTCAATGGGAGGTGACTTAATTTTTTTTTTTCGAATGTGTTATGCAGATTTGCTAAAGTATGTATGACAGTTAATATGAAAGCAAATAAGAACACACGTATTTTTTATAGTGGTTGGACAACTCGTCCCCACATCCACTCTTCCCTTCATGGGGCACCAACTTAACCAACAGATGTTTACCGAGTTCTCACTCAAACGGGACTTATCACCCTCTAAGGGATCGCCTACCCTCCCTTTCGGGATTGCTTAGATGTTTACCGAGTTCTCACTCAAACGGAACTTATCACCCTCACGGGATCGCCTACCCTCCCTTTCGGGATTGCTAGATGTTTACTGAAGTTCACACTCACCTAAAACTTAACCGATCGATTTGGGTAAGGTTTGTTTGGTTTCAAACTAGGTTGAGATTTTCCCCTTACATTTGTTTAGCCTCAATGCTAAGGATGGAAAAATCTCTCTAAGCTTAGGATATAGCATTTGTGCTTAGATCTGAGGTAGAACACCTTTGAATATATGTGTGTATTTCTTGCTCGTGTTCTATGAATGGAGTTGCTTGAATATTTGGCTTTAAATTCACTTTGCCGATCCTCCATTCGCTTCTTTTTGAAGATAGTGCAATGTATTTATAGTGTGGATTTAAATATTACCGTTGGAAAGTAATATTCAAATCCATACTAATAACTTCCAACTTTTTCTTTTGTCTGTTGCACTTTTCCATGCGGCTTTATGTCACATCAATATGTGTTTGTCTTCTTATTGGCCACCGCTTTTGTGTGTCTAATCGGATCCGATCATTTCGACATTCTTGTTCATCTCTTCCGATTACGTCACTTTGATCGTCCGCTGAAATCGATCAGAGAAATCGGGTCTGCAGATTTACGGTGTCTTGAAATCATTTGTTCATCGATTCTTTGAAATCACTTTGTTCATCCAAATCCGATTTCACTTTGTTCATCCGAATCGATTTCACTTGCTTCATCCGAACCGATTTCACTTTCATCGGACTGATTTCAAATTCGCGCGATTTGATTTCTTCTCGCCGATTTACGATTTCTTCACGCTTTGATTTACGATTTCTTCACAGCATTTTATCAGCTTTTCTTCATCACAAATTAGCATGCTTCTTCTTGTTCAGCTCATCAGTTAACTCGGAACTCATCCTACTCATTTGATCTCGATCAGCCTCGTCTGCAGCCTCGTCTGATCTCGATCATCTTCATCTGATTTTATGAGTTCCCCCTTAACTTGTTCTCTCGTTCCCTCTCAACTTGTTATCTGTAGATTATCTTAAATAACACAAGTTGATAATGTTTTGGCATAATTAATCAAAACTAAAATATCCCAACAATTTCCCCCTTTTTGATAGTGATGCCAAATCTAACTAACAATAAAAATATACGAGAAAAACAGTGTTAGTTAAACAAGTGAAATATTGAAGAACATTGTTTTCATTTTAAAAATGGGAAGATGATTGTCAACCTCAATGAATTTTATAAAATTTATGCATTTTAAACTAAATGGGTTTTAATAAAAAGACCAGTTCAGGTGTTCACATTAAAATCTAGTGAACTTTTGAACCCCTGCTTTGATACCACTTGTTGGTCCCGAAAAACCCGATTTAAAACTCGTAAAATCTCAATGGGAGGTGACTTAATTTTTTTTTTTCGAATGTGTTATGCAGATTTGCTAAAGTATGTATGACAGTTAATATGAAAGCAAATAAGAACACACGTATTTTTATAGTGGTTCGGACAACTCGTCCTACATCCACTCTTCCCTTCATGGGGCACCAACTTAACCAACAGATGTTTACCGAGTTCTCACTCAAACGGGACTTATCACCCTCTAAGGGATCGCCTACCCTCCCTTTCGGGATTGCTTAGATGTTTACCGAGTTCTCACTCAAATGGGACTTATCACCCTCACGGGATCGCCTACCCTCCCTTTCGGGATTGCTAGATGTTTACCGAGTTCACACTCACCTACAAACTTAACCGACTGATTTGGGTAAGGTTTGTTTGGTTTCCAACTAGGTTGAGATTTTCCCTTACATTTGTTTAGCCTCAATGCTAAGGATGGAAAAATCTCTCTAAGCTTAGGATATAGCATTTGTGCTTAGATCTAGGGTAGAACACTTTTGAATATATGTGTGTATTTCTTGCTCTGTGTTCTATGAATGGAGTTGCTTGAATATTTGGCTTTAATTTCACTTTGCAGATCCTCCATTCGCTTCTTTTGAAGATAGTGCAATGTATTTATAGTGTGGATTTAAATATTACCGTTGGAAAGTAATATTCAAATCCATACTAATAACTTCCAAATTTTTTCTTTGTCCTTTTGCACTTTTCCTAAGACTTTATGTCACATCAATATGTGTGTTGTCTTCTTATTGGCCACCTTTTTGTGTGTCTAACGGATCCGATCACTCGTCGACATCGTTCATCTCTTCTCGATTACGTCACTTTGATCCGGTCATTTGAAATCGATCTGTAGAAATCTGGTCCGCCATTTACGGTGTCTTCGAAATCATCTTGTTCATCGATTCTTTGAAATCCTTTGTTCATCCAAACTGATTTCCTTTGTTCATCCGAATCCGATTTCACTTGTTCATCCGAATCGATTTCACTTTGTTCATCGGACTGATTTATTTCATTTGACGATTTGATTTCTTCTCGCGATTTACGATTTCTTCACGCTTTGATTTACGATTTCTTCACAAAGATTTTATCGGCTTTTCTTCATCACAAATTAGCATGCTTCTTCTTGTTCAACTCATCGCTTAACTTTCGAACTCATCCTACTCATTTGATCTCGATCAGCCTCGTCTGCAGCCTCGTCTGATCTCGATCATCTTCATCTGATTTTATGAGTTCCCCTTAACTTGTTCTCTCGTTCCTCTCAACTTGTTATCTCGTAGATTATCTTAAATAACACAAGTTGATAATGTTTTGCATAATTAATCAAAACTAAAATATCCCAACAATTTCCCCTTTTTGATAGTGATGCCAAAACTAACTAACAATAAAAATATCACGAGAAAAAAAAGGTTAGTTAAACAAGTGAAATAATGAAGAACATTGTTTTCATTTTAAAAATGAGAAGATGATTGTCAACCTCCATGAATTTTATAAAATTTATGCATTTTAAACTAAATGGGTTTTAATAAAAAAGACCAGTTCAGGTGTTCACATTAAAATCTAGTGAACTTTTGAACCCTTGCTTTGATACCACTTGTTGGTCCCGAAAAACCCGATTTAAAACTCGTAAAATCTCAATGGGAGGTGACTTAATTTTTTTTTTTTTCGAATGTGTTATCTTGATTTGCTAAAGTATGTATGATGCTTAATATGAAAGCAAATAAGAACACACGTATTTTTATAGTGGTTCTGGACAACTCGTCCTACATCCACTCTTCCTTCATGGGGCACCAACTTAACCAACAGATGTTTACTGAGTTCTCACTCAAACGGGACTTATCACCCTCTAAGGGATCGCCTACCCTCCCTTTCGGGATTGCTTAGATGTTTACCGAGTTCTCACTCAAACGGGACTTATCACCCTCACGGGATCGCTTTACCCTCCTTTCCGGGATTGCTAGGTGTTTACTGGAAGTTCACACTCACCTACAAACTTAACCGATCGATTTGGGTAAGGTTTGTTTGGTTTCAACTAGGTTGAGATTTTCCCTTACATTTGTTTAGCCTCAATGCTAAGGATGAGAAAATCTCTCTAAACTTAGGATATAGCATTTGTGCTTAGATCTAGGGTAGAACACTTTTGAATATATGTGTGTATTTCTTGCTCTTCTGTTCTATGAATGAAGTTGCTTGAATATTTGGCTTTAATTTCACTTTGCGGATCCTCCATTCGCTTCTTTTTTTGAAGATAGTGCAATGTATTTATAGTGTGTATTTAAATATTACCGCTTGGAAAGTAATATTCAAATCCATCTTAATAACTTCGACTTTTCTTTGTCCTTTTGCACTTTTCCTGCAGACTTTATGTCACATCAATATGTGTGTTGTCTTCTTATTGGCCATTTGCTTTTTGTGTGTCTAACGGATCGATCATTTCGTCGGATTCTTGTTCATCTCTTGATTACAGTGCTTTGATCCGGTCGTGAAATCGATCTTCTGAAATCTGGTGCAGTTTACGGTGTCTTCGAAATCCTTTGTTCATCGATCTTTGAAATCCTTGTTCATCGATTCTTTTTGAAATCCTTTGTTCATCAAATCCGATTTCCTTTGTTCATCCGAATCGATTTCCTTTGTTCATCGGACTGATTTCCTTTGTTCATCCGAACGATTTCCTTTGTTCATCGGACTGATTTATTTCGCTTTGATTTGATTTCTTCACACGATTTACGATTTCTTCCAGACATTTTATCAGCTTTTCTTCATCACAAATCAGCATGCTTCTTCTTGTTCAGCTCATCGGTTAACTCGGAACTCATCCTACTCATCTGATCTCGATCAGCCTCGTCTGTAGCCTCGTCTGATCTCGATCATCTTCGTTTGATTTTATGAGTTCCACCTTAACTTGTTCTCTCGTTCCCCCTCAACTTGTTATCTGTAGATTATCTTAAATAACACAAGTTGATAATGTTTTGGCATAATTAATAAAAACTAAAATATCCCAACAAAGATGGTATTTCCTTTCAATGTGTTTGCTGGCCTTGTGGGCTCTTGGTTCCCTTGAATTTGCAACTGCTCCGGCATTGTCACAATAAAATGATGATTGTCTTTGGGCAAATTCGGAACTACATCCAAGTCCACTAGGAAGTTCTTGAGCCAAACCGCTTCTTTCGCTGCCTCATAGCAGCTACATATTCGGCTTCCATGGTAGAATCTGCGATGCATTTCTGCTTAACGCTTCTCCATGTCATGGCTCCTCCCCCCATGCAAAATACACTACCGGAGGTAGATTTTTTGGAATCTAAGTCTGATTGGAAATCCGAGTCCGTGTAGCCGATGGGGATTAGACTATCTGACTGATAAACCAACATTCTATCTCGAGTTCTTTTTTCAGATACTTGTATCGTTTTTTAATCGCCATTCAATGTTCTTTTTCCCTGGTTACTTTGATATCTTGCCGCCATGCCAATGGCAAAGCAGATATCCGGTCTCGTGCACAACATTGCATACATAAGGCTTCCGACAGCCGAAGCATAAGGAATGCCTTTCATGTCATCTATCTCCTTTTTTGTGTCTTAGGGCACATTTCCTTAGATAGATGGATTCCATGCCTGAAAGGTACGAAGCCTTTCTTGGAATCCTACATCTTTCAATCGTTTCAAGACGGTGTCTATATATGAAGCTTCATGCGATAAGCCTATCATCCTTTTCTTTGCGATCTCGGCGATCTTGATCCCAATGATGTGCCCGGCTTCCCTAAGTCCTTCATATCAAACTATTTTGAAAGACATGCCCTTACGCCGATAACACCTTTACATCGTTCCCGATGAGCGAGAATGTCGCCTACGATAGTACTAAGAATACCAATGCGCTTCCGAAACGCGTTTTTGTACACACAACTTTTCGAACTCGTTTTGATCAAACCCATAAGACTTTATAACATGATCAAAACATTGGTTCCAAGCTCGATGCTTGTTTGAGTCCGTAAAATGGACTTCATGAGCTTACAAACTAGGTGTTCTTGGCCCTTTTCAATGAAGCCTTGGGGTTGTTGCATATAGATTTCTTCATCAAGACTTCCGTTAAGGAAAGCTGTCTTGACATCCATTTGCCAGATTTCAAAATCGAGATGCGCAGCAATCGACAAGAGAATTCGGATGGACTTGAGCATTGCTACAGGTGAAAAAGTTTCCTCATAATCGATATGTTCTTTCTAAGTATAACCTTTCGCCACAAGCCTTGCCTTGAAGGTTTCCACATTCCCGTCTGGTCCTCTTTTTCTCTTGTATACCCACTTGCAACCAATGGGTTTGACCCCATTAAGTGGTTCGACTAGCTCCCACACTCTGTTATGATCCATAGAACCTATTTCGGCTTTCATTGTTTTTTGCCAAGAAACCGCATCCTTGTCTTGGATTGCCTCATCATATGTCCATGAGTCTGATTCGTCTTGTCCGGGAATCAAGTCCGAGGACTCTCCTATCCCCATGAATCTCTCGGGCTGTCTTACAACCCTCCCACTACGACGAGGTTCCGGTTGTGAAAGTGTGTCGTTTGGTATGTCATTTTGTACAGTTGGCAATGTGGTTAGCCCCCTTATCTCATTTAAGGTAATCTCACTTCTGGGTGTTCTTTCGTTCATATAGTCTTCTTTCAAAAATCTAAAGTGGGTGCTTATTACCACCTTTTGATCTTCGGGACCATAGAACATACACCCTTTTGTTCCCTCGGGGTATCCTATAAACAACCTTAATTCTGATCGAGGATCCAATTTTCCGGCTTCCTTGTCCAACACGTAGGCCGGACACCCCCAAATTCTCATGTGTCTCAAACTGGGCTTGCGCCCGGTCCACAATTCTTTGGGAGTTTTGAGAACCGATTTGGATGGCACCAAGTTCAGAATGTAAGCAGCTATTTCCAAGGCATGACCCCAGAACGACTTGGGAAGATCCACACAACTCATCATTGATCTAACCATTTCCAAAAGAGTTCTGTTTCTTCGCTCTACAACCCCATTTTGTTGAGGGGTTCCGGGTGCAGTTAGCTGGGATACAATCCCTTCATCTGACAAGTAGTTTAAAAACTCAACGCTGAGGTACTCGCCTCCACGATCGGATCATAGAGACTTGATACGTTTTTCCCTATGATTCTCTGCTTGAGCCTTAAATTCTTTGAATTTCTCAAAGGTCTCAGATTTATGCTTCATAAGGAAAATATAACCGTACCTTGAGTAGTCATCAATAAAAGTGACGAAATACTCATAACCTCCTCTTGCTTTGGTTGACATTGGACCACATACGTCTGTGTGAACGATTTCTAACACTTCTATGACTCTATTCCCCTTGGCTCCGAATGCCCTCTTGGTCATTTTACCCTCCAAACATGATTCGCAGGTTAGAATTGGTTCAACTTGGAGAGACTCCAGTGAACCGTCTTCTACCAACCTTTGGATCCTCTTTGGATTAATATGTCCCAATCTTAGATGCCATAGAAGTATCTCGTTCACGTCTGATGAACGTTTTCTTTTATCAGAAACAGTTGATGTGTTATAGGATGCGTTTCGTGAGTGGTGTGCACAGTTAATTGTATGGAGATTATTCGATCAATGTCCCATAACAGATACACTCATCATTTCAAGAAATGATGTCATTCTTATTAGAAGAAACTAAGTATCCATTAACAGAATTTTAGAAACTGAAAGTGAATTCTTTCTAAAACTGGGAACATAAAGAAAATCTCTTAAAATTAAAACTTTGTCTTCAAAAGACAGGTGCACTTCTCCCACTGCTTCAGCTACCACTCTCGTAGCATCGCCCAATGTGATGAGGATCTCACTGCCACTAAGTTGCCGGGTCCGCTTGAACCCGTGAACCAAACATGATCAGTGGATCCTGTATCAACTACCCACGAATGAGAAGTATACGCCGCTAAACAAGTTTCAACAACTAGTACGTGAGAATTACCTTTCTTTCCGGCCCTTTTGGGGTTGGAACAGGCAAACCTCCATTGTCCTTACCGCTGTTGAAGCACTTCCTCTTTGGATTTTCCTTGACACCACAAGCATTCCTCATCTTACCATTGCCCTTGGCAACAGTTGAGTTTTATTGCTTATGGCTTTTGGTTATCTTCTTCTTCTTGCCTACCCTTGGCCTAGAAGATGAAGATGGACCACTTGCCGTCCAAAACTTGAGTTTGGTGCCCCATCAACATCTTTGCCGAGACCAAAGCTTGCAACAAATCAGCTAGCGAAGCCAAAATGCTCAAAAACTTTTGGGCAGAGAGTGAAGTACCAAATTCATCTGAGTCTCCAGATTATAATCTGCACTCAGAACCTCAAGTTTGTTCAGATGGGCCATCAATTTTGAGGACGTAATCCCTTACGGGTTTGCCCTCCACCATTTTTAGCAACGACATCTCTCGCAAGGTGATCTGACGAGTCCCGCATTTTTGACTCGTCAGTTGGCTCATCTGATTTTGGTGTATCAAGAATCCACTCGTGCTTTTGTGCAGTTAGGACAATTATAATTTTTCGTTTCCAATCAATATAGTTTCCATACTTATTCTATTGACTTTAAGTATAATAGCAGTGGATTAAAAGGTTACGACATGCTGAACTGAAATAAATAATAATATGCATAAGCACACATATATCACAAAATTCGATCACATGTTTCATATTAAAATCTCAAAAAATATGAACATGCATCAGCCAACATCTCAAAATAGTTTAAATAAGCCACATGGGGTGGGTCATTATTTAAACACATTCAAGCAGGTTACAAACAAGAACAATTACAAACCTTTAATATCCAGATTAATAGTTGGCTCCCACTTGACCAATATAAAATTGACAGGGACTTCGGGGAAGTATATGCATATCAATTTTATACCTAAGTAATAACCATGATTAAATACAGAATTATTATTTTGCTTTGAACGAGCCTCGTGGGGAGGGTCATCGTCGCCACTAGTAATAATCCACAATCATCCATTTGAAATTTATTCATGTGAAAGCTATCTTTTGACCGTCCCGTGGGGGGGAATTTCTCCAAAAGAATTCACAAATAAATAAATCATGGAGGTCAAAATTAATTCAATTTTATTATCCATAAAATTGTCAATTAATTGTTTAAGCATACTTAGTAATTTTCGAAAGTGAGATTTTTCAAAATATTTTCTCATGCATCGCAAATTTAAATACAATTTAAACAAGCATAAAACAATGCATAACATCAAAACAAAAAATTAAACATATTGGGCACATATATCCAATTGTCATGGTTAATTTTTGTCATGTCTTGATCTTGAGAAATCGTCTTCATAGCCTTCATCGTTCGTCTCAAAAAGCTCCCACTTGACCGTCTTAAAAAAAACGCCTTGTCAAGCCATGTCATCGACCATGTCGCGGGTCGGAGTGCCCGCCTAGCACTCCCCCGGCCGTGTCGAGTGGTATCCGTGATCGCGCGCCAAAGCGCCCGAGCGCCGCCGACGGATCACGCCCCTTCGCCTGACAAGTTTCCAGCGTGGATGTAAGCGGCGCCGTAGGCGCATCAAGATCCCAAAAGATGCTCGCCAGCGCGCCCGCCATACCGTCTGTCTTGCGTCCCCTACTTGCCGTCTGTCGCCCGTCTATTTCGCCCACAAGCATCGTGTGCGATCCTCGCCGACTCTCCGATCCCACGTGCTTTCGGCTAGGTGGCCTCGCCCCACCCCCACAAATCGCCCAGCGTCCGCGTCGTAGCAGCGTCCCCTCCTTTAACGCGTTCACGCGATGACATGGCCCCTTCCCTCGCCCGATTACGGATCCCATCTTTTAATTCTTCATCTCCGCCTCCGTTTCCGATCCGGTTACAATTTATTTATAAAAATAAATAAACCTAGATCTAGACTAGTCTATTACATTGATCAAATCAAAAAAATTCTAATCTACTCGTGGATTTTCTCACGAGGTAAAACGAATTCGAACGAATCGAATTAAAAGAACCACAATTTATATGCATGCATAAATAAACACATTAAATTCCATGACAATTGGATACCTGCAAAAAAGATCTAGCAATTCTACTATCCAATTTCAAATTTAATGAAAACGAATTAAATTACAATTTAAAATTCGAGCCCGAAACCGTGGCTCTGATACCATTTGTTGGAGAATTAATTGCCCGGATCTATTCGGGATGAATATTTAAATACAAATTTAATTCTAACAATTATTACTAGCATGAATTAATCCTATATTAATTCAAATAATAATTCAACAACAAATCATGCATATAAACAGTTCACATAAAACCTACGCATGCGGAATTACTACGGGTTTACGTGAACTAACCTCTTGGAGTGGTAATGGTCTCGTCGGCAAAAACACACCAAAAAGCCTTCCCAAGTATTCCCTAGTCCTTGCTCGTCAATCCGGTGGAAGGAAGCTCGCGAACAATTAACAAAAGGGAAAATAAAAATTTGTTGCACCACCTTTGTGGATTTACTAATTTTTCCAGCACATGGAATTGTACTTGGGGATGAAAGAATCATCCCCTATTTATAGAGGGGGGGTTGGTCGAAATTTTGGGATAAAAATAATATGGAAAAATCTTTTCTTGATCTCCAAGAAATCTTGAATATATCTCATATATTCTTTTCTTCATAATTAAAATATTCCACAAAAATTCCAACTCCTCTTGTTATGGCATATTTCGAAATTTTAAGAGAAAAGAATCCAAGATTTAGTTCTTCTTGAATTTATGAGATATACTTGTATTGCAAAAATACATATCTTCCATAATATCTTTTCAAGAAAATCTTTCTTTCCCTTAATTATTCAAAATTTTTGAAAATTTCATGGTAAATAATCAAGTGGGAGATTTCTTGAATTTAATGAGATAATCTTGTATTCCAAGAATACATATCTTCATTCCATAACAAAATTCAAAGAAAATCTTTCTCTCCTTTTATTTACTATTTTCGAAATTTAGGAAAAATAGGCAACATAAATTTATTTTATTTTTAAACACCTTTTTCAGTTATTGGACTTTATGTTGGGCTACTTGAGGGGCCTTTAGGAGAATTAAGATTGGATCTTCCAATGGATCTTGAATTATCAATATTGAACCACAATATTATTCAAGCCCATAAATATTAATTAATCCCACTACATAATTAATATTGCACTATCCATCTTAACCCATATTACAGTTAATATGGCTCCCGGTTATTATTTCCCGTGTTTAAGATTATCTAGCCCATTAATTAATTCAAGCCACTGAAATAGCTTTCCATTAATTAATATCTTTCATCCTTGGTAAAGGAACGATTTAACATTATTACCCATACCGGAAACTAGTTCCACTTGCAAGATTTGGTATGATAAAACTTATGAACCTCCCAAGGGGGCAAATCGAACAAGCGTACTTGTACACGATTCTCCGTATTAAATCTTAGCAATCGCATGTGACCAATAATATTACCCAAGATATAAAGTATTGAATCTCGTTGATTCTCTACCCGTAATAAGTCAAACCAATAATTACTAACCACACACGATCCTATTTAAGGGACGAAGATTAAGAAATAACGAACCACTGAGGTCTAATTCTTCCTAGTTCAGTTCTGAAGAATTTGTCCTCCTGTAGGTCCTCTTCAGTGCAATAAACATGCACTAGTGTAATCTCTTGGTCAAGACAAGCCAATCTGAGCCTTACACTTCAACCTTTCACGATGGATTGTTCATTTCCATCTAGGTCGTGAATTGTGTACTTTTGGTTACAAGGGACTGTTAATTTAATCTTCTGTGATCTGGTATCACTAAATTAACTACAATGTAACACGTACTATTTATTGAACAGTTATGCAGTAAATATATGTAACATTCGATGATATTTAAAACATCAGTGATAAACAATTTATTTCAGTAAATAAGTCTGAAATTCAATCTGATTATACAAAGTAAAATCATACTTTCCAGTATAATGTCTACAATATTTACCCAAAGAATCTCAAAGGACAAAATCAATGCTGAACAAGTCTCGTCCCTCATCAAAAGTCTCATCCATTACTTTTTTAAATTGGAGACTTTTTTCTGTAGCTAGCAATTCATCTCCCATTCGGCTACACCCACTGGATTTATACTCACAATTTTTTCTTCATAAACCCTAGCAGTAGCAAAAGAAACCTCAACCAATTGTCTGTGAAAAAAATTCCTCATCCACTTTCCAACTCAATGAATGATGCAGAATGAAGGTGCTTGAGCCTTGACCAAAACTAAGTAGTATTCCACCAAGACAACCTATGGTCAGTAAAACAGACAGAGCATTATCATCCTTCTTCCCTATCAAAAACATAAAAAAAAAAAAAAGTAGTGTGTCATTGCATGCAGGGCGGACATACTTTAAAGCACAACACAGCAAGTGCCTTGCTTGATTTTTCTTTCTGAAGTACCATATATACCCTTTTTTTATTTCTTCTCTTTAAAATAAAAGCAAATTTAATGCCTCACGCAACTCTATGTAAATTTAATGCCTCCCATCATCTCTCCTAGTGCAGACTTGACAGTTTTTTCAGTGAAATTTTTTATGTTCAGTTTTCTTATGAAATTGTAAAATTGAAATTCTGCACAATTTTCTTAACTATTTTTTCCATGATCATTAAATATTTCACTTGTGTAGATAATTGTAAAATTTTCTAAAAAACATTCTCAACTATTAAATTAAACACTGTCCATTCAAGATGTAAATATACAAATATGTGGTAGTTGAGATTTTATTAGAAAATCATCTAAAAAGTGTTAAAGAAGTCAAGTATTCAGTGAAACTATCATTCATATTTTTTAAAGTTAACAAATCGACATGGTCAATTATAATTAATCATATGTTACCTTTTGTTTTATATATGTCTTTTTTTAATTTATTTTTCAAGTTTATCCTTTAGCTAAACAAAAATCTTGCTTCTGCCACCTTAATAATTGATGTTGCAGATAGTGCCTAAACGAACTTCCACCATTATTCAATGGAGTGTCAACACAAACTCTCCAAAAACTTATTGAGAAAACAAGAATCAATATACTGAATCAATTCACAATTGAAATGAATGATTTATCAAGATTATGGGGAATACAATGAAATGAAAAAGTGGTTCACTATTCAAACTAACATTCCTTTTATATATATTCATTTTGTGCTTATTCTCCTTTAGATTTCTAAGTGGTTTTATAAACATATCAGCTAAAATTTTCACAGTTGGGATTTGAATAAGGTTGATAATGCCTTTGCTAAACTTTTTCCCTCATTAAATGATAGTCAATCTATATATGTTTTGTATTTGCATGCAATGGGATGTGTGCAATACAATATGCAGATCTGTTGCATGTATAAACTGTAGAAGCTTCGAGATGATGGACTTTTAGATATTTGGGAACATATAATATCCATTGAATCTCACAGGTTGTATATGTTATTATTGTGTATTCAGTTTCAGGTGATGAACAGTTCATTGTAGCTCATTTCCTTGACTTCCATAGTATTAACTCCAAGGGAAGTACACTATATATCCACTATTACTTGCCCTTTCGTCTCACAACGTACTCAATCAGAATATGAAAAACTTTGTAACCTGAAATCAAACTTCGTAGCTTCGTCCCGAATTAGTTTTTAAGTAGCTTGATAACCTGAACTGCAGAAATATGAACCTCTGTTGGTTTACTCATAAATTGAGTTAAAGTTTGTATAGGATAAGATAAATCGGGCATAGTTATTGTCAAATGTAACAACTTATCAACAACTCTTCTACAAAGAGATGGATATTTCAATAATAGAGAGTTTTCTGTGATAAAAGTTTGTTTTTAATCCATTGGAGTAATACAAGTCTACTTCTTAAGTAAACAACACTCATTTAATATATTCAATGCATATTTCCCTTGGTATAATTGCAACACATCACTTCTTGGTACTTAAATTCCTAAAATCACTATGCCAAAAACTAGCTACGACAACGGAAAAAAGACAATGGGTAATGACTAAACCCGTTGTTGTAGGTCTACACGCCGTTGTCGTAGCTAAACCCGTTGTTGTAGGTCTAATTAATCCTGAGGTCCACCAGTCATTAATAGCTATATTAGTTAAGAATAGTAGATGATACTAGCTAACTCCTGTATTGTTATTATTATTAATGTAGTTTGATTCTAAACAGTAGCAATAGAATTGTGCTTGTCTATATCCTGTGGCAGCAGATCATTTGGTGGAGTATGTTGCATTTGTTATTATGGGGTGCTTAGTGATGGGTTTTGTGAGTGAAGGATAGTGGAGTGAGAACTTATACTACTTTTGTTCATATCTAGCCAAGCTCCCCTTAATTCCAGTGATTTTTAGTGGAACATATTTTATACATTTTATCTAAATGGGCACCCTAGATTTGGTTATTGCTAGCAACTAGTGCAGCATAACTGGTTGAAGGAAGATATTCTAATCTAGGGTCATTGTCAGAGTCGAGTGGCAACGCAAAGTTAGGTGATGGAAGACAACCTTTACTTGCAGGCCCATCATTGCATTCTTTAACCTGCATTTTGTGTCATCAAAGTGAATGCCATCTTATACTGTTAAATCAAGTCTAAGAGCAAAGAATGCAAAGTCTCATTATATTGTAGTCCATAGAGATGAGTCCAATCCCCTTCTTGCGAACTATTGGCACTTTTTTGAAGTCTTTGCACAGATGTAGTTATCTGGTTCTGATCTTTTTCGAGAAGTATATTACTTTTGCTTTACTTCTGCTTTAAATATATTATGTACTATGATTCTTAGATTCTTGAGTTCATCCATGTGAACAATTTCTCTCTTTCCCTCTCAAATTGATTGATCTCTATCATTAGGGGCTAATTAATTGATATTTTCCATTAAAAATCAACCTAGTATTGATATGTGGTCGATGGTGGATTTTCTGTCCTCAATCCTTCTCTTTTCGGCCTTATTCAAGCCTTCATTAGGGGCATGTGTTGGTTTTTCACCATTTTTGGTGTTGGTTCTGCTTGCTGATGTGGGGTTGTTACTGTGCAAATTTATACTTTGCAATCCTTTGAAATCCTCAGCTTTGGTTGTTTCTGGTTTTGGGACTTGTTCGTTTGGGTTCCATTTTCAGTGGGTTGTTCAGATTGTGTGATTTCTGGCGTTTTGGTGTTTGTTTGGAGCAAGTGGCAGCTTCGAATCCACCTCCCCTGTTTCACCGCAATCTGAAGTTCATCTGTTTGCACTGAGTTGGTCTGTGTCTAGTGAGTGGGCTGGTTTAATGAGTTGGTTCACTAGAATCTGATAGTGTCTTCCCGCATTTCAGATGTCGTATGTTTATTATATTTTGTCATTTCTTATGGCTTGTTAATTAAATTAAGTTGTTTATTCTTGCCATGTGTGCTTGCTGGGCTAAGTACAGCCCCACAGTACTCCAAGTCATTGGGAACAGATAGTACATCAGATGTTGATAGTGTGATCCTACCAATTGATGCTTGTGGAGGAGACGGGGCTCTTGCATTTGCTAATAGGAAAACTAACAGGGTATGCCTATATTTTCTAAAACCTTATTCTTGTGATTATAATCCACAACTTATTGTAACAGCTGATGTTTATATCTTTCAGCCACTTGTAATTGCCGTTGAAGAGAATATAACTGTTCTTACTGATACCCCTGATAAACTTGGCATTCCCGCGGTACGTTCTAAAAGACCTTTACTAAAGTTTTTGTAATCTTTCTTGAAATTTCATTTTTATTTTTTCAGACTATGCTTCAGAATATAGGATATAGAACAGTTGATAATTACTGTTTCCATTTCAGTAATCTCGAGTATTTTACCGAAATTAGCCATGCTTTGTTTTGCTTGGATTAACATAGAGTTCAGTTCTTGAAACTTTTAGTTCTCTGTAATCTATTGAATATTGATGGTTCGTTTGGTTTTATTTTCTTAATTTGAAGCTGTGACAGTGTTTTTTCAATGGTTCTAAAATTTGGGTATCAACCATAGTAAATCCTGCTTTATTTACTTGGATTAATATAGAGTGTGATCCTAAACTCATAATCTTGAGTATTACTAGGAGGAATTCTGTTTTAGTTTACTTGGATTAACATAGAGTATGATCTTGCACTCATAGGCCTCCTCTTTGCCTTTAAGGAATCAGAAAGCTAATGTATCTTCATATTTTGACAGAAACAACTTCATTTAGACAAATAATGATAATATAACATCTCGTCTAGTTTTTTTACAACTCGATGAAGTCTTTGAGCAGAAAGAGAAACCTGTCTTCCAGAATTACAGATGGGAGAATAATTTGACCTAACATTTAATTTTATCCAATATGTGTTTTAAAGTTATCTAATTAATTAATATATTACCATCTGTATACTTGTTCAATCCATAACTACAGAAGAAACAGCCTTGTAAACTAAATCAGAGCAAGGCTGTTCTACCTACTGCAATGAAAAATTCCACTACTGTATATATTGAAACCTAACTTTGGTAAATCTCAATTGAAAAAACAAATGAAAATCAACAAGGTATTTCAATAAATTAAGCAGTTTAAAAAAACCATATTAAAGATTCTGAATACCTGTCTATATTTTTGAAGTAAACGAATTTTCTTAGTCAGACCCACAACATTTGAAGTAGACTCTATCTTGACAAGCCTAGAATTCAAAGACTCTGCAAATTTTTCAACTTCAGCATCTACATGTGAATCAACTTTAGTAGCACATCAGAATTCTTGACAGGTTTAGATGTTCATGGCTATACTTATACAACACATTCAATTGTTGGATCATTTTTCATTGCAGAAATAATTACAATGTCCTGAAATCCTATCTTCATCTCTAAAGCAATGTTGCATGCATTTGAGTTATTTAATCATTATTGTACTGCTTATCCATGTCACATGCTAAACTTTTGACCTTCTTGTGTTAGCTTATAATATAAAGCCTACTTTACTGTTTGGAACTTGGGATGGCCTTGCACTTTGTTACAGTTCAAACCATTTATCATATGCAACTTGGGATGGCCTTGCACTTTGTTACAGTTCAAACCATTTATCATATGCTTAAAATTTCAGTGAGGAGATACATTTTAATGTTCATATTTTCAATTTAGAATTGCACTCGGTTTTAACACATGATTTAAGCATACAAATTATGCATTCATTAGGTACACAATCACCATAGTGGTCATCCTTTTTCCTCCTTTGTTTTCAAGGTTCTTTGGGTGTTATGTGGTCTTATTTATATTTTTTGTTTGTATTTTCACAGTTCTCACAGAAGATTTACTCCGAAAAAGAAATTGATGAAGTACGGAAGGAGTGGACCGAATGTCTATCAAATTACATTGTTGATCAGTAGAGGTGGTAGGAAGATGATAGCTTAGAGTTTGTTTTTGTGATTTTGAACAAGTTCTTATCTAAAAGTTGGATTTACATTTTTATTACTTATTTTGAACAATGTATGAATTGATTACTTAATTGTACGAAGTCTATTGGTTCTTAGTATTTGCTTCATTCAGTAAAAATGTGTATTATATTCATATTCTGAAACAATAGAAAACATAAAACAATAGGTTCAAAAATAGTATTAACAACGGGGAAAAACCGTTGTCGTAGACAATTTTAACAACGGATAAAATAAGCATTTAACAACGATTTTCTCCCGTTGTCGTAGATATTTATGACAACGGATTAGTATGAGTTAACACAACGGGTAAAAACCGTTGTAATAAACACCTACGACAACGGGTTACTATGAGTTAACACAACGGGTAAAAGTCGTTGTAATAAATACCTACGACAACGGGTTACGATGAGTTAACACAACGGTGTTTAACCGTTGTGATAAACACCTACGACAATAGGGAATTCCCGTTGTCATATGTCCGGGACCTACGACAACACCAACATCCACAACGGGGAAAAATAACTACGACAACGGGGAAACCCCGTTGTCGAATCCCATTTCTGGCATAGTGAATATACTTCAGAACTCACAAATCTTTAATAAAAAATTATAAGTGATTTTAAAAGTGGGTACATTAGTATAGATAAAAAAAATTTATTTTTGAAAGTAATAAAATATACTCCCCTGTCCCATAATCAATTATCCATTGGCAAAAAAGGTTCATCACATACTTAATTTTTATTTCCATAAATGGTACTGCTCCCACCCCTCTCTTGTTTGAACATTTACTATTTGCACGAGTTTTAATGAAGGAGTTATTTTTTTTGGATCGTGTAAATGATGACTCGAACCCATGACCTCCGGCATATGTAGTGGTGCTCTAACCAATTGAACTATTCCACTTCGTCACATACTCAATTGTTATTTCCATAAATGGTACTCCCTCCATTCCTCTCTTATTTAAAGATTTACTATTTGCACGAGTTTTAATGTAGGAGTTGTTTATTTTATTAAAATGGATAAAATTGATTTGGAATGGGGGTTAAATGGTATATTAATGACATTTGTGTAAATTAAATGAGATAAAGTTGACTTTAGTGTTGAAAAAGTAATGACATAGAGTGTAATATTGAGATGTTTGAAGGATAGATAAAAGGGAAAAAAATATTTTATTGCTATATATAGAAATGTTCAATTAAGTTTGAGAAGAACCTTTTTAACAAATGTTCAAATAAGAGGGGGATAGAGGGAATAATAAAACAACATTATTTTTACAACTATATCCTCTCTACACTAGTCTATTTATATATCACATCATTACTTTACACACACTAATTCACAGTTTTTAGTTAAACCCTAAGCATACTAAACCCCTATAGATAGTAAATGGGTAATCGAGCATGAGACATAGAGAATATATAAAAAGGGTAAAATAATCTAAATATATTATTATAGGTGAGTCTTTTATACACAAGTTGTGCAATGCAATTGTACATAACTAATACTTTTCAGAGAAACAATTAATATTCTTCAAAGAGAAAACAACTAATATAGTTTAAATATACATTTGAGTTGCATGTTGCACTTAATGCATACAATACTGAATCACCCTACTCATGTTAATCCATTAAAGTTTATTGTAACTGGAAATAAACATATACTCCCTTTGTTTTTATAATATTTGCCCCTTTTGACATTTTGTATAAAATTAGAGAACATTTTTTTTAAAAATAAATTAATCCTTCTCAATTGGGCATCTAAATATGAGATACCAATTAATTCTTGAGAGAGGAAGAGAGAGAGATGGGAAAGAGGAATGTGTGCAAAAATAAAGAGAAATTTTAGAGAGTGTAAAATTAAGGAGATATTTTAGGATTGCATACAGGAATATAATAGGGAGATATGTGACAAAAGACGAAGAAGCTAAAACGACAAACATTCTTCTTCTCCACTAAGCCTTTAGTCCAAAATAATTAGGGTAGAATACATGAACTAATAATAGATTCGAGAAATTAAATAAATTCATGACAAAGTGATCATGACAAAGTTTTACGTTGACTATCATAAGTCTACCATACCCTCCATTTTTATCTTAGATTGGAACAAATAGGGATAACTCCAAAAAAATGTTGAAACAAAATTATTATAAGTCCAAAAACCAATAAACGTTATGAAATGGAGGGAGCATATGGGCTAAAATTTGCTTAGCTAAAAATTAAGGTCTGTCGAACAAAAACACATTATGTGCCTTCATCAAGTGTAGATGATTGAGGCATGAGTTAGGACCTTCATCAAGTGTAATTGATGGAGGAATTGATTAGATGTTTTATGTACTCCATGTAACCTATATAAAGTGGACTTTGATGGAATAATAAAACACATCTACTTCTTGTGTTCTCTTTTCTCTTTACTTTCTTGCATACTCTTAAACACATTATCCGAAGTTCTAACCAACGATTCCTTCACTCCGTTTAACTCTGTCCAGTTTACGGTACTTATTTTCTCTCTATTTTATTTTGCGATTCTATGCGATTTTATTATTTTTATGATTGAATTGGTAATTAAATCAAGGTATCAAAAATATAAAGGTAGTAGTACACAAATTGCAATTTTTGATCCTTAATCCGAGTTGATGAAAATAAATCAATGGCGCTTATAATAATTACTGGTATTCTGAAAAACTTTATATTGTTTCAATCCATGCCTAGAGTTGTTAATTGGCCTATGTGATATTTGTTTCTATTAATTATCTTGACTGTGAGAATGAGTCGTCATAGATGATAGGAGAAGATGAATTATATTTATGCCTATTACATGCTTGTGATAATGCTTTAAAAAGTATCGAAAATTATGATGTTGATTCCTATTTGTTGATAAATTTGTCGAATATGATAAACGTTGAAGTATGAATGTGAGATTTTTCTTATGGAGGTCGTGAAATGAAGGACTATTAAGGCATTGATCATATATGTATATGTGTATGTGTGTTTAAATTTTTTGATATTTCAAAATTTATATTTGATTTCGCATTGAAACTTTAGGATTTGACTTTTATAAAACACAATAGGTGTAATGAAAGACTTAAAATTTTAAAATAAGTAATGGTTCATTATTGATTAATCGGTGAATATAAATTGTGATTTCTTTTTGCTTCATTTTCTAATGTTTGCAAAAGAATCGAAGAATTTACATCGTTGCGTTATTTGAAATAATGGAATTAATTAGACATTTTGTTTCTCTAGATGTAATCATGAAAGTATTACACCAAATTTACCTATCTCATATTTTTTAAGAAAATGTGTAATAATACCCGAATGCATCTATTTAAAATAAAATATTTTATCTAATTCATACTGCTCAAATCTTATTAAGCTTGAAAACGAATATATATTTTACTGTGTATTTCTTTATGGTTCTATGGTCCAATTAAACTAGAAATGGAATTACCCTACACGGGAGGTGCTAAATGGGCAGATTCTGCCCAGGGCAGAATCATTAAAAAGTCTTTGCCCTCAATCAAGCCCACCAAGAATTTGCCCTTAATTAAGCCCATCAAATCTAAAATAACATTTTCTGCCCAGGACAGAATCTGCCCACCAAGAATTACCCTACACATAATTTACTGTCATAATTTGGGCTATTTTAAGCATTCATGTAAATCGATGATCAAACTGCTCTTAATTAATTATCATCAATTATGTCGCACTCTATTGTATATATGCATGTTTAATACCGTATACATCCATGATAAAGAAAATTCATGGATAAACATGAGTATCAATCAACGGGATAAAGTATTTTCACAAAGAAAAATATGTGAATTATTGTCTCAAAAATCTAATTCACATTCTTGATCGTATGTTGCTACGCTTGCATAATTAATATATATTTTCTCCTACTTACTACAAATGGCTGAACCAACTCGATCTGAATTTGAACTATTGGGCTCAGAAGGAATTGAGTACCATCATTGGGTTTCTGATGTGGAAACTACGTTCTTAGGGAAGGATTATCTTTCCACAATCAAACCTTCCACTAAGGACAAAGAACCGTCTGACAAGGTCAAAGCAAATGTGTTGGGATATTTTAGTTTTGATGAATTATGCCAAAACATTATCAACTTGTGTTATTGAAGCTAATTTACAGATAACAAGTTGAGGGGGAACGAGAGAACAAGTTGAGGGGGAACTCACGAAATCAGACGAAGATGATCGAGATCAGGCGAGGCTGCAGACGAGACTGATCGAGATCAGATGAGTTAGATGAGTTCGAAGATTAAAACTGAACTGATCAGGAGACCAGATCAGATGACCAGATGACCGGATCAGAAGAGAAGGTTGCAGATCAGAAGAGGAGCAGATGAGACTGATCAAGATCAGACGTGATCGAGATCAGATATGAAGATGAGCAGATGGTCAAGATCAGACGTGATTGAGACCAGATGTGTTAACCTGATATGCTAACCTAATATGATAATCTGATGAACTAATCTGATGCAGATAAACTGATATGTGACCTGATGCTATACTGATCTGATCATGTGAGCTGATCAGATCAGGCGAGAAGAAACCAGATATCAGAAAACCAGAAATCTGCATACCAGATCAGAAGAGAAGTCATCAGAAGAGAAGTCATCTGAAGTCATGTTCACTGAGAATCAGAACGCTACTGATGATCAGTTAGCCTGAGTGCTAGTGACCTGAGGGTCAGATTGTCTGAAGACAAGAAGAACTGAACTCAGTCAGCCTGAGTGTCAGTATACCTGATCAGACAAGGTCCGACTGAAGAGAAGTCAGCTGAAGGCTCAGATAGACCTGAAGGCTCAGATAGACCTGAAGGCTCAGACAGATCTGAAGACTCAGAGAATCCTGAATGATTCCAAGGCGAGGAATCTGAGGAATATAGCCGTTAAGATCAGCTGACGTGGACCAATGAGAGGAAGACAACCAGCCTGGAAAAGCTGCAGAACTTACAGAGAATAGTATGGATTTGAATGTGATTCTCTCCAACGGTAACATTCAAATCCACACTATAAATACAAGTTCTTCCTGCATTATCGAGTGTGGAAGTGCGAAGAAGATAGCAACAATGCTACAGAGCCAAAGAGAGTTATACTCAAAAGCATTCCCACCCTAGAACACAAGTCTGTAGATATACAAATATATTCAAAGAGTGTTCTAGAACCCAATCTAAGCAACCCACGATGTATCCTAAGCTTAGAGAGATTTTCCCAACCTTAGCATTGAGGCTAAACAAATGTAAGGGAAAATCTCACCATAGTTGGAGACAACACCAAAATCCAAACCCCATGGTGAAGTGAGGTAGTTGTTAGGCAATCCCGAGTGAGGGTGATAAGTCCAGTTGGAGTGTGAACTCATTAAACATCTGTAGGCAATCCCGTGGAGGGTGATAAGTCCCGAGGCGAACCCGAGAGGGTGATAAGTCCAGTTTGAGTGAGAGCTCGGTAAATATCTATAGGCAATCCCGTGGAGGGTGATAAGTCCCGTTTGAAGGAATTTCCCTAGAAACAGGGAGAGTGGATGTAGGAGCTTGAGTCTCCGAACCACTATACATTGTTGTGTTGTTTACTGCTTTATGTTCTTATCTTGTCATACGCATTCGATTATAAGCATAAAACAACACACATCGTTCTTAAAAGCAAAAATGGAAACAGTCTGCCCTCACCCCTGTTTTATATGCATTGAACGAAATGTTTTGCTTCCGCATGCGCAAAATGGGTTTTCTCACCGGGACCATCAAAATGCCCTATTGTTTTTTAGCGACATATCGACTCGAGCTTACGCTGGGAGTACCTTCACCTGAAAACCCCCAAAGAACTATGGGAGGCCCTAAAAGGACGTTTTGGAAACATACACGATATTCTGCTTCCAGAACTGACGGTCTAGTGGAATGAAATCCGCTTACTTGACTACAAAAAGGTGAATGGCTTCAATAAAAAAATGTTACGCCTGAAAGCACGTCTTACCTTCTCTGGAAAGCAAATCACAGAAGATGATATGATACAAAAGACTCTCTCCACTTTTCCTACTTCAACACTTATACTGGCAAGCCAGTATAGGCTTGAATATGAAAATAAGAGAATTACCACATTCAATAAGTTGATTAACATGCTGCAAGTAGCAGAAAGACATGACCAAGTCCTTCTGAAGAACAATGCCAGACCTGCAGGGACAAAAAAAACTCCCGAGGTCAATTTTGGTCTTGGGAATAGTGGAAAGAACCCCAAAGGAAAGGGGAAAGGACGTGATAATCACTTCCAACGTGAGAATAATGCACCACGCGGAAGGGGTTGTTCAGGCTATGGTAGAGGACGTGGAAGTGGACGTGGCAGCCCTCCGTTTTGGGCGTCAAGAAGGTATTGGTACCTCTAGCGGTCATGGTGATACTAGGCCAATTGGTCGTGGCACCAAGGTGCAAAAGACACCTCGAAACCCTTCGAACAAAAAGGAAAGAGTTGGTAATGAACCCTACTATAGGTGTGGAGATACTGAGCATTGGTATAGTAACTGTAGTGCAAGCAACAAAGTAGCAGCACAGTATAAGAAGTATAGGGAATTCAAAGAATAAGAGACCCACTATATGGAAAACGAGGACCATCCTACAAATGTTAACCTCACAGCTGCAGATTTCACTGGCAACAAGGACCTTGCTCAGCCAATGGACACTCCAGATTTTGATTGATCTGTTTTATCAATCTCTTAATTTTCAAGAATTATCTTTAGACTTTAATGCCTTGTTTTATTTGAATAATTACTCTTGGACTTAAAGTTATTTGGACTGTTTTTTTACAAGACATTACCTTTATTAATGTTTGCTTATTGATGAATTTGAATTTTATTTTAAAGTATTACATTTATTATACATCAATATATATGGCTTGGAAAGATGTAAAGTAATACATCTAAAGAATAAAAGAAAATATTGAATGAAAAGTAAATCATTCTTCTCAAATTGAAACTCATAATGATATGAAAATTTCCAACTTAATTGATTATATCATCACATTGACTTGTAGGAATGTCTCACGGAGAAATAGAGTTCTTAGCTGATAGTGGAACCACCCACACAATTTTAAGGAATAGAAAATTATTCATTGAACTTATTCCTTGCAATTCATCTGTAACGACAATGATTGGATATCTCAATTGATAAAAGGGCGAAGTACTGCAAAATTTTTTATGCCTAACGACACGATTATCAAAATCAAAGAAGCTTTGTATGCACCAAAAGCTAATAGAACTTTGTTAAGCTTTAAAGATATTCGTGCTAACAGTTATCATCTAGAAACTCACAATGAGAATGAAATTGAATATTTATACATTACCTCTAATGAATGTGGAAGAAAACACATCCTAGATAAATTAATGAGTCAATCTAGTGGTCTGTACTTCACTACGATTCGAATTATTGAATCATACATTGACATTAATGATGAACTGGGTGACATTGATTCATATAGGCTTTAGCATGATCGTCTTGGGCATCCAGGTCGTGACATGATGATCCGTATTCTGAAAAACTCACACGGACATCCCTTTTTCCAAGTGAAGCATAAAATGGGACAAACACCTGACACAATGCACAATGTTGGACATGTTGTTGCTCTATCACAACCTTTGCATTCTAAAGAGCCAAATGCATTATTTACATCATTACAAATCTCAAAGGCACATCACTCATTTTGCAAAGCATGTTCTTTAGCAAAAGTAACATCTAGGCCTTTATATGCTAAAGATACAAAATAAAATATTCCATTCTTACAAAGAATACAAGTGACATTTGTGGACCAATTCATCCAGAATGCGGACTATTCAAGTATTTTATGATTCTGATTGATGCTTCGACACGCTGGTCACATGTTGCTTTATTATCTACAAGAAACTCACCATTTGCAAAGCTCTTAGCACACATTATACGTTTAAGGGCTACCACCCTGATCACCCCTATCAAGTCTATAAGACTCGATAATGCTGGAGAGTTTACATCAAAAGCGTTTGATGATTATTGCATGTCTATAGGGATCAATGTAGAGCATCCTGTACCCTATGTGCATACACAAAATGGCCTTGCAAAGGCCACCATCAAAAGGCTATAGATGGTTGCTAGGGCACTAGTTATGCGCACTAACATGCCCATCTCTTCATGGGGGTATGCAATATTGCATGCATCTTTACTTATTCATTTCAGATCCACTGTTGACCAACCATTTTCTGTGTACCAGTTGGTAACTGGATATGAGTCTGGCATTTCACACTTATGAATATTTGGTTGTGCAGTATATGTGCCTATTGCGCCCCCACAACACACTAAAATGGGTCCCCAGAGACGATTAGGTATATATGTTGGATATGAATCCCCAACAATTATTCGTTATGTAGAACCTTTGACAGGCGACCTTTTCACCGCTAGATTTGCGGATTGTCACTTCAATGAGACAGTCTTCCCGTCGTTAGGGGAAGATGAGAAAAAGAATTTTCTAAGAGAACGATAAGAATTATCGTGCTTTGTTCCCACTATGTCTCATTTTGATCCCCGAACTTCACAATGTGAAAGTGAAGTAAAAAGAATAATTGATCTTCAAAACGTAGCAGATTTAATGCCTGATGCATTTACTGATATCGCTAAAGTGACTAAGTCTCATATAACAGCTGCAAATGTGCCTGCAAGGTTAGAAGTCCCCAATAAAGGGCACAACACCACAAATACAAGTGCTGCAACCACACTTGGTGGAGGTGTGGTTGAGGTTGTGGTTCCCAAAAGGAAAAGGGGGAGGCCACCTGGTTCGATTGACACCCACCCAAGAAAGAAAAATGTAGGTATGACACAACCTAATCCATTAATCATCAATGCATGTCAAAAATCCATCTCACGAGACTATCTCTGATTATAGTTATATCCAAGAATCATTACTGGAGGATGCTCCAAAGTTTGATATGATTCCAGAGAATAAAGAAATCTCTATGAATTATGAAAGTGCATATGAGTTGATGGATAGACATTGCACACACATTGATGATGTATTTGCTTATACTGTTGCTCAAGAAATTATAGAGCACTATGATATCGAACCACGCTCGATTGCAGAATGTCAACAAAGAGAAGATTAGCCTAAATGGAAAGAAATAATCCAAACTGAACTTGATTCCCTGTCAAAGAGACATGTATTTGGTTCGGTAGTGCTAACCCCACCAAGTGTAAAACTTGTAGGACATAAATGGGTCTTTGTCAGAAAGCGTAATGAGAAAAACGAGGTCTTGAGATATAAAGTTCGTCTTGTAGCACAAGGTTTCTCACAAGGCCCTGGAATTGACTATGAGGAGACATACTCTCCAGTAATGGATTTTATAACATTCCGCTATTTAGTTAGCTTAGTAGTTTCCGAAGGATTGGAAATGCAGCTTATGGATGTGATTACTGCATATCTCTATGGGGATCTTGATTCAAAGATATATATGAAAGTGCCTGATGGCCTTCCATTACCAAAGACAAGTGACTCTAAACCACGGAGTTCGTTTGCAATCAGATTGAAACACTCACTTTACGGATTGAAACAATCCGGACGGATGTGGTATACCCGTCTAAGTGACTACTTAACTGGGAAAGGTTACAAGAACGATGAACAGTGCCCCTGTGTATTTATAAAGAGAACAAGTTTCAGATTTGCAATTGTAAAAGTCTATATTGATGACATGAATATAATTGGTACTCTTGATGAAATAAGATAAACCACAGGCTACCTAAAATCTGAATTCAAGATGAAGGATCTTGGGAAAACTCGATTTTGTGTAGGCCTTGAACTAGAACACCGAGATTGTGGAATATTGATCCACTAGTCTGCATATGTCCAAAAGATGCTTAGACGATTTAATATGGACAAAGTGCATCCTGTTAGCACTCCTATGATTGGTCGAAATTTGGATTTAAAGAAAGATCCATTTCGTCCAAAAGAAGATGACGAAGAGCTATTGGGAGCTGAAATTCCCTATTTAAGTGTGCATTATTGTACTTAACTCAATGCACTCGGCCAGATATTACTTTCTCAGTGAACTTGTTAGCTAGATTTAGTTCTGGACCAACACAACGTCATTGGAACATTGTCAAGAATATATTCAGATACCTAAAAGGAACCGTTGACATGTGCTTGTTGTTTCCTTACAAAGAGAAAAAAAGGCAACAAATGAAATTGTAACCTCTAAAATGAATATTGAAACTACCCCCTGTTGGGGTTATACTGGAAAATATGCTTTTTACTTTGTATAACCAAACTTAATTTCTTATTTATTTACTGAAATAAATTATTGTTGGTCCTGGTGTAACGAGTCTTACACGTGTATGGGGGGGGGAATACACATGTTCAGTGATTTTTTAAAACTTTTCTTTACACTGAAATCAGCGGGTCAGGATGTCCTGAGACTTAGCCCTGAGAAGCACAAATAACCCTGAGTCAAAGTCTCATCGAGACGGTGATCTGGCGATTTGGTAGCTTTCAGATTAGCCCAACCGATTAAAGAGATTTTATCAGAGTCCTGAGAAGCTTGGATCAGATAACTATCTTACTGAATACTCAGTGAGTTTGTTCCATTTGATAATTATCTGTTCTAGCTTATCAAGGGTGCGGGAATGTGTTGGCCCTAGGTTTATACTCGTTTTATCTTGCTGAAAATCTTTTCCTTAGTAAATCAGTGGTTAAGGCTGTGATCAATTCAATGCACACTCAGTGGATTGATTCCAACCGGGAAAATATCTTTTCAAGACAAATCAAATTATGCTTTCCTCGTCCACTCTCTCAATCCTCGATTCCTTAAAATGCAAAGCTTTGTAAACTCAAACAACACAACAAATTATAGTGGTTGTAGCATGGAAAACCCGACCTCCCTCCGCCCACTCTCCTAATCCTCAAAGAAACATTCCTTAACCTCACTACTACTACTTCCTCAACCAAACCTTCAAATCGTAAAGTGAACTCGAAGATTCCGCTTATCCTAACTTTTCTACAATGAGTTTTCTCGGCTTCACTTAGCATGGATAAACCCGACATGCCTCCCTCCCCAGCTCCACGGGCACAAAGGATCCTAAACAATCCAACAAATTAATGGTTCCCTTATATTGTAGCCCTTTCATAGGCATTATTCATAAGTAAATTCCCCCCAAAAGTCATAGTATAAATAGGCCACCACCAAGGATCAAACAACTTATACTTCTAGGCATATACATTCCCCTCTCCCGACCAAACCTTCAAGTCGTGAAAGGTCCAAAACGGCGACCGATTCACCAACTTTTTATCCTTTCCCTGTTTTAGATTGCCTTTAGCATCGCATTTCCAATAATTATTGTTTAAGCGACTTGATAAAAACCAGACAACAATTGGCGCCCCGACATTTCTTGAGAAATTTCAACAATTCTCAATCCGACCTCCACCAAACTCTAAGAAAAACAAAATGGAACCAACCGACGATTTCGGGAATGAAACAGGAGATATTAATGGTTCCCGATATTGTAGTTCCCTTTCATAGGCATTATTCCTTATGTAAATTCCCAAACCAATGCCGTCTGCGGTGAACGCAAGCCATCTGGGGAGTCATAGTATAAATAGGCCACCACCACCAACCCATGACGCTGAAAAGGTAAGTCAAACAACTTATACTTCTAGGCATATACATTCATACATCCTCTCCCCGGCTTAGATTCACCCGCCTCGCCCCAAGACGTCAGTCCGATTCAAAATGATGAACAGGAACCTTGGGTCACCAACTTCTTTGTCTCTTTCCCCATGGACACGATTGCCTTTTAGCATACGATTTCACAAAAGGTGGGTAATTATTGTTTAACCGATCCACGTAGATAAAAATCACCGGTTACAACAATTGGCGCCGTCTCTGATCGGGAACACATTTCTTGAGAAATTTCAACAATTCTCAAGGAGACCTCACCTTCCAAACTCTAAGAAAAAACAAAATGGCAACCAACCAGGGGAAAGTCTGGATTGATCCTATGTTGAGAGGATCGAAATGAAACCGAAGGCATTCGGGATGGATGGCGTCGAGGTTTCATCGAGTTCTCGGCCCTATGGCGGCGCGCGACTCCCGATCGATTTGGGAAAAGGGCCAGCGACCTCATCCACACCATGGAATTCTTTAGAGACTCCTCCGAGACAAAAGGAAGTCACGGGACAAAAAGTTCAAAAGAAACCGGGGTCATTACAAGACACCGGCGAAGGCGATAGCATGACACTGTAACGTTTATACCAGATCGGAAAGACAAAAAGCACCTGCCCATGAAAGACAAAAGCTGGCAAAACCCGAACAAGTATTACCACTATCATGACCAGAGGGGACACTACACCAGCGAGTGTCGAGACCTGTTGAAGAAGTTGTGGAAGCTTTATGAAGATGGCCGGCTGAATGAGTTTGTCAAGAATCCTCGGCAACTGCCAACAAATCAGGGGCAGGAATTGTGTTAATCAGTCTAGATGGGATTTCTTTTTAGAATGCCATCACTTTCAATTTCCCTGCCACCAACAACGATGCCAAATATGAAGCGCTGATCAACGATTTAGAAATGTCCGCCGCAATGGGCATCAAGCGACTTCAAGTACACACCGACTCCCAGCTCATAGCACGCCAGATATCAGGGTAGTATGAGGCTCGGGACGAGCGGATGTCGGCCTACCAAGAGGTCGTCAAAGCACTTTGCCTAAAATTTGAACAAATCTACATCAAGCTAGTACCAAGGGATGCAAACTCCCGAGTCAATGCATTGGCACGACTAGCGACTTCGGAGGGACCAGCAGAGATGAGGGATGTCACCATCACAAAACTCTCCCACCCCTCCACTGCTAACACAATGGTCGCTGCCCTAGACACCTCGAGTTTAAGCTGGATGACCCCCACAATCGACTACTTGATGACTGGGGCATTACCAACCGACAGAATTCAGGCAAAGCAATTGCAACTAAGGGTAGCAAGGTACACAATGGTTGGTAACGAACTATATAAGCTAGGCTTCAGCATACCACTGCTCCGATGTGTTACCCAGGAGCTAGGGCAGGCTATCCTGCAAGATATTCACGACGGGGTATGCAGAAACCACGCTGGGGGGCAGTCGCTCGCTCATAAGACAACGAGATAGGGGTATTATTGGCTAACGTTAAAGGCCGATGCCATGGTTTTCGCACGAAAATGCCACAAATGTCAAATACACGCACCATCAATCAAGGTCACGCCTGAGGAAATCACCAGCATCCTCAGTCCTTGGCCTTTTGCAAAGTGGGGGATAGATATCATCGGGCCATTACCGACAGCCCCGGGTTCAGTCAAGTACACCCTAGTCGCAGTAGATTACTTCACAAAATGGGCCGAGGCTGAGGCTTTGGTGACCATAGATCAGGATCACGTCATCAAATTCATATGGCGAAATATCATCTGCAGATTCGGCCTACCACAAGCAATTATATTCGATAATGGGAAGCAGTTCGATGGTCATAAGATCGATAGTTTCTTCAGAAAATGGAAAATCACCAAGCTTTTCTCTACCCCTTATCACCCTCAGTCAAACGGTCAAGTCGAAGCTATGAACAAGATCATCAAGCACACTCTGAAAACCAAGATTGAGGGAGGAAAAGGGAAGTGGGTGAGTGAGTTACCAGTTGTACTGTGGTCATACAGAACGACCTGCAGAAATTCGACCGGAGAGACCCCTTATTCGATGGCATTTGGCTCGGAAGCAGTCATACCTGCAGAGGTCAATTTTCAAACTCTCAGAACCTCGCAGATCACGACCGACTGCAACGATGAGGCCTTGGCCAGAAACCTAGACTTGCTCGAAGAGAAGCGATTAGAGGCAGGTATCCGAAATGCGAGATACAAACAACAGTCCGAAAAATACTACAACTCTAAAGTGCGACTTCAAAAATTCAAAGAAGGTGACCTGGTCCTGAAGAAGACTCTCAGAGTAACCAAAGGAACTTTCGGACCAAACTGGGAAGGACCATACAAGGTCGCTTGAGTATTATCCAACGGGGCATACGAGCTCGAGAACCCAGATGGCACTCAGTCTCAGTACCCGTGGAACGCATGTCATCTGAAGAGATACTATCAGTAGGGTCGAGGCCAGTGTACTTGTAAACTTTCAGGCGAGTCAATAATAATGAGTTAAATTTTCTCCTTCACAATTCCTGTGTTTAAACCCAGGGAGGTCGCATAGATTAAACATCTACCTCCCCCGGGAACGACTTTCGACATATTTGCGGCGAGATCACCACCCCCAGCGGTGTGATCCTCCCCTAACTTTATAAGACGACTAAGCGAGGTTCAATCTAAAATCGCAATGCCAATAAGATGAATGAACATACGCACAAATTATAGTCGCATAAGGAAATCAAGTCGGCACAATAAAGGAAAGAAAAAGGCAGATTTCATTAATGACAACAAGCCCAAAGATCGGTACATTATAAGAGCCCGAAGGCTAGACTACATCAAGCGGAAACCAAGATACATCATGATAACTGACGACAAATGTTTTACTACAACCCAATATCCACGACTGGCAGATGACTTTCAGCTTTAAGGCAAGCTGATCAAAAGTATTGTTGGATATGGGGTTCAACAACTTCTCAATCTCCTTTTTCTTATCGGGATTCTTGATGACATCATTCTTAAGAACGATCAAGAACCCCATCGCCAAAGACTGACTATGTTCAAAGGTTTGCCCACCTAATTTCTTTCAATAACGCTGTTGGATGACGTGTGTGCCCGCCTCCCAGGATCTTGGGTTTGGTAAACACCTCCCTAGAGGCCGTTGGCCTTTGCTCTTTGGGAGGAGCCAAAGTCGGACATCTCAACAACCTCATTTCGTGCCCCAGCCTCATCCGACTGAGTCTCGAGGACCACGTCGGAGTCTCCCGGCTGTGTCTCATCTGGATCGGGAGTGGGGTGCACGATCCGACTCTGATTAGGGAAGAAGGACAAATTAATGCCCAGATCTTCCAGATCTTTAATCTCGGCACAATGTCGGGACGCAGGGGAAGTCGTGAACGTGGCGGTCAAATTTCGGTCACAATGTCGAAGGTCGGCGGGGTTCTTCCGCCGAAACGGCTCGGATAGCGCCCTAGAATCGCCGCCACGACATAAGCGGTTAGCGATCGCTCTTGACACCTTAAAGTGTTAGGTCTTTGGCGGCCAACTTCTCCCGACCTCTACATCCTTGCGGATCGGCTCGCCTTCATCAGTCCTGACCTCCTTCTCCTCCAAAGCGATCTCTTGGTTTCGCCCGGTGGCCCTTGGCTCCAGGCCCTCTTGGCAAGTCGGCCTTAGCAACCTCGATTTCTTCTGCACCTCATAAGCGGTATCGGTGATTTAAACGCTTTCGAGAGGTCATCGCTGAGGCCTTCTCTAGTTTGGAGGCTCGAGGCTCGGATTAGGCGTGAGCCTTTTTCCGTAGTGGGGGCCTTGAGGAGGACAACGGCCGAATACATGTTGCCCGATTAATTTTGGCGGCGGGCGAAAGGTGATCATCATTCCGTCCATACCGCGCACATTCCTCATCGTCCGCTCAAGTAACCGGGCGATCTCGGGCGTGCCTTCTAAGCGTAGAATCGGGGATGTCGGAAGCTCGGCACCTCGGTGAGAACTTCTTTGGCCGTCGACCCGATCGCAACAAGGAGGAACACATATATTAAGTTTGGTCCCGATTTTGAGGTAAATTCATTAAGAGTTGCAAACGGCCTACCTCTGCATCCTTTCCTCATCCCAACCAATCCAGGAATCGTCCTCCGGACGGCGACCTCCCTCCCGGGTAGAAGTGGGCAAAGGTATCGGGCTGGGAGCCATCCTTCCAGCACCCCGACTTGACTTGGAATGGTGCGTGCCAAGTTCAGCTCGTTGGGAGGTCTCTCACCAGCCACAGTGGCGGGTTCGACAGCTTTCTTCTTGCCTTTGTCGGCAGCAGTTGAAGGAGTCTGAACTGGAATGTCACCCTGGGCGGCAGTGTCGGGCAGACGCCTCATGGAGCCGAGTACTGATCGAGGTCGCGAGGCCATCTCAGAGGCAGAGGGCCGACAACGGTAGATTGGGATCTCCGGATCTAACATAAAACTGAACCTTTAGCGCGAAATCGCGAAATACACTTGAAAAGATACGTCCGAGACTTATAGGGAATCCTCAAGTGGCGAGGGTAAGTATACAGTCCGGCTTGCAAGCGATCGATCTAGGAGTTCAACAAATTAACATCTCGCCAGCTAGGGGGTGTGTCTCAAACCTCCTTGAATGCCTCGAGAAAGTCCCAATATAGCTCAGAAGGTTGGGGCGCAAAAACTGCAAGACGAGAAAAGAATTAGATCAGTACAATCGAGCACAAAAATATTAAGGCAAAGTACCATTCTCAACACGGATCGCATAATCCGTAGGAACTCTAATGGATAAGGTGCTGGAAGAGGCATCCGACTCCCATGCTCCTCCTACAAACCACCATTTCTGGTGCCACCCGTCAACCTTATTTGGAATCCCACTCACGAGCTCTTTGCCTCTACGAAGCCGCACAGCGTGATAGCCTCCGGCCTGAGCAACGGGCGACATCACGTGAGATATCTCTCTGGGATTAGGCAGTCTTTTCAGCCCGGCCTGCCCCAAAACGACCATGGTGGAGATGATGTAACTCCACCCATTGGGGGTGATCTGCGTGAGGCTCACATTTTAGGCCGCCAGCAGATGGGAAATGGCCGGGTGCAATGGAAATCAAATACCGACCGACATGGAAAACTTATTCACAACAATCATTCCGGGAGGAGGCTGCTCGGTGCTTTTGTCCGGGGTCGGCCAATAAAAATGCACATCCCGGGGCACCTTGTACATATGATGAAATCCCCGCACATACTGATTGGAGAGCACATATCGGTATCTTTTATCGGACGCTGCGAATATAAATTCGACCGACTTGCGGTATGCCCTGTCAGGTCACTTGTACGAAGCTAGGTTAAAATATAGATCATAATTGAAGACTCGTTCATAAGCCCCATAATTCGGAACCGAGGTAAAAGGACCCGCCGTTGACGACCATTCCCGTGGGACGGGATGAAGGAGATCAACATCCAACGGGGGAAGATGGGTAATTTCGGCCAATTCTTCCAGAAATTGGTCATCCACCGGTTCATCATGGGCATTGTCTTCACGGCGGTCGCCCATAACCTTAGCCAATGAACTTTCACCCACATGCCCGGTGGCGGAGCCGAAAAATTGGCTGCGAAGCAGGGCAATAGGGATGTCATCCTCAGAAGAGGAGGAAGCCACCATGGGCTGAGAGGCAAAAAGGGATTTGGAAACGCTAGAATCCATAAATTCGAAGAAGGGCACCAAAGTGCTTACCTGTGATTAATTCCGCTTCAGGGACACGAGAATGCGTTTCCGGTGGAAGGGAGAAAGAACCAGGAAGAGTATCTTGAGGAAATTATTTCGCAAGACAGTCGCAGGAAATAAGGTTTTCAAAACCTAATTCCCCGCCTATTTATCAAAGAAGAGGAGGAGCGAAAATGAAATTAGCCAAAACTTCGGCCCCCTAGCAACAAAAAGACGCGAGGGGCCCGCATGAAATCCACTACTGCATCTCATTGGACGAAATGGCGGCACTTTACGTCATCATCCTGGCACGATATCATTTCGAATCCCTGAGATTGAGGGAAGTCTAATGCGATGATTCGTATTATCGAGGTGACTTTTCACCTGCCCGAGGATAGTAAGCCGCTCATAGGAGACTTTTCAGGTCGGATGGTCGCGAGTAAATTTAGTCCATGTGTCAAGCCAAGGTCCCTTCTCAGAACAAGAGACCTCAACTTGAGGGGCAATTGTTGTAGCATGGATAAACCCGACCTCCCTCCTGGGCACGAAGGATCCTAAACAATCCAACAAAGACTGCATGAAGCAACCTCGGAAAGGGGACCAAGGGATCAACCCACGTAATTTCCACAAGACCAAACCTTCAAGTCGCAAAGGTCGGGAAGTCGCGATGCGATTCCCGCTTTATTTCCTCAAGTCAGGAGCGACCTGCACTAGCCATAACTATACAATTCACGTGGTCAATGACAGCTCCCGACAAGCCACTAATCCGCCATCTACATCCGCTCCACGATTGGCGCACGTTGAAGATGGATGATTTCTTGCCGGTCAAGGCGAGATTAATGGTTCTCGATATTGTAGCCCTTTCATAGGCATTATTCCTATGTAAATTCCCACCCAAAGGGTGGGAGTCATAGTATAAATAGGCCACCACGGCCACCTCTGTAACAGGTCGAACAACTTATACTTCTAGGCATATACATACATACATCCTCTCCCTTGTTTGGACGCCCCCGGACGTAGTCTGATTCCAAAGACGAACCGGGTCACCAACTTCTTTGTCTCTTTCCCTGTTTCGATTGCGTTTAGCCTACGCATTTCACAATAATTATTTTTTAACTGAGTAAATAAAAACCAGTTACAACATGGCTGAACTACTGCAGCTTACTAACTCAAACATACCCAAGCTTTCAGACTGTCTCAAACAGCTTACTAACTTCTCCTCTAGAGTTTTCTAGCTGTACTCAACTGCAGCTTACTCACTCTTTACAACTCTCACTCTCCAACAATCACACACTCAAACTACCTAGCAATAGGGTTTGGGGTTTGGTTGGTTTCCAACTAAGGTGAGATATCCTTTGACAAGAAGAACAAATTCAAAGGCTAGGATATCTCTTACTAAGCTTTGGATGTATAACAATTCTAGGCTTAGTGAATGAGCTCTCTTCAATGTGAAACACTTGGGAAATCTTAGGTTTTTCGAGTGCTACAAATGCAGAATACAAATGAGCTCTGGAGTTGCTTGATTTCCCGTAACCTTGCAATGGTGAAGGTCATTGGTATTTATAGGCAACTCTCCAAGGTTACTCTTGAAAAACTATCCGTTGGAAGAGATAACATCAAGGGTTTCCTCTTTTGTTTATTGATGAACGACTATTTCTAGGGTTTGAACGCACCCTTGCATGTTTTAGGAAATATGCAGCCACGTAGCCAATCACCAACTTCTGTGAACTGGAAGATATCAGCCCTGACATTTCTTCAGTGAGATGTCGCTTTCACTGTCAGTAAAGTACGTTGTTGTTGCCTCCTCATTGGTCGAAATCGTCCTTTGAACAGAGACAAACAAAACGGCTCCTTTTAGGTCAACCTTACTGAGCTGATATGTTCCTTAATGTCCACGAATATCTAACATTCTGTTTGATTGTACTAAGAATGAACATAACACTATTTACTCAAAATAGCTGTTCAGGGTCTTTTTGATAAGTACAAAACAATCTTCAAGATCTTCTGTCTTCAGGATTCTTCTGTCTTCAAGATTCTTCTTTCTTCAGGATTCTTCTGAGCTACTCACGAACTTCTGAGTTCTTTAGCAAAAAATTAAAGAAAACCTATGTCACCCTAATATATATCTGCTGACTATACAGAGTGCAGATAATCCTGAGTCTTTAATATCTATTGAAAACCTGATCCTATACTACCAAGATATCATGATACATGTCATACTCAGGGATTTTGGGATCTAATCAAAATCTTTATTAAATTCATCTCCCAATAATTTTCCCCTTTTTGATGATGCCAAAACCATCTTGTTACAAATATGCGAGCACAACAGAAATAAACCTATCATCTACTCAAGTTTCAATTTCTATAACAAGTAAAACAAGTAAATAGCAACCATAAAAAACAATCAGTAAGATAATGAGATATTATCTTTTCAGAGCAAAAACATCAGTAGAGTTTCATTAATAAGAAAGACAAGTACAGGATACAAAGTTTATCCTACTCTACTGAACAACAGAACATAATATACATTAATCTTCTTCAGATTCAATTTCATCAGCTGGAGGATCAAGATTGAACATTCCGTAGTATCGTTTCTTCAGCTCTTCCCTCTTCTGAATAATCTGAGCTTCGTTCCCTGTCAGCTCGAGGTATTCAGCCTGATCCACAAAATCAGCATAGATGAAGTCATAGTTTATCATTCCGTTCTTGAACTTTGGTGGAGGATATTTGATCTGCCCAGGTGCCTTCAACTGATATCCCAGTGTGTCAAACACATTGAACCATTTCTGGCATTCAACAGTGAAGTTCTTCAGTATGTTGGCAATAAATGCATCATCCCTGTCAGCTATGGATCGCGGCCAGACCTGTAGAATGTCAAAATTGAACACAAATTCTCTTTTGGCCGTTTCCCATTTATCATTCAGCTTAATGGGCATCCATTTATCCACATGAGGCCACATCCTCTTCCTTTGCTTTGTGCCTCTCCTCCTGTAGATCATCCTTTGGAATCCATCTATGTTCCTTTTTGCTTCCTCTCTTGCTTTCCTTGTCATTTCTGATCCTGACACAAACAAAGCAACCTTTCTCCTCTTCTCAGCCTCTATAATCTTCACAGAATTATGCCAATCCCAGTTCATTCTCCTTGAGGCCACATCATATTCACCAAATCTCTCTTTGAAGAGTTCATCAGTTTCAGATTCTTCACTCCTGTGGGCTTCGGCCTCAAAAAAGTCTCCTGATAATTTCCTTTTGATTGGCTTTTCTGCTGGTGCTTTTATCTGAGTCTCAGCTTAAGTATCAACTTCAGTAGGAATCACATTTAGGATCGCATAAGATTCACCCATCTTGCTGGACTCTTGTGCTCTCTGTCTTTTGGCACGTTCTTGTAAGACATCGGCCGCAGCATCAGGATTCACTGTTACTTCAGGCACTTTCCTCTTCCCTTTTTGAATCACAGCTTCCTCCTGAGTCAACAATTTTCCTTCAATAACTGGTAGCTTTGTGAGCATATCATAACTTTCCCCCTTTTTGGCATCATAATTAACCAATAACTCCGAAAGGGTTCTGTCCATGTGCAGTTGCTCACGCCCAACCGATCTTAGCTCAGCAGCAATATGAAAGTTCTCATCCCGAAGCCTCTGAAGCACATTCAACCTTGTTGCAGTGTCCTCAGCAAGTCCTCTGAAAGTAGCATGTATCTTGGTCATGAGTGATGAGCTCATTTCCTCAACAACAACTTTGACAAGTTCTTCAGTCCTTGCGTTCATCATCTCTTCCAGCATTTTAGACCTTAGTACAAATTTCTTCTCCAACTCTTCCAACACATCTCTAGACACATCTCCTAGTCTAGCATTTATCTCAGTAAACTTATTATCAATGGATGTAGATAATAAAGTTACCTGATCAGTTTTCACCACAGATGTGTTTAGCAATTCAACCATTTTGCTCTGAGAAGATTGTGCCTCAGCAAGTTTTGACACTTGGTCCACCAGAGGCTCGAGCTTTGATATCTGATCAACAAGCGACTCAAGCTTGGTAAGCTTCTCCAAGACTAGTGTGAGATCGATAGCTGATTGTGGAGGAATTAGAATCTCATCATCTGTCTGAACTCCAGCATCTGCCATCTCAGTGACCGTTACTTCAGGCTCTTAGGATATTGGACTGTCTGGCCAAAAGTGATCATTTGTAAGGGTGGAACATCCTGAGCTTGTTCCCCCTGAATTGTAGCTTCAACACTTGACTCAACTTTCTTTTTGTCCCCTTCTGGAATGTCTTCTTCATTTTTGTCCAGAGACGGGTCCTGTTCATCTATGTCCTGACCCCCTTTTTCTCCTTCAGCCTGAGTAGCTGGCTTCTTCTCAGGAAGTTTCTTCAGCAGTAGAGCATCAAACTCAGCTTGCTTGATCCTCAATCTTTGTTTCCCTAGGCCTGAAAAGGCATCAAGCTCAGCTACCACCTCAGCCCAAATCTCCTCGACTCTGAAGTTACCAATCTTTAACATCATAACAAAGGATTGATTGACAATCAGCATGGCGGTCTTTAGCCTGAAAACCATATCCTGAAGATCAGGATAGTCCACCGATTCAGCATATTTGTCTAAGACAAATCTCTCAGCTTTCTGTCTCCACTCCCTCTCCTCTGCTTCACCTTTCCTGAGTTCAGGAACCGGTGCCTCCTCTTCAGAGCTAGAATGAGCCTCTGAAGGTATGGATAAATATGGCTCTGAGGGGTGAGTGGGTGGGACGATAATTTGGCTCTCTTCAGTAGGTTTTTGAGAACCTGTGAAGATCTCTTGGGTTATCCTATCATCACCAATACTGGTACCGAGTACCTCAGTAAAGATGTCCTCGTCTCCTCCTCCTCCTCCTGAGGGTATTATCTCCTGAGTGGTTTCCGCGACAGGAGCCTGAGAAACAGCTTTGGCTAGGGTATCAAGTGGGGATTTCACTCCTGACTCCTGTTCCCGAATAGTCCTGAGCCTCTTCTTCTTCTTTTTCTGCTCATCCAAAGCCTTCTTTTTCTCTTCAATCTCTCTTTTTACTCTCAGCAACTCGAAATATTTCTTTCTTTTCTCTACTTCTCCTGACTCCTCAGGACGTTTTGCTGGTTCTGTCCTGACTTTCTTCTGAATGACTTCTGTAAACACCACATTATCCTGATCAGAGTCTGAATCATCCTGTTCTTCTGGTTCCTCCTGAACCATAGAACCTTGGCTTCCTGATGGAGCAGGTTTCCTTTTCTGGGACTTGGGCTTTCGAAACATAATCCGAGTCTGGGAAAATTCAACTCCTGTCATCAAAAACATGTTGTCTCTGGGCAAAGTCTCTAGCAAGAAACTGATCTTCGTCCCAAACAAGACCTTCCCATTCTTTGTGAATGCTCCCTTGGTATACTTCAATTTCTGGTTTTGGTGAAGAATACAATCCACCAGAAACTTCAACCAATTAAAATCAATAGAGGGCGAGTCCTCAATTGCAGCCATAAGCCTCGACTTGTTCTGGCTTACTTGCTCCAAACTACCAGAAGTGCTCATCAAGCACTTGGCCACAATGTCTATCAAGACTCTGTACTTGGGCTTAAGATACCGTTTGTGCAGAGCCCCTTTCAACTCCACCTTAGTTTCTGCGAAACGATCTAATATCTCCTGCTCTCTTCCAGACATATACAGAGCTGGATCCTCACCTCTATCGTTAAGTTCAAAAACAACATTAATATCATCTAAAGATAATATTACCTCCTTGGTGCAAACCACCTCTGACTTTGATTTAGCGTAAGTTCCAAAACTTAGCTGTGACACCAATCCTCCCCGTCCTTCTTCTCGAAGGTTAACCACAAACTGCAACACCTCCTGCGATAGTTCGGAATCTGGCATATTGCTCACCAGATGTGACAATCGAGCCATCCGCAGCATATTGAGGGCCTCTTCTTCCACCTTGGTATCCTTGTTGTCTATCATGACCACCACATGTTCGAAATATGGTTTATCCATTTCTGCAAAATCCTTGATCATAGCATAACTTGGGTACTCCATTGAAAGATAATTTATGGGTAATGGAATGTTGAGGTTTTTTTTTTTTTTAAGGTTAAGGGTTTTGAGGTATTGAATCATTTTGAATGCAAAGTGTTGGTCCCGGTGTAACGAGTCTTACACGTGTATGGGGGGGGAATACACGTGTTTAATGATTTTTAAAACATTTTTTTACTGAAATCAGTAGGGTTAGGATGTCCTGAGAATTTACCTTGAGAAGCACAAATTGCCCTGAGTCAAAGTCTCTTCGAGACAAAGTGATCCCGAAAGCGACTTTTCAAGAGAGCCTTCAGATTAGCCCAACTGATTCTGAATTTTATCAGAGTCCTGAGAAGCTTGGATCAGATAACTATCTTATTGAATACTCAGTAGAGTTTGTTAAGTTTGGTAATTATCTGTTCTAGCTTATCAATGGTGCGGAATGTGTTGGCCCTAAGTTTATACTTGTTTTATCTTGCTGAAAATCTTTTCCTTAGTAAAAACATGGTTAAGGCTGTGATCAGTTTAATGCAAGTTCAGCGGATTGTTTCCAACTGAATGTTAGGAAGATCAGTATGCTTTCAGTGAAAATATGCAATAGTTAAAATGCAAAACAGAAAGAAAATAACACAACAAGTTATAGTGGTTCAGAGGCAAAGCTCCTACGTCCACTCTCTCTGATCTTCAGAAAAATTCCTTAACACACTTCTACTACTTCCTAAAGCTTTCAGACTGAACTCAACAACTTACTAACTTTTCTACACTGAGTTTTCTGGCTGACTACTGCAGCTTACTAACTCAACACACACAAGCTTTCAGACTGTCTCAAATAGCTTACTAACTTCTTCTCTAGAGCTTTCTGGCTGAACTCAACTGTAGCTTACTTACTCTTTACAACTATTTCTCTCCAACAAACACAAACTCAAACTACCTAACAATAGGGTTGGGTTTTGGTTGGTTTCCAACTAGGGTGAGATATCCTTTGACAATAAGAACATATTCAAAGGCTAGGATATCTCTTACTAAGCTTTGGATATATAAAAATGCTAGACTTAGTGAATGAGCTCTCTTCAATGTGAAACACTTGGGAAATCTTAGGTTTTTCGAGTGCTTCAATTTGCAAGAATACGAATGAGCTCTGGAGTTGCTTGGATTTCCCGTAACCTTGCAATGGTGAAGGTTACTGGTATTTATAGGCAACTTCTCCAAGGCCTCTCTTGAAAAACTATCCGTTGGAAGAGATAGAATCAAGGGTTTCCTCTTTTGGTTATTGATGAACGACTATTTTAGGGTTTGAAAACGCCCTTGCATGGTTTGGGTAACAAGTAAACAATGCAGCCAATCACCAAGTTTTGCAGTCTGGAACTTCGTACTACTGATATATTCAGTGCCCTGTCGCTTTCTGTGTCAATGAAGTACAATGTTGTCTCTCTCTGATTGGTTCTTGTCTTCAGTGAATGTAGACAAACAAAATGGCTCTTTTAGGTCAAACTTTCTGAATGAGACAACTTTAAACAATGTTGTAGCATGGATAAACCCGACCTCCCTCCTGGGCACGAAGGATCCTAAACAATCCAACAAAGACTGCATGAAGCAACCTCGGTAAGGGGACCAAGGGATCAGCCCACGTAATTTCCACAAGACCAAACCTTCAAGTCGCAAAGGTCGGGAAGTCGTGATGCGATTCCCGCTTTATATCCTCAAGTCAGGAGCGACCTGCACCAGCCATAAATATACAGTTCACGTGGTCAATGACAGCCCCCGACACGCCACTAATCCGCCCTCTACTTCCGCTCCACGATTGGCGCACGCTGAAGATGGACGATTTTTGGCCGATCAAGGCGAGATTAATGGTTCCCGATATTGTAGCCCTTTCATAGGCATTATTCCTTATGTAAATTCCCACCCAAAGGGTGGGAGTCATAGTATAAATAGGCCACCACGGCCACCTCTGTAACAGGTCGAACAACTTATACTTCTAGGCATATACATACATACATCCTCTCCCTGGCTTGGACGCCTCCGGGCGTAGTCTGATTCCAAAGACGAACTGGGTCACCAACTTCTTTGTCTCTTTCCTTGTTTCGATCGCCTTTAGCATACGCATTTCACAATAATTATTGTTTAACTGAGTAGATAAAAACCAGTTACAACAATTGGGGCCGTCTGTGGGAACACATTTCTTGAGAAATTTCAACAATTCTCAAGGAGACCTCACCTTCCAAACTCTAAGAAAAACAAAATGGCAACCAACCAGGGGAAAACTATAATCGGGAATGAAACCGACGTTCGTGATGGCGTTGAGGTTTCACTGAGTTCTCAGCCCACTCAATGGGCAGCCCCGACTGGTTCCCCCGACTGGTGGAATCTGGTCCAAACACCAGAGGATGCCAAAGCAGTGATGGCCATCCTAAACAAGCCATTGTTCGTAACCACAGACCCTGGACGGACACCCGGCGTTCGAATAGTGTATTCAACCGCCTCCGGCTGCTGCGGAAAGGCCCTCATGAGGGGCGAGGACGAGGCTCACTCTCAACCACGCCATGATGAACATGTGGAAAGAGATCTTGCCATGGCCCTGGACATGCACCACGGAGGATTGTCGAGACATTCGGTATACCACCATGGACACGGGTAGGGGGCGATAACCTGCATGTGATGCTTTCGAGTCACGGCGTTGTTAGGGCCGCCCAATGTACCGTTGGAAAAGGTGGGTAACTAAGATGGGCCGTCTGGGTCTAACACTGACCTCGTCATCCCCGATTCGCCCTTGGGAACTATAATCACTCGCACCGCCAGAGGAAAATCGACATAATAAAGCTCTAGATCGCTTCTAGCGGAGATCTGGACCCCGAGTCCATATGGCGAAGTACAATCGTATATGGCCTCAATGGGGGCATCGGATCTTGACGAAGTGTAGACTTTTCTCCTGACGCCGAAAATTTGAGGCCCACATGTGGTACACTTGTTTGCCATCTCTCCCATTGATACTTTTCGAACAAATCGGCTCGATTATTCTTGGAGCCACTATCTGGGCGATGGCGTCCCGACCCTGCGACAAGGTAGAGGCTCAGAACATCGTCGGGGGGAGGCAGTCGGATCGATCATATGTTGAGAGGATCGATAGAAACATCATTGAAAAGCGACCCCATTGGGGATGAGGCCAAGGCTGGCAGAGGCGATATCGGCCTCGAAGAAGAACAAGCAAGCTATGGCGGCGCATGCCGACTACCCGACCCATTCACGCCGATTTCAAAAAAAAAAGGGCCGGCGACCTCATCCATACCATGGAATTGCTTTGGGACCCGGCTCTCGAGACAAAAGGAAGTTATGAGCCCAAGAAAGGTTCCAAGAAAACCAAGGGTCATTACTAGACCCCCGACAGCTTCAAACCATTTGAGGAGTCCATTCCGGTGAAGCTGATAGAGGCTCTGGGTATGGCACCCGTAACGCGTTATACCCAGATCCGGGATTAGACATGTTGCGAGCACCCATGCTATGAAAGACAAAAAGGCAAAACCCGAACAAGTATTGCCACTATCATGACCGGAGGGACACTACACCAAATGTGAGTGTCGAGATCTCATTGAAGCGATTGTGGAAGCTTTATGAAGATGGCCGGCTGAATGAGTTTGTCAAGAATCCTCGGGCAGACAATCAGGGGGGGAAAGGTCAACAGCATGACCGCCAATACGGGAGGCGAGATTGGGTGCAAAGAGAGCCCGTGATAGGGGCCGCACAGGGCGAGCTGCCTTTGCAACCCATACCAGAGGGCACAGGAGGTCGCGTCATCCACACCATCTCGCCCCTTGACACGATAGGGGGCCTGTATCCGGCCTCCTCATCAAAGCGTCGCCTAAAGGCGGAAGTCAGGCAATGGTGGTTCTGCCCATCTTGGCTGTGACCGAAGAAACCTACAAAATTGAGTTCGGGGGAAATAGACAAAGCTGGAGTCGTGTACCCGAACATAGACCCATTGGTCATAAAGGCCAATATCATGGGGACGACTGTATGCCGGATGCTGGTCGACGAGGGGGCCTTTTGCAACATTCTGTTTAAAAAGACCCTAAACTAACTCGGGGATTACGAAGCATACATCACCCCATGCGATCACACAATGAAGGGCTTTGGAAATGCGACAGTCAAACCTATGGGCATGGTCTGCTTGTCTGTGGAGCTTGTATCCACCTTGGATGAGAAGGTCAGAAACACTAGGCTCCTAGATTTCCTTGTAATCGACCTCCCGAGCACCTATAAAGGCTTCTTCGGGAGGCCATTTGAGCACGAATTCGAGGTTGCGTCCTCCACCTATTATTTTTGTGTAAAGTTCCCCACCAAGGGTGGGCTGGTTGGCACCGTTAAAGGTGACCAAGTGGATGCAAGAGGTTTTTTGCTTTATTCTTCGCCTTATTCAAATTCAGCACACACGATTAGTCGTCACATAATGACACTGGATACTGAAAAGGAAAGTAAGAAGAGGAAGCGTGATGAGTTTGATCCGAGAATGGGTCCCGAGCCCAATGATTTTATACTCGAGGCCGAGATAGATGATCAACGACTCGGGGGACCCAGAGCGGTACCCGGGGAGGAACTCAAAAGGGTCAAGGTGGACCCAGCCCAGCTAGACCTGGAGATCATCATTGGATCCAAGATCCCCGACGACCTGAAAATTGAAGTCGTCGATTTCCTTAAGAATAACCTAGACGTTTTCAATTGGTCACACAAGGATATGGTCGGGATCGATCCTGAGATCGCATGTCACCGGTTACACATTAACCCAGCCCGAAAACCAGTAGCTCAGAAAAGAAGGAAGTTTGGTCCAGAAAAATATGCGGCCCTCGCTGAAGAAGTGAAGAAGTTACTTGACAACGACCTGATCATGCAGGCCGACCAACCACAGTGGGTCGCAAATGCGGTCCTTGTAAATAAATCAAACGGGACTTGGCGACTTTTCATCAATTTCACAGATCTTAACGAGGCATGCCCAAGGATTTCTTCCCGATGCCGCATATCGACCACTTAATCGACAATACGACAGGCCATGAGATGATATCTTTCATGGACGCATTTGCCGGGTACCATCAGATAGCTATGCACGAGCCCGACAGGCAGTACACTTCATTTTTAACAGAGAAGAACATGTACTGTTGGAAGAGAATGCCTTTTGGTTTGAAGAACGCCAGAGCAACGTATCAAAGGCTGGTCAATCATATGTTTGTTGAGCAAATAGGTAAGTCGGTGGAGGTGTACGTTGACGACATTGCCGTGAAGAGTCTAAAAAGGGAAGATCATTTGGCTCATCTGGCGCAAGCTTTCGAGATACTCAGGAAGTTCAATATGAAACTCAACCCGAAAAAGTGCAACTTCAGAGTGGAATCAGGGAAGTTCCTAGGACACCTGGTCAGCAAGCGGGGGATTGAAGCAAACCCAGCCAAGGTGCAGGCTATCTTGGATATGGGGGCCCCCAAAACCAAAAAGGACGTTCAAAAACTGATGGGGTGCCTGGCCGCTCTGAACAGATTCATCTCCCGAATGGGGGATAAATGCAAGCCCATGTTCGACACCATCAGAAAGAAGGCGAGGATCGAATGGACATCTGAGAGTCAGGATGCTCTTGACAGGATCAAAGCATATCTGACCGACGTCAGCATTTTAGCCAAACCAGTCCCTGGCGAGAAACTATTTCTATACTTGGCGACCTCGGAAACCCCCCTGAGCGCAGTGCTTGTACGGGAGGAGGGTCAAACCCATCTGCCCATTTACTTTGTCAGTCATACGCTAAATGAAACCGAGCAGCGATACCCTCTTCTAGAGAAATTAGCCTATGCTCTAGTTATGAGTGTGAGGAAACTGAGACCTTACTTCTTCGATCACCAAGTGGAGGTCCTCACTTCCTTACCCCTTCGCAGCGTGCTCCATCGACCAGATACATCGGGCCGATGCCTCAAGTGGGCCATCGAGGTTGGACAGTATGGGGTAACATACGCGCCGCAGCCTACAATAAAAGCTCAGGCCTTGGCTGACTTCATCGTTGAATTAACCCCTCCTCCTGGGGCGAGCGGTTCGACCGGCCCACCATGGGATTTGTACATAGACGGCTCGGCAACTGCCAACAAATCAGGAGCAGGAATTGTGTTAATCAGTCCAGATGGGATTTCTTTTCAGAATGCCATCACTTTCGATTTCCCTGCCACCAACAACGAGGCCGAATATGAAGCGCTGATCAACGGTTTAGAAATGTCCGCCGCAATAGGCATCAAGTGACTTCAAGTACACACCGACTCCCAACTCGTAGCACGCCAGATATCAGGGGAGTATGAGGCCCAGGACGAGCGGATGTCGGCCAACCAAGAGGTCGTCAAAGCACTTTGCTTGAAATTTGAACAAATCTACATCAAGCTAGTACCAAGGGATGCGAACTCCCGAGCCGATGCAATGGCATGACTAGCGACTTCGGAGCGACCAGCAGAGATGAGGGATGTTACCATCACAAAACTCTCCCACCGCTCCACTGCTAACACAACGGTCGCTGCCCTAGACACCCCGAGTTTAAGCTGGATGACCCCCATAATCGACTACTTGATGATTGGGGCATTACCAACCGACAGAATTCAGGCAAAGCAATTGCAACTAAGGGTAGCAAGGTACACATTGGTTGGTAATGAACTATATAAGCGAGGCTTCAGCATACCACTACTCCGATGTGTTACCTCGGAGCAAGTGCAGGCTATCCTGCAAGATATTCACGACGGGGTATGCGGAAACCACACTGGGGGGCAGTCGCTCGCTCATAAGACGACGAGACAGGGGTATTATTGGCCAACTTTAAAGGCCGATGCCATGGTTTTCACATGGAAATGCCACAAATGTCAAATACACGCACCATCAATCAAGGTCGCACCTGAGGAACTCACCAGCATCCTCAGTCCTTGGCCTTTTGCGAAGTGGGGGATAGATATCATCGGGCCATTACCAACAACCCCGGGTTCAGTCAAGTACGCCCTAGTCGCAGTAGATTACTTCACAAACTGGGCCGAGGCTGAGGCTTTGGCGACCATAGATCAGGATCACGTCATCAAATTCATATGGCGAAACATCATCTGCAGATTCGGCCTACCGCAAGCAATTATATCCGATAATGAGAAGTAGTTCGATGGTCATAAGATCGATAGTTTCTTCAGAAAATGGAAAATCACCAAGCTTTTCTTTACCCCTTATCACCCTCAGTCAAACGGTCAAGTCGAATCTATGAACAAGATCATCAAGCACACTCTGAAAAACAAGATTGAGGGAGGAAAAGTGAAGTGGGCCAGTGAGTTACTAGATGTACTGTGGTCATACAGAATGACCTGCCGAAATTCGACCGGAGAGACCCCTTATTCGATGGCATTTGGCTCGGAAGCAGTCATACCCGCAGAGGTCGATTTTCAAACTCTCAGAACCTCGTAGATCGCGACCGACTGCAATGATGAGGCCTTGGCCAGAAACCTAGACTTGCTCAAAGAGAAGCGATTAGAGGCATGTATCCGAAATGCAAGATACAAACAACAGTCCGAAAAATACTACAACTCTAAAGTGCGACTTCGAAAATTCAAAGAAGGCGACCTGGTCCTGAAGAAGACTCTCGGAGTAACCAAAGGAACTTTCGGACCAAACTGGGAAGGACCATACAAGGTCACTTGAGTATTATCCAACGGGGCATACGAGATCGAGAACCCAGATGGCACTCAGTCTCAATACCCGTGGAACGCATCTCATCTGAAGAGATACTATCAGTATGGTCGAGGCCAGTGTACTTGTAAACTTTCAGGCGATTCAATAACAATGAGTTAAATTTTCTCCTTCACAATTCCTGTGTTTAAACCCAGGTAGGTCGCATAGATGAAACATCGACCTCCCTCGGGAACGACTTTCGACATATTTGCGGCGAGATCACCACCCCTAGCGGTGTGATACTCCCCTAACTTTATAAGACGACTAAGCGAGGTTCAATCTAAAATCATAATGCCAATAAGATGAATGAACATACACACAGATTATAGTCGCATAAGGAAATCAAGTTGGCACAATAAAGGAAAGAAAAAGGCAGATTTCATTAATGACAACAAGCCCGAAGATCGGTACATTATAAGAGCCCGAAGGCTAGATTACATCAAGCGGAAACCAAGATACATCATGATAACTGACGACAGATGTTTTACTACAACCCAATATCCACGACTGGCAGACGACTTCCGGCTTTAAGGCATGCTGATCAAAAGTATTGTTGGAGATGGGGTTCAAAACCTTCTCAATCTCCTTTTTCTTATCGGGATTCTTGATGACATCATTCTTAAGAACGATCAAGAACCCCATCAGCAGCACTGACTATGTTCAAAGGCTGCCCACCTAATTGTTGCTGAATAACGCTGTTGAGGGTGTGGGCAGCCCACCTCCGGGATCTTGGGCTGGTAAACACCTCCCCTAGAGGCCAGTTGTGGCCTGCTCTTTGGGAGGAGCCACGCCGGACATCTCAGCGACCTCATTTCGTGCCCCAGCCTCATCCGACTGAGTCTCGAGGACCACCTCAGAGTCTCCCGGCTGTGCCTCATCTGGATCGGGAGTGGGGTGCATGATCTGACTCTGATTAGGGAAGAAGGACAAATTAATGCCCAGATCTTCCAGATCTTTAAACTCCAGTACAATGTCGGAGGCAGGGGGGAAGTCGCGAATGTAAGCAGTCAGCTCGGTCACAATGTCAGAGAGGTCGATAGCAGGGTTCTTCCGCCGAACAGCTCGGATAGCGCCCGCAACCACCACGACATAGGCGAAGTTAGCATTCTGCTCTTCGACCTGCTTAAAGTGTTCGTCTTTGGCGGCCAACTTCTCCCCGACCTCTACATCCTTGCGGATTAGCTCCGCCTTCATCCGGGTCACAACCTTCTTCTCCTCCCCGAGCAGTCTCTCGGTTCCCTTCAGCTGGCCCTCGAGCTCCAAGGTCCTCTTGGCCAAGTCAGCCTTGGCAACCTCCAGTTTCTTCTGCACCTCATAGGCAGCTATCAGTGATTTCGCTTGCTCGGAGGTCATCGCCTGGGCCTTCTCTAGTTTGGAGAGCTCGAGCTCGGATTGGGCGCAGGCCTTTTCCATGTAGAGGGCGGCCTTAAAGGAATGGACAACAGCCGAATACATGTTGCCCGTGACTTTTTGGCGATGGGCAGAGGAGTGATCATCCTTCGTCCATGCACGCGGCACGTTCCTCATCATCCACTCCAAGTAACCGGGCTAGTCTCTGGGTGTGCCTTCCAGCGTAGGAATCGTGGATCTCAGGAAGCTCAGCACCTCCGGTGAGAACTTGCTGGCCGTTAGCTCCTGACTGCAACAAGGAGGAACAAATATATTAAGTTTGGTCCCAGTTTTGAGGTAAATTCATTAAGAGTTGCAAACGGCCTACCTCTGCATCCTCTCCTCATCCCAACCAATCCAGGAATCATCCTCCGGACGACGACCTCCCTCCCGGGTAGAAGTCGGCAAAGGTGTCGGGCTGGGAGCCACCCTTCCAGCACCCCGACTTGACGTGCCAGGTTCAGCTCGCGCCCTCTTGGGAGGTCGCTCACCAGCCACAGTGGCGGGTTCGGTAGCTTTCTTCTTGCCTTTGTCAGCAGCAGGGGGAGGAGTCTGAACTGGAATTTCCCCCTGGGCGGCAGTGTCGGGCAGACACCTTATGGAGCCGAGTACTGATCGAGGTCACGAGGCCATCTCAGAGGCAGAGGGCCGATGGGGGTAGATCGGGATCTCCGAATCTGACATAAAATAGAACCTTTAGCGCGAAATCGCGAAATACACTTGAAAAGATGAGGCCGAGACTTACAGGGAATCCTCAAGTGGCGAGGGTAAGTATACAGTCCGACTTGTAAGTGGTCGAGCTCGGAGTTCAACAAATTAACGTCTCGCCAGCTAGGGGGTGTGTCTTGATCCTTCTTGAACGCCTCGAGAAAGTCCCAATATAGCTCAGAAGGTCGGGGCGCAAACAACGCAAGACGAGAAAAGAATTAGATCAGTACAATCGAGCACAAAAATATTAAAGCGAAGTACCATTCTCAACACGGATCGCATAATCCGTAGGAACTCTAATGGATAAGGTGCTGGAAGGGGCATCCGACTCCCATGCTCCTCCTACAAACCACCATTTATGGTGCCACCTGTCAACCTTATTCGGAATCCCACTCATGAGCTCTTTGCCTCTACGAAGCCGCACAGCGTGATAGCCTCCTTCCTGAGCAACGGGCGACATCACATGAGATATCTCTCCGGGATTAGGCAGTCTTTTCAGCCCGGCCTGCCCCAAAACGACCATGGTGGAGATGATGTAACTCCATCCATTGGCGGTGATCTGCTTGAGGCTCACATTCCCGGCCGCAAGCAGATGGGAAATGGCCGGGTGCAATGGACATCGAATACCGACAGACATGGAAGACTCATTCACAGCAATCATTCCGGGAGGAGGCTGATCGACGGTTTTGTCCGGGGTCAGCCCATAAAAATGCACATCCCGGGGCACCTTGTACATACGACGAAGTCCCCGCACATAGAGCATAGATTGGTATCTTTTATCGGACGCTGCGAATTGAGATTCGACCGACTTGCGGTATGCCCGGTCAGGTCGCTTGTACGGAGCTCGGTTAAAATACAGATCATAATTGAAGACTCATTCATAAGCCCCATAATCCAGAACCGAGGCAAAAGGACCCGCCGTTGACGACCGTTCCCTTGGGATGGGATGAAGGAGATCAACATCCAACGGGGGAAGTTGGGTAATTTCAGCCAATTCTTCCAGAAATTGGTTATCCACTGGTTCATCATTGGCATCGTCTTCACGGCGGTCGCCCATAACCTTAGCCAATGAACTTTCACCCACATGCCCGGTGGCGGAGCCAGAAAATCGGCGACGACGCAGGGCAATAGGGATGTCATCCTCAGAAGAGGAGGAAGCCACCATGGGCTGAGAGGCAAAAAGGGATTTGGAAACGCTAGAATCCATAAATTCGAAGAAGGGCACCAAAGTGCTTACCTGTGATTAATTCCTGTTCAGGGACACGAGAATGCGTTTCCAGTGGAAGGGAGAAAGAACCAGGAAGTATCTTGAGGAAATTCTTTCGCAAGACAGTCGTAGGAAATAAGGTTTTCAAAACCTAATTCCCCGCCTATTTATCGAAGAAGAGGAGGGGCCAAAATGAAATTAGCCAAAACTTCGGCCCCCTAGCAACAAAAAGACGCGAGGGGCTCGCATGAAATCCACTACGGCATCTCATTGGACGAAATGGTGACACTTTACGTCATCATCCTGGCACGATATCATTTCGAATCCCTGAGATCGAGGGAAGTCTAATGCGACGATTCCTATTATCGAGGTGACTTTTCACCTGCCCGAGGATAGTAAGCCGCTCATAGGAGACTTTTCAGGTCGGATGGTCGCGAGTCGATTTAGTCCATGTGTCAAGCCAAGGTCCCTTCTCGGAACAAGAGACCTCAACTTGAGGGTCAATTGTTGTAGCAGGGATAAACCCGACCTCCCTCCTGGGCACGAAGGATCCTAAACAATCCAACAAAGACTGCATGAAGCAACCTCGGCAAGGGGACCAAGGGATCAGCCCACGTAATTCCCACAAGACCAAACCTTCAAGACGTGAGCGACCTGCACCAGCCATAACTATACAGTTCACGTGGTCAATGACAGCCCCCGGCACGCCACTAATCCACCCTCTACATCCGCTCCACGATTGGTGCACGCTGAAGATGGATGATTTCTGGCCGGTCAAGGCGAGATTAATGGTTCCCGATATTGTAGCCCTTTCATAAGCATTATTCCTTATGTAAATTCCCACCCAAAGGGTGGGAGTCATATTATAAATAGGCCACCACGGCCACCTCTGTAACAGGTCGAACAACTTATACTTCTAGGCATATACATACATACATCCTCTCCCTGGCTTGGACGCCCCGGACGTAGTCTGATTCCAAAGACGAACCAGGTCACCAACTTCTTTGTCTCTTTCCCTGTTTTGATCGACTTTAGTATACGCATTTCACAATAATTATTGTTTAACTGAGTAGATAAAATCCAGTTACAACAAATAACACTTAGTTTTAGTTCCTTTTGTCTGCAACTGAATATATGGTCAACATTTATTTTCTTATAAATGAGCGTCTTCCTCAGTTTTGTATGTCCTCAGGTAGATAGTCTTCAGAGTCCCTCTGAGCATTCAGTGACACCTTAATCTTTAGTGTCTTCTGAGTCTTCAGTGTCTTCCTGAGTCTTCAGTATCTTCTGAGTCTTCAGTGTCTTCTGAGTCTTCAGTGTCTTCTGAGTCTTCTTGATAATATTTGTTTCTAACATTAGTCCTGAGTAATATCTGCTGACTATACATGGTGTAGATATCTCCTGAACTATTCTATACTGAAACCTGACTCTCAGACTATCAAGATTATCCTGAACATGTCATACTCAAGGGTTTTGGGATCTAATCAAAATCTTATTAAATTCATCTCCCAACACAAAGTGAACGAATGAAGGCAAACAATTGGTTTATATATGATTTGAAAACCAAATACCAAGGGCTGTGATTAAATCTCAGAAAATAGAATGAATGGCTGAGATTTAATCTGAGATTAAAGAAAATCTCAAGGGTATGGCTATTTTTGGCAAAATTTATGGGAAAATAGGTAAGTAGCGGTTAATAGGTTGACAAATAGATGTTTCACGATAATCGAGGTGACTGTTCGTGTTTTCTTCTAGTAAAAAATGCTCCACACATTCCCGCTTAAAAGTTCAGGTCTTTTGTCATTTATTCCAAATGATTACTGAGTGAAATAAATGCTGTGAATTAATGCATGTGTCATTATCGCTTCAGGATTATTTGAATGCATAATCTTTACTGAATACTGATCTTGACAAGAATTATCCCGAGTCTCAGTTTCCTTTCTGAGAAAATTCTGTCCTGAGTTATTCCTCCTGAATAACTACATGCACCTGGATCCAACATACCTAATTCTACTGATAGTTCCTGAAATCTTGACTCAGCCAATTGTTTTGTCAAAATATCAACTCTTTGTTTATCAGTATGAATTTTCTCCATCCTTATATCCTTTTTCTCAACATGATCTCTGATGAAATGATGTTTGATATCAACATGCTTACATCTGGTGTGTAATACTGGATATTGTGTAATAGCAATTGCACTATTATTGTCACAAAATATAGGTACTTCATTGGCTATAATCTTATAATCCCTCAATTGTTGTCTGAGCCAAAGAATCTGTGCACAACAACTTCCTGCAGCCATGTATTCAGCTTCAGTAGTACTGATTGCTACTGAGGTCTGTTTCTTTGAAAACCATGATATCAGTTTACTTCCAAGAAATTGACAAGTTCCTGTAGTGGACTTCCTGTCAATTCTACAACCACCATAATCAACATCTGAATAACCAGTTAATTCAAGGTTATCATCAGCTGGATACCATAATCCTCTATTCACTGTGCCTTTAAGATATTTCAGGATCTTTTTGGCAGCTTCCATGTGACTAGCCTTAGGATTAACTTGGTATCTTGCACATATTCCAACAGCAAAAGTAATATCAGGCCTACTTGCAGTGAGATATAGCAATGATCCAATGATCCCTCTATAATCAGTGTGGTTAACTGACTTGCCTTCAGGATCAGGATCCATCTTGTAGTTAGTATTCATAGGAATTCTAACTGCATTGCAATTCTGCACACCATATTTAGCAATCAGATCTCTGGTGTACTTTGCCTGATTGATAAATATTCCTTCCTTAGTTTGCTTCACCTGATGTCCTAGAAAGAAATTCATCTCCCCCATCATTGACATCTCAAACTTTCCTTTCATCAGGGCAGAGAACTTCTCACACATCAGATGATTGGGAGATCCAATATGATGTCATCCACATAAATTTGAACTAGTAAGATATCCTTCCCATCTTCTATCCTGAACAAGGTTCTATCAACAGTTCCTTTGGTAAAACCATGGTCAGTAAGAAATTGAGAAAGAGTATCATACCATGCTCTGGGTGCTTGCTTTAGACCATACAGGGCTTTTCTTAGCATGTAAACTTGGTCATTCTGATGAAATCCTGGAGGTTGTTCCACATAAACCTCTTCCTTAAGCACACCAATCAGAAATGCACTTTTCACATCCATCTGGTAGACTGTGAATTTCTTGTGGGCAGTATATGCAAGAAACATTCTGATGGCTTCTAGTCTTGCAACAGGTGCAAAGGTTTCATCATAGTCCAAGCCTTCTTCTTGGGAATAACCTTGTGCAACTAGCCTTGCCTTGTTTCTTACAATGTTGTTTTCATCTCTCTTGTTCTTGAACACCCACTTAGTTCCAATCACATTGTGCCTCTTAGGTCTATCTACTAGCTCCCAAACTTCATTTCTTGTGAACTGATTCAGCTCTTCTTGCATAACAGTAATCCAAAATGAATCTTGAAGGGCTTCTTCAATCTCAGTAGGTTCCTTTTCAGATAGGAAGCAGCAAAATAAAACACTTTCACCATGGAACTTTCTTGTTCTAACATCTTCTGATAGATCACCCACAATCTGACTTGATGGATGATTATCTAACCATCTTCTCCTTGATGTTCCCCCTTCAGTAGTATCCTCAACATTAGAAATGTTAGGTTCAGGTAATTCATTACACTCAGGGAACAACAGAATAGGAGAGAGTGAATCATCTTCCTCAGGGGAAATTCCATTCAGAACATTGTCAGTGACATTTGTTCCCCCTTGGTTGATAGATTCAGAATTTGCCTCAGCTGTGACCACATCTTCATCGGCATTACATACCTGAGTCTGAACTGGGGTTTGTTCAGATTGGTCAGCTTCAGTGTGTTAACTTCAAGATTGAACATCCCATATTATCTCTTCTTCAATGCGTCCCTCTTTTATGATAATCTCTGGACCCTGTCAAACCCATTTGAGCAGCATATTCGACAACCTCCTTGTATATAACAGCTTCATTTATGACTCCAGTGCCGAATCTAGGAGCAGGGTACTTACACTGACCTGGTGCCTTCAGAGATACATTGTTTTCATCAGCCAGATTCATCCATTTCTGTAAGTACTCTGGATAGAATGTCAGCAGGTATTCCAGAAAGGATTCATTGCGGTCTGAGCTTCCTCCTCTCCATTCTTACAGAATGTCATGATTGAACCAGAAGGTTCTTTTGACTTCTTCCCAGGCTTCATTGATCTGGATTGGCATCCATTTATGAATGTGCGGCCATTTCTGCACTCTGGTCTTGCCCCATCTTCTGCTCATGAAGTTCCTGAAGCTTCCCCTCCTGTTATGCTCTTCTTCCCTCTTCTTCCTAGTCAGCTCTGCTCCTGATACAGACATGTCTTGTCTCTTTTCTTTTTCAATGTTTAGAGCCTTGAGCTTATTATGCCAGTCAAAGTCTGAAATCTGAGAGCTTGAGTCATATACACCAAATCCTTCCTTAAACAGCTCCTCAGTTTCAGTTTCAATGTCCTTCTGAGTTTCAGACTCTTCAGGTCAGAGAAGTCAACAATCAATTTCCTCTGAAGCGGTTTGGCTTAGATTTTTCTCTTCTTTTTCTCAGATCCAGCCACTGCTGCTCCTTTTCTTTTCTCTATTTTCTTAATAGCAGCATGAGCCTCAGCAGTCAGGCTTGTTTCAGTTTTTCTTTTCTCTGTCTGTCTTAAGATCATTGCTTCCTGAGCAGTTTGCTTATCAGTCTGAATAAATTCAGTATCTTCAGGTTCAACTCCTTTCAGTTTCTCATTTTCTTCTATTTCCTGTAGAGTTTTCAGAACATGCTGAGCTTTCAATTCTTGCTGAGCTTTCAAGATAGACTGTCTTTTCATTGAATTTTGCATTAAGCTCCTCAGACATGTTTTTGGACATATCTCCCATCTTTGTATCTAGGACAGTGATCTTTGCAGTCACTTCTTCCTGAGCTGTTTTGACTTCAGTAGAGGTGCTCAGAGTCATCATGGTCTGAGTTTGTTCATTCAGAGCATCCTCCATCTTCTTTGATTGATCAGCCACCATCATCTACATCTGTGTCATTTTGGCTGTCAATGGCTCAATTTTCTTTAGCTCATCCAAGATTGGAGTCAAGTCAATCGTTGGAGCATGAGAAGTGTGTCCTGATTGAGCCTCAGTCTGCATACCAAAATCAGCAAACTTAATGATAGATTCTTCAGTAATTTTGGCATAATGAGTAATAGTGTCAAAAGGTACATGAAGGGTTCTATCTTTAGTCTGAGGAATTTGAGTATCAGCAGCTGAAATGATCTTTGCAGCTTGTGCTTCCTCTTTCTAGGTTCAGTCCCTTTTTCACCATCTCCTCCATCTTTATCTTTTCCATGCTCAACATTCCCACTTGTGTCACCTGTCCCACTTGGCCTTCTCTCTGCAATCTTCCTGATCATCAAGTTATTAAAGCCTGAGACCCTCATCCTGAGTTTTGTTTTCCTGAATCCTGAAAACTCAGTGAGAATGGCTGTCTCCTCAGTCCACCATTCCTCACCTCTGAATGCAACAATATTTAGCATATCAGGCAGAGTTTGATTCAGGATGTATACAGTTGTCCTCAGTCGGATGAACATGTCCAGAAGGTCAGGAAATGTTGTGAGCTCAGGGTACCTATCCAGAACAAATCTTTCTCCCTTGCTCCTCCATTCTGTTTCCTCGGCTTCTCCTTTCTGTAGTGGTGGAGGGATTGGTTTTTCAGATTGGATAATTTGTAGGGCAGAGGGATCGAGAAAGGGTTCAGTAAGTAAGGCATCAAGATTCAGGATTTCTTGTGGTTCATTTGGTTCTGAGAGGTGTGAGGGTGGGATCTGTATTTGGCTATCTTTAACAGGTTGTTGGGAACCTGTAAAGATTTCTTGAGAAATTTTATCTTGTGCAATGGAGGTTTCCATCACCTCAGAGAACACATTCTCCTCCTCAGCAACCTCCATCTCTTCTATGGTTTTTACCACCTGAGCCAAAACTTGGAGTGGTGATTTAAGGCCTTGAGTCTCAGCCTGAACTTCTTCTTCTTCCTCAGCCTCCTTCTCAGCGATGGTAGATAACCTCCTTCTTTTCTAAGGTCCTAAGTCTTTCTTCTTTAATTTTTCACCAGTCTCCCTCTTGATTTTCAGAAGGGTTTTCCCCCTGGCTTTCTTAACCTCTTCCTCACTCGGCTCAGTGGATCTCTGAGTGTCTTTCCTAGTTTCCCTGACCAGCCACTGGAGCATCCTCCTCAACCTCTTCCTCTGCAGTCTCCTCCTGAGACTCAATAGGCTTTTCCTTCCTGCCCCTTAGTGCCTTCTTGGTTGACCTAAACATAATCTTGGACACTGGGAAGGCTTTTGAATCAACAAATATGTCTTCCTCTTCCCTGCAGGTTTCCAAGATGAAGGCAATCTTGGTTGCATACAAAATTTTCCCTTTAATCACCACCATATCATTCTCCTTTTTAACATGCTTGGTTTGATCACTCACCACTTTTATCAAGTATTGTAACCAATTAAATGCCCTTGAAGGAGAGTCTTCAATGGCTGCCATCAACCTCAACTTCGGCTTACTGATTTGCTCGAAGCTCCTAGACCAACTCATGAGGCATTTGCTCACAATGTCAAGAGGCACACGATATTTCAATTTCAAATGCTTCTTGTTCAATGTGGCCTCAAATTTAATAGGGGTTTCATCAATCTTGTCCAAATACTCTTGCTCCCTACCCACCATATACATCGTAGGGTCCTCCCCTCTATCATTCAACTCATATACGATATTTAAATTATTTGGGATTATGTAAAGCTCTCTCACAAAATCCACATACTTTTCACCACGAACCAAATGAGAGACGGTAATTGTTGGGAGATGAATTTAATAAAGAAGTTTTGATTGGATCCCAAAACCCCTGAGTATGACATGTTCAAGACAATTTTGATAGACTGAGTCAGGATTCAGTATAGATTGTTCAGGAAGTTATCTGCACCATGTATAGTCAGCAGATATAGATCAGGTTATATTTTGAAGATCTTGAAGAATCAAGACTCGGGAGATCTTGAAAATCGAAGAATCGATGAGAATCAAGACTCGAAAGAGATGAAGAACTGAAAGACTCGATGAGATTCTTGAAGACACCAAGACTCGAGAATATCTTCAAGACTCGATTAAGTTATTGAAGACTCAGGAAGACCTGAATGTTTAGAGGCACTGAAGAAATATCTATCTGAATTCATACAAAACTGAGGAAAACACTTATTTTCAAAAGGATAGATATTGTCCAAATAGTCAAAGGCAGACAAAAGGAACTAAGTCTAAGTGTTGTTTAAGGTTGTCTCATTCAGAGAGATTGACCTAAAAGAGCCATTTTGTTTGTCTACATTCACTGAAGACAAGAACCAATCGAGGAAAGACAACATTTGTACTTTCTTGGTAATCGAAAGCGGGGACCACTGAATTATGTCAGTAGTACTAAGTTCCAGACTGCAAAAATTGGTGATTGGCTACATGGCTGCATATTTCCTAAAACATGCAAGGGAGTGTTCAAAATATAGCCGTTCATCAAACAATAGAAGAGGAAACTCATGAAGCTATCTCCTCCAACAGATAGTTTTTCAAGAGTGACCTTTGTGAAGGTTGCCTATAAATACCAATAACCTTCTACATTGAAAGGTCACGGGAAATTTCAAAGCAACTCAAGAGCTCATTCATATTCTTGCAAATTGAAGCACTCAAAAACCCTAGAATTTCCCAAGTGTTTCACATTGGAGAGAGCTCATTTACTAAGCCTAGATTTGATAAGTTATATCCAAAGCTTAGTAGAGATATCCTAGCCTTTGCATTTGTTCTTATTGTAAAGGATATCTCACCTTAGTTGGAAACCATCCCAAACCCAAACCCTTTGATAAGGTAATTTGAGTGTGTGTGATTTGTTGGTGAGTTAGAGTTGTAAAGAGTAAGTAAGCTACAGTGAGTTAGCCAGAAAACTCTAGAGAAGAAGTTAGTAAGCTACTTGTGGTAGTCTGAACACTTGTGTGTGTTTGAGTTAGTAAGGCTGCGGTGAGTCGTCGAGAGAAAACTCAAAGTAGAAAAGTGAGTAAGCTACAGTGAGTTAGCCTGAAAACTTTAGGAAGTGGTTAAGGAATTTCTCTGAAGATCAGGGAGAGTGGATGTAGGAGCTTGAGTCTCTGAACCACTATAATTGCTGTGTTGTTTGCTTTACATCTTGCATTTTATACATTGCATGATTTTCCTTTGAAAAGTCGATTTTCTTGATATTCAGTTGGAACCAATCCACCGAACTTGCATTAAATTGATCACAACCTTAATCACTATTTTATTAAAGGAATAAAATTTTCAGCAAAGCTAAAACGAGTATAAACTTAGGGCCAACCATTCCGCACACTTGAGTAGCTAGAACAGATAGTTACCAAACTAAACTAACTCTAGTGAGTGTTCAGTAAGTTAATTATCTGATCCAAGCACCTCAGGATCTCTGATAAATTCAGGATCAGTTGGGCTAATCTGAAGCCTCTGAAAGTTGCTCAGGATCATTGCCTCAGTAGACTTTGACTCAGGGCAATCTGTGCTTCTCAGGGTAAAAATATCAGGACAACCTAAACCATCTGACCTCAGTGAAGAAAAAAATTGAAAAATCACTGAACACGTGTATTCCCCCCCATACATGTGTGAGACTCATTAGGTTCGGGACTGTTGGGAGATGAATTTAATAAAGATATATGATTTTTATTAGATCCCAAAATCCCTGAGTATGACATGTTCAGGATAATCTTGATAGTTGAGTTAGGATTCAACTTCAGAGTATTCAGGATGATATCTGCAAAATGTATAGTCGTCGAGATATAGACCAAAGTTAGATCCGAGAAGATTCTCAAGAACTCAAGATAAGTTTCAAGAAACCGGTTTCAAAGATGAAACTAAAGTTTCAAGACTCAAGAAGAAACCGAGAATCAAGACTCAAAGCAGAAATCGAGATATCAAGACTCAAGGAGAAATCGAGAAACTCAAGACTCAAGATGAAATCGAGGAATCAAGACTCAAAGATGAAGACTCAAGATATCACCAAGATACAAGTAAAGACTCAAGACCTCAAGACTCAAGACCTCAAGACTCGTAAGACCCTCAAGACTCAAAGACTCAAGACTCAAGACGCAGAAGACAAAAAGATCAAGAATCAAGATCAAGAATATCAAGGCACAAGAATTATCAAGACTCAAAGAATGTATCAATGCTCAAGATAAACTCAATGCTCCGAGGCAATCGAACATATCTATCTCAAGGATGCAATATCGGTAAGATCGCGATTCCTTAGAAAAATAGATATTTTGCCAAGACATTCAAATGCGGACAAAAGGAACTAAGTCGAGTGTTGTTAAGGTTATATCAACTCAGAGTTTGTAACCAAAAAGAGCCGTTGAAGGTGTCTACCTTTAACTGGAGACAAAAGTCAAAAAGAGGAGACAACATCTTTGTAATATCGACATCGACAAAGGATAGGTCATTTGAAAAAGATGTCAGAAGTACAAAAGTTCCAGACTGCAAAAAGTGAAGACCGGCTACATAAAAGGCTATTGCCTAAAACGTGTTAGAGAGTTTCAAACCCTAAATATAGCCGTTCCTCACACACCATAAGAGGAAACTCACGAAGCTATCTCCTCCAATGGATAGTTTTTCAAGAGTGACCTTGGTGTATGCCTATAAATACTTGTGACCCTCTACATTGTAAGGTTACGAGAAATTTGTAAGCAACTCAAGAGCTCAAACTTATTATCGCAAAGTTAAAGCACTCGAAAAACTTAGAATTTCCCAAGTGCTTTTAAATCGAAGAGAGCTCATTCCACTAAGCCTAGCTTGATAAGATATATCCGAAGATTAATCGAGATATCCTAGCCTTTGCATTGTACTTTATTGTAAAGGATATCTCATCCTAGTTGGAAACCAACCAAGAAACCCCAGACCCTTTAGAAGGTAGTTTGTGTGTGATTGTTGGTGAGAAGAGTTGCAAAGAGTTAGTAAACTACGCGGAGTAGTCTGAAAGTTTGTTTGTGTTTGAGTAAGTAAACTACGGAGGTAGTCAGAAAGCTCAAGGTCGGGTTGAGTAAGTAAACTACGTGGAGTAGTCAGAAAGCTCAGGGCAGAGTTGAGTAAGTAAACTACGCGAGGTAGTCAGAAAGATCAGGAAGTGATTAGTGAATTTCTCTGAAGAGATCAGAGAGAGTGGACGTAGGAGCTTGAGTCTCTGAACCACTATAAATTGCTGTGTTGTTTATTGCTTTCTTTATTTGTGCTTAACTGTTGCATTGACTTAAATCTGAAAGCATATTTTCACTGATATTTCAGTTGGAATCAATCCACTGGAAGTTGCATGTAATTGAATCACAACCTAATCACTATTCCATTAAAGGAAGGTTTTCAGCAAAGCTTAAAAAGAGTATAAACTAAAGGGCCAACCATTCCGCACATTTGAGTAGCTAGAACAGATAGTTACCAAACTGAACTTACTCTTCTGAGGGTTCAGTAAGTTAGTTATCTGATCCAAGCAACTCAGGATCTCTGAAAACTCAGGACTCAGTTGGGATTATCTGAGGTTTCTGAAAGCAGCTCAGGATCACTGTCTCAGTAGACTTTGACTCAGAGTGATTTGTGCTTCTCAGGACCAAATCTTCAGGACAACCTGACCCAAGCTGACCTCAGTAAAAGAAACATTTTAAAAACACTAAACACGTGTATTCCCCCCCCATACACGTGTAAGACTCGTTTGCACCGGACCAACAAGTGGTATCAGAGCAGTGGTTCAACTTGACCACCTGCTTTGTTGACCAAAGTTTTATTTTCTAAAAAATACTTGTGGTCTATCTGAACTGATCTTATTTGCTGATTTTTTAAAAGACTCAGTTAAAATGTCTTCTAAGAAACTTCCCATGTTCTCAGTGGAGAACTATGATTTGTGGAGACTGAGAATGAAGGCTCACCTGTATTCTAAACATGAACGTATGTGGAGAGTGTTCTCTGAAGGACCATTCCAATTTACTGTGGTGAATCCCAGAGGAACAGAAAATGAGAGAAACGATCCTAGAGCAGAATTTCCTAAGTCTGATGACCAACTGACTCCTGAGGAGAGAAAGTTAGTCAATCTAGACTACATTGCTAAAGACACACTATACAGTACAATTGATGATGGTGTGATGGGAATGATCTCTCACTGCAATACTGCAAAAGAAATTTGGGATACACTAGCTGTAATGTGCCAAGGCACAGATCATATCAAAGAAAACAAACTTTCAGTTGCAATTGGAAAGTTTGATAGTTTTGAAATGGAAGAAGGTGAATCTATTGACAAATTGGAAGTCAGATTCACTAGTATTATGAATGATCTAAATGCACTTGGAAAGAAATATCCACAGAGAGAAGTTGCATTGAAAATTCTTAGAGGTCTTTCTAAGAAATGGGATATACATGCAGTGGTGATTGAAAACACCAAAAACATTAATTCAATGCCCTATCAACAAGTCTTCTCTGAGCTGAAGGCCTATGAGTTCGTAATTGATAAGAAATCCAAAAAGGCTGACAACAAAGATGATTCATCATCTAGTAAAAATGTGGCTTTTAAAGCCAAAGATAAAACCTGTAAAACTAGAGAGTCTGAGAACTCCCTTGCTAAGAATCAGGATGAGCTTGAGGATAAGCTATCACTGATGGCAAGGAGGTTTGAAAGACTTAATAGTCGATATGGAAAATACAAAAGCTATTACAGGAATCACAGGTACCAGAAGAAACCTGAGGACAGATCAACTGAGAAGAAGAAGGACCTGAAAGCTGAGGGATATTCATCCAAAAGGAAGGACTCCAAGTCCAAAGAAGAAAGTGATCAGGATGATGATGCCAACAGATGCTTCAATTGCCAAAAGAAAGGTCACTTCGAAGATGATTGTCGGGATCGAAAAGCTAAGGAGAGAAGAAAAGGCAAGCTAAAAGAGACAATAAGTTGTCTAGCAAAAAGGCCATGGTTGCGAAGAAGAAACTATCCGAGGAGGATCTAGCTCTTGGATGAGATATTCTCGAACGATGAAAGTGATGACATTTGTCGATGGCCATTAAGGAGGTAAACTCTTCTTTCTCTGTTGTTGCTCCTACACTAGCACAAGAGTTGTCAAGTTCAACTCAAAACAAATCAATTTGACTGATGGATTCTTTTGAGAATCGATGAAGTACAATCTTTGTTTTACAAGAATCGCTAAATGAAACTCAAGAGCGTAATAAAGAACCGAAAGTTGAAAATCTAAAATGGAAAGACTCTAGCAACACTGAAAACACTTCTCAATTAATGGGAGCTACTGATGAACTGGATGTTCTGAAAGTACAACTCTCGAGAAAAAGAGAAGTTGATAGTGACCCTAATCGAAAAGCTAGAGAAATCCAATTGAAGAGATTCAAATTGATCGAAACTAAGTTCAATGACCTCTCGAGAAGCATGAAACTCTACTGAATGTGAGGATAGTGCATGTAAGAAGAAGCTAACTCTATTGAATAATCTGCATCTAAAGTAATAGATGAAATTGAGTTACCAGAGATCTGCCACTATAAAATCTGGATTGGGATACATTCCAGGGGGAACCTCACAAGGTCATCTGAATGCTGCATCAAGTAGCAAGAAGACAATCTTTGTAAAACTAGTGGCACCTACACTTCAAACTGAAGAAATGCCCAAGGTTGTAGACAAGGGAAAATGACCCATGGTTTCAGTAAAACCGAATGATCGTAGGAAAAGCCCAAACCTCGGTGAAGGCTAGAAAACTGAAAGCGATCGATTGAAAGTTTCGAGCAAGTACTTCAAAGCCTAAGGCTAAGAATGCAAACTGAAAGGCTCCACACCGAACCATCGGAGGAATCCTCGATGAGAAACACTCGGCAGAGACATTCTCAATCCCAGAAGAGACCAAGTCCTCGATTATCTTGAAAGACCCAAATTCGAAAGATGAGACAACTGAACCCCACTTGCCTAAGGGTAAAGGTTATCTGAACCCGAGTCAACAAAGATTTAGACCGGCTGCACAGAAGCCAAAGCAAATGAACAAAAGGCCTGAACCAAAGAAAAATTCAAAGGCACATGTTCATGCTAAAGCTAGCACACATACACAGAAAACTGCTAAGGCACCCAGAGTAGTAAATGTGTATGTTGATGTTTATGGAAGACAAATTAGCCACTCTAAAGTGATTAGAGTTGTCGAGCGATTTGGATTCGAAAGGTACAAACTAACCTTGTAGGACCCTATACAAACTGGGTACCTAAGAATTGATCTATTTTTCAGGAGGAAAACAAGGGCACTAAGCTGATTAAAGATCACATAACACTGATGAGCATAGATGAAAAGGCCCCTTATGTATGGTATCTTGACAGTGGATGTTCAAGACATATGACAGGATTCAAGAAGATACTCAGTGACTATGTTGAACAAAGATGCCCTCAGATCACTTTTGGAGATAACTCAAGGGATGGTCAAGGATATGGAACTTTGGAAATCGACTCGATTCATATCCATGGTGTTTCATATGTATGGATTGAAGCATAATTTGCTTTCAATAAGCCAATTACGTGATAAGGGTTTTACTTGTTGAGTTCTCTAAGAACTTATGTTATGTGAAAGATGATACAACACAGAAAATATTACTGACTGGTACTAGAAAAGGAAATGTGTATCTTGCTGATTGGAGTTCAACTCCTAAAGATACATGTTTGGTTGCTAAAAGTTCCACAGATACCAGTTGGTTATGGCATAAAAGAATGAATCACCTGAATTTCAAAACCCTGAATAAGCTTGCAAGATTAGCTCTTGTGAGAGGGTTGCCTAATGAAGTGTTCAGTAAGGAACATATTTGTGATGCGTGCCAGAAAGGAAAACAAGTTAGAGCATCATTTAAAAGCAAAGTAGATGTTTCTACTGAAAGAATACTTCAGTTACTGCATATGGATCTTTTTGGTCCTATAACACCAGTGAGCACTAATGGAAGGAAATACACATTGGTAGTAGTTGATGACTACTCAAGATTTACTTGGGTCATATTCTTACTCGATGAAAGAGACTCGAATAAAAGTTGCCCGAATTCATGAAAAAGACTTCGATATTGAGAAAAAAATCGAGTGTGGTCAAAATCAGATCTGACAAAGGAACTTAATTTATAAATCATATCATATCTGATTATTGTGCAGCAAATGGAATTACTCATGAAACATCAGATGCAAGGACCCCTCAACAAAATGGTGTTGCTGAAAGAAGGAACATGACTCTGAAAAAGAAGTTGCGCAGGACAATGATAAATTTGGTGATATTCCTAAAAGGTTTTGAAATTTGAAGTCAACCATTGCATGCTACTCTCGGAAACAGATCCATCTTGACCAAGAGTCAAGGCAAAACACCTTATGAGCTTTGGAATGAAAGGAAGCCTCTTGTTTCTTTCTTTTTCGTGTGTTTGGTTGCAAGTGTTTCATACACAATAATGGTAAAGATCGATTGAAAACATTTGATAGTAAAAGGCGATGAAGGAATATTCTTAGGATATTCGAAGTCAATAAAACTTCGAGTTTACAAGCTGTAGAACTCTTATTGTGGAGGAAACACCTCATGTTGTTTTTTGATGAATCTACTTATGTTCGGAAGAAACAGAACATGATCTTGCAGATGAATCCACCAAAGAGGATCACCAGTTAAGCTGAAAAAGAATGACAAATCATCCAATTGAACACGAAAAGAAGAAGTCACTACTATCTATGATTGGAGTGACTCGGACTCGAATAAAGAAGTTCAGGGATGGAATTCGGGATGGTGAGACTCGGGGAAAGCCAACACACCAAAAAGGTGACCAATCTGAACAGACACCGATTCGGACTCGGTATGTGATGCCAATGAAGATGTGGTCACAAATTGAGGCAAATTCTGAATCTATCAACCAAAGGGGAACAAATGTCTCTGACAATGTTCTGAATAGAATTTCCCCTGAGGAAGATGATTCCCTTTCTCCTTTTCTGTTGTTCCACTGAACCTAACATTTCAAATGTTGAGGATACTGCTGAAGGGGGAACATCTATAAGGAAATGGTTAGATAGTCATCCTACAAGTCAGATTCTGGGTGATCTAACTGAAGGTGTTAAAACAAGAAGGTTCCATGGTGAGAGTACACTATTTTGCTGCTTCCTATCAGAGAAAGAACCTACTGAGATTGGTGAAGCTCTACAAGATACTCATTGGATTACTGCTATGCAAGATGAGCTGAATCAATTCTCAAGAAATGAAGTATGGAAGCTAGTAGATAGACCTGAAAGGCACAATGTCATTGGAACCAAGTGAATTTTTAAGAATAAAAGAGATGAAAACAACAACATTGTAAGAAACAAGGCAAGACTAGTTGCACAAGGTTATTCCCAAGAAGAAGGCTTGGATTATGATGAAACCTTTGCACCTGTTGCAAGACTAGAAGCCATCGATTGTTTCTTGCATATCTTGCCCACATGAAGTTCACATCTATCAAATGCATGTGAAAAGTGCATTTTAATCGCGGTGTAAAGAAAGAAGAGGTTTATGTGGAACAACCTCCTGGTTTCAAAACAGAATGACCAAGTTTACTGAGCTCGCTCGTAAAAGCTTTGTATGGTCTTAAGCAAACACCCGAGCATGGTATGATACTCTTTCTCGGTTTCTTCTTGACCATGGTTTTGTCAAATGAATCGCTGATAGAACTCGCTCGGGATAGAAGATGGGGAAGATATCTTCTTGGTTCGGATATATGTTGATGATATCATTTTGGATCTCCAAACCATCACCGTGTGAAAAGTTTTCAACATCGATGAAAGGCAAGTTTGAGATGTCAATAATGGGAGAGATGAATTTCTTTCTAGGTCTTCAAGTGAAACAATCAAAGGAAGGAATATTCATCAACCGGCAAAAGTACACCGAGAGATCCGATTGCCAAATATTGTGTATGATTGCAATGCGCTTAGGATTCCTATGAATACTAACTACAAGATGGATCTGATTACAAGGCAAATCGGTGAGTCATACCGATTATAGAGGAATCATTAGATCATTGCTCTATCTCACGTTAAGTAGGCGGATATAACATTTGTTTGTTGGGATATGTGCAAGATACCAAGCTAATCCTAAGGCTAGTCACATGGAGGTCGCCAAAAAGATACCGCAAGATCTTAAGGGCACGATGAATAGAGGATTATGGTATCCAAATTGATGATAACCTTGAATTAACCGGTTACTCGGATCTTTGATTATGGAGGTTGCGAAATTGACGAAGTCCACTACTAGAACTTGTCAATTTCTAGGAAAGTAAGTGATATCTTGGTTTTCGAAGAAATGCAGGACCTCGAGTAACAACCAAGACTACTGAAAATTTAATACATGGTCTGCGAGGAAGTCTGCGTGCTCGATTCTTTGCTCGCACAACAATTAAGGGATTATAAAGTTGTAGCCAATGAAGTACCAATATTTTGTGACAATAATAGTGCCATTGCTATTTCACAAAATCCGTTATTACACACCGATGCAAGCATGTGGATATCAAACATCACTTCATCCGAGATCATGTCGAGAAAAAGGACATAAGGATGGAGAAAATTCATATGATATAAGAGAGAGCCGATATCTTGACTAAACCTTTGGCTGAATATCAAGATTTCGGGAACTTTCATTGAATTAGGGATGTTAGATCCAGGTGTATAGAGTAAAATCTGAAAAATTGAAGGTTTTCAGATGCATGAAGTTTTCTCAGGATTCTACTGAGAAACTCAGGATAAAATGGAAATCTTGAATCGAGTCTCGGGACACTCAGATTCTTGAAGGTCAAGATTTCGATGAGTATCTTGAACCCATTCAAGATTTTCGATTTTTCTTGACATTTTATCAAGGTCAGTACTCAGGAAGACTGATAGAGAGAAATTAGTCTGAAGAAGTAATGACTCATGTGACTCATTTATTGCTTAAGTGAAGCTCAGTAATCATTTGCAATAAATACAAAACACCTAAGGAATGTTTTTGGGCGGGATCTTTTGAAATTCCAAAGAAGGTCAACAGTCATTTAATGCTCTGTTACATTATTGACCAATGAGGATATTTTGACGGCTTACTTTTCGGAAGATCGACTGTTTGCATACCCGATTAATCGGCGATTAATCTCAACCGTTGCTTTTCACCTAACCTAACGCGAATTCACACGATCTCGAAACTATATATTCCCTAAGAAGCCATTCAAGCCAAATTTTATCAAACCCTTCGTTCCCAAAATCCTCTGCAAGAAAATCCCCTTTGCCCAGAAAACCTAAGCCCTAAATCTTTAATCTCTCAAATGGCTCCTACCGTTTTTGACAAATTAGCCGAAACCAATAAACCTTGGTACGAGTTCGTTGTCTCGCTTGATAGCACAACCAACTCTAAACCAGAAGAGGAGGCTCTCCATATGATCCGTTTGGCCAAGCTCACCCATCTCGTCTCAAGCCGACCGGACCAAGAATACGCGAAAGAGGTAATCGAGTTCATCTGTAATCTGAAGATAGATGAAGAGGATGGTATGCATTCTGAGATTACTGTATCACATTTAGAACACTTTTCTAAATACATCGACTTTGAAAGGGAATTGTATATAATTCCAAAGAATTTAAACGATGTTTTTGAGCTTTGTGATAGTGGAGAGGATCCTGCTGTGTATATGTTGAGTAGAGAGCAGGAGTTTTTAGATAGGATTGCTGAGAATCCTGTAAAATTTGAGGCTACACTGCATAAGAGGCATTTGAAGCCACAATATAGAGTTTTGTTGGATATTGTGAGCAAATGCATTATGAGTCATTCGGGGAGTTTTGAGCAGATTAGTACCCCGAAGCTCTGATTAATGGCGGCGATCGAGACTTCACCCACCACCGACTTCAACTGGCTCAGATTCTTGATTCAGACGGTGAGTGAACAAGCCAAGGTCATAAAAAGAGAGAAAGATGGGGCTATCTCGATCAAAGGCAAGATCCACCATGCCACCAAAATAACATTTATTTTGGAGATGTGCAGAGAGGAGGAGGACATCTTCGCCAATTCGACCCCATTCCCTAAATCCAAGGTGCTCTTCAAGCCCATTGCTGTGAAGAAGCAGGCCATCAGGGTGAAGAAAGAAAAGAAAGCAGAATCACCAAGCGCTGCTGCTGAAAAAGAAACCCAACAAACTAGGGGGAAGGTTTTGTTGGAGGCCAAGATGGAGCAGGGTGAGAAGTTGAAGAAGCAGAAAACCCTCGCTCCCAAGCGCAAAAGAATGGTGGTTCTCACCGATGAAGATGGCAATGATTCTGAAGAGATTCAACCTGAGGGCCAAACCGCTCAGAAATTACCATTACAAGTCTTGGCTCAGGTTATCTCTAAGGCACAGGACCAGACTGAGTAGCAGGTCTTCTCTGAGGTGCTTGAGACATCGCTCAGTTCAGATAAAATTTCTAAGGAAATTTTTAAAGGAACTCAGACCTCAGAGATTCCTACCAAAGATGTGCCGGCTCAGACAGAAGAGCCAACTCAGAGTCAATCTGAGGACGTGCCAGCTCAGGCCCCAGAACCTACTCAGATGCAAACTAAGGACCTGACTGCACAACATTCAAATGCTGCTGAGACTCAGGAGCAGCTTATTTTGGATGAGCTCCTGAGTGATCTACTTCTTGATCCTTCAGCTGATGCTTCGACTGAACTAGAAAGCCCGAGATGGAAGAAGGGCAAAGCTGAAGAAACCGAGTGGAGGAGCAAGGGGGAACGGTTCATCCTTGACCGCTACCCTGAGCCCAGCTCATACCCTAATCTGCAAGATATCTTCTTCAGATTAAGGACGACGGTTTTCATCCTCAATCAGACTCTTCCGGAGATGCTTAACATTGCTGCATTCAGAGGGGAAGACTGGTGGAATGAGGAGACAGCTTTCCTGATTGAGTTCTCAGGATTCAGAAAGACAAAGCTCAGGATGAAAATTTCCGATTTTGATGAGCTAGTTCGAAGATAGATGGAGAGGAGAGCTCTCGGTTGGTGCCCCTAGCAGCGGAGACAAATCTCAAGATGGGGACCAACAGGAGATCTTGAGGATCGATCCTCGGATGGAGAAGGAAACTCCTTGTCTTGATCAACTGAAATCATTCAACCTCGGTGAAAGTTAGCACTCTTGGTACCTTTTGCACTATTAACAATTATGCCAAAGTTCTTTGAAGTTTCTATCTTTAACTCAATTGTTCCGATGTACGGTCGAGGCTCGATTAGGGGATGGAGCTCAGGATGAAGCTGATGCTCAGGTGCAGACCGACCCTCAGGTTGTGTCTGAACCTCAGGATGATCAATCAGCACAGAAGGTGCAAAATGTTCCTGAGATTGACCTCACTCCCTTGATGGAGAAGCTTGAGAAGGTTGAGCCAATGCTGAACAAAATCGCTCAGATGGAAGAGACATTGGCCAGCCAAACTCAGAAGATGGAGAATCTGAGTTCATCTTCAGAACTGGTGCAACTTCAAGACACTCTGACCTCAAAGATGACCTCCATGGAAGACAAGCTGAATGAGAAGTCAAGGAGTCAAAGTGAAATGAAAATTGAATTTAAAAAAGCACCGGGGAGAATACCGAGTTCCTAGAGGTGAAATTAGCGAGAGAAGAACGGCATCTTGATCAAGTCTGGCTTTGTTGAGGAAATGAGCTCAATGCTCATGACCAAGATGATAGAGATGTTTAAAGATGCTCTCTCTGGCCAGTTTGCCCATCTTTCTGAAGAATTTTCTGTGGCTAAGAACCACCTCAGGAGGCCAGAAGATGAACAAGATCGGGTTAAGCGGGAGAGGTCTTGTTTGTAAGCAAAGAGCAATACCATATGGACACAAAGACTCTCCAGACTTCTTCCAAATTACGGTGCGAAGAAGGGAAAGACCAGATGAAGACTTGAGAAGTTATTGGCACGTACTTTGGAGAAAAAGGCGCAAAAGGAAGCTGAAATGAATAGCCTATCTAAAGCCTTGAAGGAAGTCGAAGCTACTGACAAGATGAAGTTCAGTAAGGTGGAGAAGCCGATCTACACTCAGGTTTTTGAGGAAACCATGCTTGATGTTGCAAGAGAGAAACTGAGTGATAGAGCTAAGGTTGGAACAAGCCAGGCTGCTGCTGAATTGCCTATGAAGAGGAAAGCCTTGGGCATTGTTGAACCTGAGAGCAAGCGTGTTAAGGCTTCTAAGCCAGTGCAAAGAAAGTTGGTTGAAGAATTAGAAGAGTCTGCAGGTCAACCTCAGAGAAAAGTCTTCAACACAAGGAATGCTCTGAAGACACTCCAGATAGAACAAGCAAAGAAAGCTGCTGCTTCGGTCTCAGGCATGCCTGTGATTAGGAAGAAAATAGATGAAGAGCAGAAGCGAAGGAGTGGATACAAAAGGTTTGCGAGCAAACAGAGAGGGACTTCACAAGCACAAAAATGGCCACACATTGACAAATGGATGCCCATCCAATTCAACGACAGTTGGGAAGAGGTCAAGAGAACCTTCTGGTTCTACTATGCTGTGCTCAGGGAATGGAAAGGGGAAAGCTCAGATCCAAATGAAGCTTTTATTGAATATCTCCTAAAATTCTATCCTAAATATCTCCAAAGCTGGATAAACCTTGCGGATGAAGGAAAGGTACAGATAGTAGCCCCCGGTCCATATACCTACCCTCCTCCAAGACTTGATAATGGCTTGGTGAATGAAAAAGCCATTACTCAAGAAATTGCTCAATATGCTGCACAGTTAGGTCTGACAGGGAATAGTCCGGATATCATCAAGGAAAGAAATGCACTGAAGAAGAGGTATTTCGGAATGTTCAACCTGGAGGTGCCCGCTGATGAAATTGAAGAAGATGCAAACTGAAGAGCAGAAGACTGAAGAGCCAAATCTGAAGACTGAAGACTTACCTGAAGACACTTGTAATTTTTCTATCTTTTTGTCTTTTATTTTTGTTCTGATAAGTTTCATTGTAACCTGAAACAGTCTACTCATCATCAATGAAAATTTATCATTTATGCTCAAAAGATAATTTCTCATTATCTTATTTACATGTCTTTTACTTTTGATATGCTGAATGATGTCTCTGAATTAATTGTTTATGGGAAATTGTTTATTAAGTATTTGGTGATGAATCCTTTGAGAGATTCATTACTGAAGAAATTGTTGAATGATTAATTGTTGGGAGATTCTCAGAAATTATTGGGAGATTCTCTGTTCAGGAAATTATTGGAGACATAACCAATCTTGTAATAGGATAAATCAAACCGAAGTTTAGGTTGTATGGTTGTAACAAGATAGGTTTTGGCATCATCAAAAAGGGGAAATTGTTGGGAGATGAATTTAATAAAGATATATGATTTTGATTAGATCCCAAAACCCCCGAAAGTATGACATGTTCAGATAATCTTGATAGTTGAGTTAGGATTCGCCAGAGTATTCGTGGATGATATCTCGCAAAATATATAGTCACAGATATAGATCGTGTTAGATCTCAAGATTCTCAAGAACTCAAGATATGTTTCAAGAAAAATCGGTTTCAAGATGAAACTAAAGTTTCAAGACTCAAGAAGAAATCGAGAATCAAGACTCAAACAGAAATCGAGATATCAAGACTCAAAGAGAAATCGAGATATCAAGACTCAAGATGAAACCGGAGGAATCAAGACTCAAAGATGAAGACTCAAGATATCACCAAGATACAAGTAAAGACTCAGAAGACCCTGAAGACTTAGAAGACCTCAAGACTCGTAAGAATCAAGACTCGTAAGACTCAAGACGCAGAAGACACGTAAGACCAAGAATCAAGATCAAGAATACTGAAGGCACAAAAGAATTATCAAGACTCGAGAATGTCTTGAATGCTCAGTATAAACCTGAATGCTCCGAGGCACTGAACATATCTATCTGAAGGATGCAATACTGAGAAGATCGCGATTCCTTAGAAAAATAGATATTTGCCAAGACATTCAAATGCAGACAAAAGGAACTAAGTCAGAGTATTGTTAAGGTTATATCAACTCAGAGTTTGTAACCAAAAGAGCCGTTGAAGGTGTCTACCTTTAACTGGAGACAAAAGTCAAAAAGAGGAGACATCATCATAACAATCGACAATCGATGACAGTCATTTGAAAAAGATGTCGAAGTACAAAAGTTCCAGACTGCAAAAAGTGAAGACCGGCTACATAAAAGGCTATTGCCTAAAACGTGTTAGGGAGTTTCAAACCCTAAATATAGCCGTTCCTCACACACCATAAGAGGAAACTCACGAAGCTATCTCCTCCAACGGATAGTTTTTCAAGAGTGACCTTGGTGTATGCCTATAAATACTTGTGACCCTCTACATTGTAAGGTTACGGGAAATTTGTAAGCAACTCAAGAGCTCAAACTTATTATCGCAAAGTTAAAGCACTCGAAAAACTTAGAATTTCCCAAGTGCTTTTAAATCAAAGAGAGCTCATTCCACTAAGACTCAGTTAAAATGTCTTCTAAGAAACTTCTGTTGGGAGATGAATTTAATAAAAGATTATATGATTTTGATTAAGATCCCAAAACCCCAGTATGACATGTTCAGGAATGATCTTGATAGATGAGTCAGGATTCAGTTTTAGAGTATTCAGGATGTTATCTGCAAAATGTATAGTCGTGACACATTCGAGATAGGTTCAAAGACTCAAGAACTCGAAGATGTTTTCAAGATACCGAAGTTTCAAAGATGAAACTGAAGTCTCTAAAGACTCGATGAAAATCGAGATATCAAGACTCAAGATGGAAACCGAGAACTCAAGACTCAAGATGAAGACTCGATATATCGGTCGAAGATAAATCAAGACTCGAAAGATCCTGAAGACTCAGAAGAATCTGAGGACACAAGACTGAAGACTGAGTATCTGAAGATCAAGAATACTGAAAGCACAAAGAATGAAGAACTCGATGTATGTCTTGAATGCTCGATATGAACTCAATGTTCCGAGGCAATCAATATATCTATCTCAAGGATGCAATCATCGAGAGAAACGCGATACCTTAGAAAGTTAGATATTGCTAAGACATTCAAATGCAGACAAGAGGAACTAAGTCAGAAGTGTTGTTAAGGTTATATCAAACTCGAGTTTGTAACCAAAAAAGCCGTTGAAGGTGTCTACCTTTTACTTTGAGACAAAAAGTCAAAAAGAGGAAGACAACATCATACCATCTTGACAATCGATGTGGGACAGTCAAAAAAAGATGTCGGATGTCACGAAAGTTCCAGATCGCAAAAAGTGAAGACCGACTACATGAAAGGCTACTTGCCTAAAACGTGTTAGGGAGTTTCAAACCCTAAATATAGCCGTTTCTCACACACCATAAGAGGGAACTCACGGCTATCTCTCCAACGGATAGTTTTCAAGAGTGACCTTGGTGTATGCCTATAAATCTTGGTGACCCTCTACTTTGTAAGGTTACGGAAATTTATACGCAACTCAAGAGCTCAAACTTATTCTTGCAAAAAAGTTAAAGCACTCAAAATACCTTGAATTTCCCAAGTGCTTCTATATTGAAGAGAGCTCACTTTACTAAGCCTAGCTTGATAAGATTTATCCAAAGCTTAGTCGAGATATCCTAACCCTTTGCATTGTGCTTCATTGTAAAGATATCTCATCCTAGTTGAAATCAACCAAGAAACCCCAAACCCTTGAGAAGGTAGTTGGAGTGTGTTTGTTGGTGAGTAGAGTTGTAAAGAGTTAGTAAACTCGCGGAGTAGTCGAAAAAACTCTAGAGGAGAAGTTAGTAAGCTCTGAGGGTAGTCCTAAAGCTTGTGTGTGATTGAGTAAGTAAACTACGGAGGTAGTCGAAAAACTCAAGGTCGGGTTGAGTAAGTAAACTCGTGGAGTAGTCGAAAAACTTCGAGGGCGAGTTGAGTAAGTAAACTACGAGGTAGTCGAAAAGCTCGAAGTTGATAGTGAATTTCTCTCGAAGAGTCGGGAGAGTGGATGTAGGAGCTTGAGTCTCCGAACCACTATAATCTTCTTTGTGTTCTTTATTGCTTTCCTTATCATGTTAATTGTTGCATTGACTTCGATTTTGAAAGCATACTTTTCACTGATATTCAGTTGGAATCAATCCACTGAAGTTGCATAAGTGAATCACAGCCTAATCACTATTTCATAAGGGAAGGTTTTTTAGGAAAGCTTAAAACGAGTATAAACTAAGGGCCAACCATTCCAGCACGACTGAGTAGCTAGAACAGATAGTTACCAAACTGAACTCTCTTACGAGGATTCATGAAGTTAGTTATCGATCCAAGCAACTCAGGATCTCTCGACACTCGAGGACTCGGTTGGGATTATCTCGAGGTATCTGAAAGCGGCTCGGGATCACCGTCTCGATGAGACTTTGACTCGGAGCGATCTATGCTTCTCGAAACCTAATCTTGAGATTATCGACCCAAGTGACCTCGAAGAAAAAAAAGTTTTAAAAACACTGAACACGTGTATTCCCCCCCCATACACGTGTAAGACTCGTTTTCACCGGGACCAACAAGTGGTATCAGAGCAGTGGTTCAACTTGACCACCTGCTGTGTTGACCAAAGTTTTATTTTCAAAAATACTTGTGGTCTATCTGAACTGATCTTATTTGCTGAATTTTTTTCTTTACAAAAGATCAGAAAAATGTCTTCAAAAAAACTTCCCATGTTCTCAGTAGAGAACTATGATCTATGGAGACTGAGAATGCAGGCACATCTGTATTCCAAACATGAGCGTATGTGGAGAGTGGTTTCTCAAGGACCATTCAAATTTACTGTGGTGAATCCCAGAGGAACAGAAGATGAGAGAATTGATCCTAGAGCAGAATTTCCTAAGTCTGATGACCAACTAACTCCTGAGGAGAGAAAGTTAGTCAATGTAGACTACATTGCAAAAGACACACTATACAGTACAATTGATAATGGTGTGATGGGAATGATCTCTCACTGTAATACTGCTAAAGAGATATGGGATACACTAGCTGTTATGTGCCAAGGCACAAATCATATAAAAGAAAACAAACTTTCAGTGGCAATTGGAAAGTTTGACAGTTTTGAAATGGATGATGGTGAATCAATAGACAAATTGGAAGTCAGATTCACTAGCATCATGAATGATCTAAATGCACTTGGAAAGAAATATCCACAAAGAGAAGTGGCATTGAAAATTCTTAGAGGTCTTTCTAAGAAATGGGATATTCATGCAGTGGTGATTGAAAACACCAAGAACATTAGTTCAATGCCATACCAACAAGTCTTCTCTGAGCTGAAAGCCTATGAATTTGTAATTGATAAGAAATCCAAAAAGGCTGACAGCAAAGATGATTCTTCATCAAGTAAAAATGTGGCTTTAAAAGCCAAAGATAAAACCTGTAAAACTAAAGAGTCTGAGAACCCCCATGCCAAACATCAGGATGAGCTTGAGGAAAAGCTAGCACTGATGGCAAGGAGGTTTGACATACTTAATAATAGATTTGGAAAATACAAAAGCTTTTACAGGAACTACAGGTACCAGAAGAAACCTGAGGACAGATCAACTGAGAAGAAGAAGGACACGAAAATTTGAAAGATCTTCATCCGCAAAGAAGGACTCCAAGTCCAAAGAAGAAAATGATCGGGATGATGATGCCAACAGATGCTATAATTGTCGGAGAAGAAAGGTCACTTCCAAAGATGATTGTCCGTGAGTTGAGTGCTAAGGAGAGAAGAGAAAGACAAGCTAAAAGAGACCGAAGTTCTCAAGCAAAAAAGGCCATGGTTCCGGAAGAAGAACAACACTGAGGAGGAATCTAGCTCTTCGATGAGATATTCCCGCATGAAAGGAAAGTGATGACATCCGCCCCGATGGCCATTGAGGAGGTAAACTCTTACGTCTCTCTGTTGTTGCTCCTACACTAGCACAAGAGTTTTCAAGTTCCACTTTGAAACATATTTTGACCTCGATGGATTCTTTTGAGAATCGATGAAGGACTATGCTTTGTTTTTGCAAGGATCGCTAAATAAAACTCAAGAGCGTATAAGGAACTAAATGCTTTGAAAATCTAAAATGGAAAGACTCTAGCAAAACCGAAATCACTTCTCAATTTATGGGAGCTAATTGATGAACGGATGTTCGAAAAGTACAACTCTCGAAAAAAGAGAAGTTGATAGAGACCCTAATCGAAAAGCTAGAGAAATCCAATCAAGAAATTCAAATAATCGTAACTAAGTTCAATGACCTCTCTCGAGAAGCATGAAACTCTACAGAATCGGAGGATAGTGCACGTAAGAAGTTAACTCTATTGAATAATGCATCTAAAGTAATAGATGAAATTCAGAGTTACCGAGAGATCCGCCACTATAAAATCTGGATTGGGATACATTCCGGGGGAACCTCACAAGGTCATCCCAATCTTTGCATCAAGTAGCAAGAAGACAATCTTTGTTAAATCAATGGCACCTACACTTCAATATGAAGTAATGCCCAAGGTTGTAGACAAGGAAAAGGACCTATGGTTTCAAAAAAACCCAATGATCAAAGTTAAAAGCCCAAACCTCGGTGAAGGCTAGAAAACCCGAAAGCGGTCGATTGAAAATTTCGAGCAAGTACTTCAAAGCCTCGGGCTAAGAATGCAAACTTGAAAGGATCTACATTTGAACCATCGAGGAATCTTCGAAAGAGAAACACTCAAAGCAGAGATATTCTCAACTCAAAGAGACCAAGTCCTCAATATCTTGAAAGACCCATATTTCAAAGACAGGCAACCTAAACCCCACTTGCCTAAGGGTAAAGGTTACCTGAACCCAAGTCAACAAAGATTCAGACCAGCTGCACAAAAGCCAAAGCAATGGAACAAAAGGCTTAAACCAAAGAAGAATTCAAAAGCCCATGTTCATGCTAAGGCCAAAGACTCATACACGAAACCGCTAAGGCACCCGTAGTAGTAAATGTGTATGTAGATGTTTATGGAAGATGATCACCACTCTAAAGTGATTAGAGTTGTTAGGCGATTTGGATCCCTAAAGGTACAGCTAACCTTGTAGGACCCTACACAAATTGGGTACCTAAGAATTAAATTGTTTTTCAGGAGAAAAACAAGGGCACTGAACTGACTAAAGATCACATGGCACTGATGAGCAGAGATGAAAAAGCTCCCGATATATGGTATCTTGACAGTGGATGTTCAAGACATATGACAGGATACAAGAAGATACTCAATGACTATGTTGAACAAAGAGGCCCACAGATCACTTTTGGAGATAACTCCAAGGATGATCAAGGATATGGAACTTTGGAAATCGACTCAGTTCATATCCATGGTGTTTCATATGTATCTGGATTGAAGCATAACTTGCTTTCAATTAGCCAATTCTGTGATAAAGGTTTTAATGTTGAATTCTCTAAGAACTTATGTTTTGTGAAAGATGATACATCACAGAAAGTACTACTGACTGGTACAAGAAAAGGGAATGTGTATCTTGCTGATTGGAGTTCAACTCCTAAAGATACATGTTTAGTTGCTAAAAGTTCCACAGATATACCGATTGGTTATGGCATAAAAGAATGAATCACCTAAATTTCAAAACCCCTGAACAAGCTTGCAAGATTAGCTCTTTTAAGAGGGTTACCTAACGAAGTGTTCAAGAAGGAACATATTTGTGATGCATGCGAAGAAAAAAAACATTAAAGCATCATTTAAAAGTAAAGTTGAGGTTTCTCTTTGAAAGAATACTTGATTTACTTCATATGGATCTTTTTGGTCCTATAACACCCGTGAGCACTAATGGCAGGAAATACACATTGGTAGTAGTTGATGACTACTCGAGATATACTTAGGTCATATTCTTACTCAAGAAGAAAGAGACTCGAGATAAAGTTTGAGAATGCGAAAAGGCTCGAGATTGAGAAAAAAATCGAGTGTGGTCAAAATCGATCCGACAAAGGAACCGAATTTATAAATCATATTATATCTCGAGTATTGTGCAAAGAAATGGAATTTCTCATGAAACATCACCGCAAGGACCCTCAACAAAATGGTGTTCTTTGAAAGAAGGAACAGGACTCTAAAAAGAAGTCGCAAGGACAATGATAGTTTGTCGATATTCCTAAAAAGATTTTGGGTTTGAAGTCATCAACACTGCATGCTACTCACAGAATAGATCCATGCTGACCAAGAGTCAATGGAAAACACATTATGAGCTTTGGAATGAAAGGAAGCCTATTGTTTCTTTCTTTCGTGTGTTTGGTTGCAAGTGTTTCATACACAATAATGGTAAAGATCGGTTTGAAAACTTTTGATAGTAAAGGCGATGAAGGAATATTCTTAGGATATTCAAGTCAAGAAAGCTTTCGAGTTTACAACCTGTAGGACTCTTATTGTGGAGGAAACACCTCATGTTGTTTTTGATGAAACTATTTGTGTTCAGAAGAAACAGGAACATGATGCAGATGAACTGACTAAGAGGATCACCAGATTAAGCCTGAAATAAAAAGATAAATTATCCACTGAACCATAAAAGAAGAAGTCACCACTATCTATGATTGGGTGACTCAGACTCGAATAAAGAAGTTCGTAATGGAAATCGATGGTGAAACTCGGGAAAACCAACACTCCAAAAGGTGACCAATCCGAACAGACACCGTTCGGACTCGGTATGTGATGCCAATGAAGATGTGGTCACAAATGAGGCAAATTCTAATCTATCAACCAAAGGGGAACAAATGTCTCCGACAATGTTCTCAATAGAATTTCCACGAGGAAGATGATTCACTTTCTCCTTTTCTGTTGTTCCCGAGTTTGTTTGATTTAATCAAACCTAACATTTTAAATGTTGAGGATACTATTGAAGGGGGAACATCAAGAAGGAAATGGTTAGATAGTCATCCTACAAGTCGATTGTGGGTGATATAACCGAAGGTGTTAAGACAAGAAGGTTCCATGGTGAGAGTGCACTATTATTCGTCAGCTTCCTATCGGAGAAAGAACTCCTTTGAGATTAATGAAGCTCTACAAGATTCTTATTGGATTCTTGCTATGCAAGATGAAATGAATCAATTCTCAAGGAATGAAGTATGGGAGTTGGTAGATAGACCGAAAGGCACAATGTCATTGGAACCAAGTGGGTTTTCAAGAATAAAAGAGATGAAAACAACAACATTGTAAGAAACAAAGGCAAGGCTAGTTGCACAAGGTTATTCCCAAGAAGAAGGCTTGGATTATGATGAAACCTTTGCACTTTGTTGCAAGATTAGAAGCCATCGATTGTTTCTTGCATATGCTGCCCACATGAAGTTCACACATCTATCAAATGGATGTGAAAAGTGCATTTCTGAATCGGTGTGCTTAAAGAAGAGGTTTATGTAGAACAACCTCCCCGGTTTCAAACAGAATGACCAAGTTTACTGAGCTCGGAAAAAAATACTGTATGGTCTCAAGCAAGCACCCGAGAGCATGGTATGATACTCTTTCTCGGTTTCTTCTTGACCATGGTTTTGTCAAAGGAACTGTTGATAGAACTCGCTCGTGATAGAGGATGGGGAAGATATCTTCTTGGTTCGGATATATGTTGATGACATCATTTTTGGATCTCCAAACCATCACCGTGTGAAAAGTTTTCAACACTGATGAAAGGCAAGTTTGAGATGTCAATGATGGGAGAGATGAATTTATTTCTAGGTCTTCAAGTGAAACAATCAAAGGAAGGAATATTCATCAACCGTGCAAAGTACACCGAGATCCGATTGCCAAATATGGTGTATGACTGCAACTCGCCAGATTCCTATGAATACTAACTACAAGATGGATCCCGATTCGAATTCAAATCGAATGAATCATCTCGATTATAGAGGAATCATTGGATCATTACTCTATCTCACGCAAGTAGGCGGATATAACATTTCTTTGTTGGGATATGTGCAAGATACCAAGCTAATCCTAAGACTAGTCACATGGAGGTCGCCAAAAAGATACTGAGATATCTTAAGGGCACAGTGAATAGAGGATTATGGTATCCAGCTGATGATAACCTTGAATTAACTGGTTACTCAGATGCTGACTATGGAGGTTGCGTGAATTGACGAAGTCCACAACAGAACTTGTCAATTTCTAGGAAGCAAACCGATATCTTGGTTTTCAAAGAAATGACCTCGATGAGCAACTAGTACTCATCGAAGTTTGAATACATGGTCGCAGGAAGTCAACTGGTTTTCCATTCTTTGGCTCGCATACAACAATTAAGGGATTATAAAGTTGTGGCCAATGAAGTACCCATATTTTGTGACAATAATAGTGCCATTGCTATTTCACAAAAATCCGGTATTGCACACACCGGATGCAAGCATGTGGATATCGACATCACTTCATCGGAGATCATGTCGAGAAAAAGGACATAAGGATGGAGAAAATTCATCTTGATAGGCAAAGAGCCGATATCTTGACTAAACCTTTGGTCAATCAAGATTTCAAGAACTTTCAATTGAATTAGGGATGTTAGAACCAGGTGTATAGAGTAAATCTGAAAAATTGAAGATTTTCAGATACATGAAGCTTTCTCAGAATTCTACTGAGAAACTCAGGATAAAATGGAAATACCGAATCGAGTCTCGAAAACTCAGTTCTTGAAGGTCAAGACTTTCAGAAGATTTGAACTCTTTTCAAGATTTCGAAGATATAATGACATTTTATCAAGGTCGAGACTTTCGAAGAAGACCGATAGAGGAAATTAGTCCGAAGAAGTAATTACTCATGTGACCCATTTATTGCTTAAGTAAAACTTCGGAATCATTCGCAATAAATACAAAACACCTGAGGAATGTTTTTTTATGGGGATCGTTTTAAATTCCGAAGAAGGTCAACAGTCATTTAATGCTCTGCCATATTATTGACCAATGAGGACATTTTGGCGGCTTACTTTTCGGAGATCGTCGGTTCATATACCCGATTAATCGGAGATTAATCTCAACCGTTGCTTTTCACCTAACCAACACGATTCTCCACGTTCTCGAAGCTATTTATACCTCTTCAAGCCATTCAAGCCAAAATTTTATCAAACCCTTCGTTCCCAAATACTCAGAATTAAAATCCCCTTTGCCCAGAAATCGCAAAACCCTAAAGCTTCACATTATTCAAATCATATTCTAAAATGGCCCTAACCGTGTACGAGAGATTAGCCATAACTAATAAGCCATGGTACGAGTTCACTGTCTCGCTTGAGAGCACAACCAACTCAAAGCCAGAAGAGAAGGCTCTGCATATGATCCGATCAAGCTAAACTCACCCATCTAGTCGCAGTTTCACCGCACCAGAGTTCGCAAAGGAGGTAATCGAATTCATCTACAATTTGAAAATAGATGAAGAAGATTGTATGCACTCTTCGATTACCGTATCTCATCTAGAGCACTCATCAAAATACGTCGATTTTGAGAGGGAGTTGTGCATTATCCCGAAAAATCTGAATGATGTGTTTGAGTTATGTGATAGAGGAGAGGATCTGCGATGTATATGTCGGGAAGAGAGCAGAGAGTACCTAGATAGGATTGCCGAGAATCTCAGAAAGTTTGAGGCAACTTTGCACAAGAAGCATCTAAAGCCACAATATCGTGTCTTTGATGGATATTGTGAGCAAGAGCGTCATGAGTCTTCAAGGGGAGTTTTGAGCGATTAGTACCCAAGCTCAGATTGATGGCGGCGATCGAGGCATCTCCCACCACCGACTTCAACCGGCTGAAATTCTTAGTCCGGATGGTGTCGAGCAAGCCAAGATCATAAAAAAAGAGTCAATGGGGAAATCACGATGAAAGGCAAGATCCACCATGCCACCAAAATTGCCTATATTTTGGAGATGTGCGAGAGAGGAGGATTTCTTCGCCAACTCAACCCCATTCCCTAAATCCAAATTTCTCTTCAAGACCACCGGGCCGTGAAGAAGGGTGCCATTCGAGGAAAAAGAGAAAAGAAGGTAGAATCACCTTCTGCAGGTCGCCGAGAAAGAGACCCAACAAACCGGGGGAAGGTTCTGCTGGAGGCAAAAAATGGAGCAAGGAGCAAAACCGATGAGGCAGAAGAACCTCGCCCAAAAGCGCAGAAGATTGGTGGTTCTCACCGACGAAGGTAGCAAATGATTCCGAGGAGAGACAACCCGAGGGCCAAACCGCCGAGTTCACCATTACAAGCATCGCCCAGTTATCTCAAGGACACAGATCGATCGAGGAGCGTGTCTTCTCCGAGGTGCTCGAGACATCACTCACTTCGTATAAAATTTCTCAGAAATTTTTAAAGGAGCTCAGACCTCGTGAGATGCCTACCTCGGATGTGCAGCTCGTGATCAAGAGCCACCAGAGTCGATCTCAAGATATGCAGTGCTCGCATCGACGAGCCAACTCAGACTATATCGAGGAAATGCCACCAGTCTCGTAACCCACTCAGATGCAACCGAGGACCTGAATGCACAAGTCAGATACTATCGAGGCTCAGGAGCAAAATGTACTCGATGAGCTCCCCGAGTGACTTATCGCTGATCCCTTAGCGGCTTTAATCGAACCGCAGAGCCCGAGATGGAAGAAGGGCGAGGCTGAAGGCGCGAATGGAGGAGCAAAGGGAACGGTTCATCTCGACCGATACCGAAGCTCACCATACCCCGACCGCAAGATATATTCTTCAGATATGACGACAGCAGTATATCCTCAATCGACTTTTCCCGAGATGCTTGATATTGCCGCATTCAGAGGGGAAGACCGGTGGAATGAGGAGATGTTCTTCCCCGACCGACTTCTCGTGGTTCGTGGCGACAAAGGTCGATGAAAAATTCTGATTTTGATGAGCCGGTTCGAGAGGAAGCTAGCCGAGAAGAAAGAATCGAGGTTGGTGCCCCGAAAGCGGAGACAAATCCAAAGATGGAGATGGGGACCAACAGGGAGATCTTTGGATCGATCTCAAATAGAAAAAGAGACTTCATTGTCGATCAACCTCGATCGAAGCTAGCACTCTTCGTACCTTTTGGCACTATTGATAATTATGCTAGAGTTCTTGAAAGTACTATCTTTAATTCAAATGTCCGATAACCGGATCGAGGCTCAATGGAGACCGGAGCTCGGGATGAAGCCGAGCTCAGATGATCAAACAAAGACAGAAAGGTGCGAAAATTTCTGAGATTGATCTCACTCCCGCCATGGAGAAACTTGAGAAGATTGAGCCAATGTCGATCAAACTTACTCAAATGGAAGAACCGTTGGCCAATCAAGCTCGCACAATGGAAGGACTTAGCCATTCTTCGAATCGTGCGAGATACAAAACACTCGACCACTCGGATGACCTCCATGGAAGAAAAAGTTTGAATGAAAAGTGGAGGAGTCAACGCAGAAAGTTAAGTCTTTGAAATGAAACAAAAGCACCGAGTGAGTCGAAATTTCTAGAGGTGAAACCGACAGAGAAAAAATGAGGTGCCGATCAAATCTATTTGAGGAGGAAATGAGCTCGATGCTCATGACCAAGATGACAGAGATGCTTAAAGATGCACTCTCCGCCGGTTTGCCCACATATCTCAAGAACTCGTGCGTGGCTAAGAACCACATTAGGAGAATGGAAGATGAGCAAGATCAATAGCGAGAGATCCATTGTGTGAGCAAAGAAAAGATATCACATGGACACAGCTCTCTCCAGACTTCTTCCAAACTACGGTGCCAAGAAGGGGGAAAGGGAAGGTGCAGACCTCAGGAAGTTCATGGCACGTACTTTGGAAAAGAAGGCTCAGAAAGATGCTGAAATGTACAATCTAGCCCAAGCCTTTAAAGAAGTCGATGCTACTGAGAAGTTGAAATTTGCTCAAGTGGAGAAGCTCGTCTACATTCGAAGTTTCGAGCAAAACCAAGATTGAGGTTGCAAGAGAGAAACCGAAAAGAACTAAGGTTGGAACAAGCCCAGCCGGTCTTTGAATCGCCTATGAAGAGGAAAGCCTTGGGCGTTGTTCAACCTGTAAAGCAAGCGTCATGAAGGCTTCTAAGCCAATCCAGAAAAATTGATTCTCGAAGATGCGAAAGAATCTGAAGTCTCAACCTCGGAAGAAAGTCTTCAACACCGGAGAGGCTCATTGACACTCCAAAAAGAACAAGCTAAGAAAAAGTCTTTGCTTGATCTCGTGAACTTCGTGATAAAAAAGAAGATAGATGAAGAGCGAAGCGAAGGAGTGACTTCCAGAAGTTTGCGAGCAAGAGGAAGGGAACATCGAAAAGCGCTGAAGTGGCCCCATGTTGATAAATGGATGCCCATTAAACTCAACGACATGTGGGAAGAAGTGAAGAGAACCTTCGTTCAATTATGATGTTCTCGTGGAATGGAGAGGGAAGGCTCGGACGAACGAAGCTTTCATTGAACATCTTCTCACCTTTTATCCAAAGTATCTACAAAGCTGGATTAACCTTGCGGATGAAGGTGGAGTACAGATAGTAGCCCCCGGTCCATATTCCTATCCTCCTCCGAGACTTAGTAATGGCTTGGTAAATGAAAAGGCCATTACGCAAGAAATTGCTCAAGACGTTTGGTCGGGTTTGGGCCTAATCGAAAAAGCAAATCCGCACATCATCAGGGAAAGAAATGAGCTGAAGAAGAGATTCTTCGGAATGTTTGATCTGGAAGTACCCACTGATGAAGTCGAAAATGAAGCAAACAGAGCAGAAGATTGAAGAGCCGAATCTGAAGACTAAAAACTGAAGACTCAGAAGATTTTGTATTCTTTAAATTTTGTCTTTTTGATTTTGGTTGATAAATTCATTGTAATCTGTAATGGTACACTTATCATCAATGAAGATTTATCATTATGCTCAAAAGATAATATCTCATTATCTTATTATTACATGTCTTTATATTTGATATGCCTGATTACTATTGTTTGGTGATGAAATTGTTGAGAGATTCATTGCTGAAGTAATTGTTGAGAGACATAACCAATCTTGTAATAGGATAAACTGAAACCTGAGTATAGGTTATATGTCTGTAACAAGATAGGTTTTGGCATCATCAAAAAGGGGGAAATTGTTGGGAGATGAATTTAATAAAAGATTATATGATTTTGATTAAGATCCCAAAACCCCAAAGATGACATGTTCAGAATGATCTTGATAGATGAGTCGATTCGGTTTTAGAGTATTCGTGATGTTATCTCGCAAAATGTATAGTCGAGAGATACAGAGTTCAGATAGGTTCTCAAGACTCAAGAACTCAAGATGTTTACAAAGATACTTTGAAGTTTCAAAGATGAAATCAAGTCTCTAAAGACTCAAGATGAAATCGAGATATCAAGACTCAAGATGGAAACCGAGAACCAAGACTCAAAGATGAAGACTCGATATATCGGTCAAGATAAATCAAGACTCGGAAGATCTCAAGACTCAGAAGAATCTGAGGACACAAGACTGAAGACTGAGTATCTGAAGATCAAGAATACTAAAAGCACAAATAATTCTTGAAGAACTCAAGAATGTCTTGAATGCTCGATATGAACTCAATGTTCCGAGGCAATTGAATATATCTATCTCAAGGATGCAATCTTTGAGAGAAACGCGATACCTTAGAAAGTTAGATATTGCCAAGACATTCAAATGCGCATAAGAGGAACTAAGTCGTTGTTGTTAAGGTTATATCAAACTCAGAGTTTGTAACCAAAAGAGCCGTTGAAGGTGTCTACCTTTTACTGGAGACAAAAGTCAAAAAGAGGAAGACAACATCGCACCATATCGACACCGATAGTGACAAAGCCATTGAAAAAGATGTCGATGTACGAAAGTTCCGTTGATCGCAAAAAGTGAAGACCGGCTACATGAAAGGCTCTTTTCCTAAAACGTGTTAGGGAGTTTCAAACCCTAAATATAGTCGTTTCTCACACACCATAAGAGGGAACTCACGGCTATCTCTAACGGATAGTTTTCAAGAGTGACCTTGGTGTATGCCTATAAATCTTGGTGACCCTCTACTTTGTAAGGTTACGGAAATTTATCACGCAACTCAAGAGCTCAAACTTATTCTTGCAAAAAGTTAAAGCACTTTCAAATACCTTGAATTTCCCAAGTGCTTCTATATTGAAGAGAGCTCACTTTACTAAGCCTAGCTTGATAAGATTTATCCAAAGCTTAGTCGAGATATCCTAACCCTTTGCATTGTGCTTCATTGTAAAGGATATCTCATCCTAGTTGGAAATCAACCAAGAAACCCCAAACCCTTGAGAAGGTAGTTGGAGTGTGTTTGTTGGTGAGTAGAGTTGTAAAGAGTTAGTAAACTACGCGGAGTAGTCAGAAAACTCTAGAGGAGAAGTTAGTAAGCTCTGTGGGTAGTCCTAAAGCTTGTGTGTGATTGAGTAAGTAAACTACGGAGGTAGTCGAAAAAACTCAAGGTCGGGTTGAGTAAGTAAACTACGTGGAGTAGTCGTAAAACTTCGGGCGAGTTGAGTAAGTAAACTACGAGGTAGTCGAAAAGCTCGGTTGATAGTGAATTTCTCCAAGAGTCAGGGAGAGTGGATGTAGGAGCTTGAGTCTCTGAACCACTATAACTGCTGTGTTCTTTATTGCTTTCCTTATCTGTGCTTAATTGTTGCATTGACTCGATTTTGAAAGCATACTTTTCACTGATATTCAGTTGGAATCAATCCACTGAAGTTGCATAAGTGAATCACAGCCTAATCACTATTTCATAAGGGGAAGGTTTTCAAAGAAAGCTTAAAACGAGTATAAACTAAGGGCCAACCATTCAAGACGATCGAGTAGCCTTTAGAACGATAGTTACCAAACCCAACTCTCTTCGAGGATTCAAGAAGTTAGTTATCCGATCCAAGCAACTCGGGATCTCTGACACTCGAGACTTAGTTGGGATTATCCGAGGTATCCGAAAAGCGAACAGGATCACCATCTCGATGAGACTTTGACTCGAGCGTCTGTGGCTTCTCGTAACCTAATCTTCGTGGATTATCGACCCAAGCCGACCTCGAAGAAAAAAGTTTTAAAAACACTGAACACGTGTATCCCCCCCATACACGTGTAAGACTCGTTTTCACCGGGACCAACAACTTCCCATGTTCTCAGTGGAGAACTATGATTTGTGGAGACTGAGAATGCAGGCTCACCTGTATTCTAAACATGAACGTATGTGGAGAGTGGTCTCTGAAGGACCATTCCAATTTCTTTGTGGTGAATCCCAGAGGAACAAAAATGAGAGAAACGATCCTAGAAAGAGAATTTCCTAAGTCTCGATGACCAATCGACTCTGAGGAGAGAAAGTTAGTCAATCTAGACTACATTTCTAAAGACACACTATACAGTACAATTGATGATGGTGTGATGGGAATGATCTCTCACTGCAATACTGCAAAAGAAATTTGGGATACACTAGCTGTAATGTGCCAAGGCACAGATCATATCAAAGAAAACAAACTTTCAGTTGCAATTGGAAAGTTTGATAGTTTTGAAATGGAAGAAGGTGAATCTATTCACAAATTGGAAGTCAGATTCACTAGTATTATGAATGATCTAAATGCACTTGGAAAGAAATATCCACAGAGAGAAGTTGCATTGAAAATTCTTAGAGGTCTTTCTAAGAAATAGGATATACATGCAGTGGTGATTGAAAACACCAAAAACATTAATTCAATGCCCTATCAACAAGTCTTCTCTGAGCTGAAGGCCTATGAGTTCGTAATTGATAAGAAATCCAAAAAGGCTGACAGCAAAGATGATTCATCATCTAGTAAAAATGTGGCTTTTAAAGCCAAAGATAAAACCTGTAAAACTAGAGAGTCTGAGAACTCCCTTGCTAAGAATCAGGATGTGCTTGAGGAAAGGTGAAGGATCCTCATCCAAAAAGAAGGACTCCAAGACCAAGGAGGAAAGTGATCAGGATGATGATACCAACAGATGCTACAACTGTCAGAAGAAAGGTCACTTCCAATATGACTGTCCTGAGCTGAGTGCTAAAGAAAGAAAGGAAAGTCAAGCCAAAAGTGACAGAAAGATCTCCAACAAAAAGGCTATGATTGCTGAGGAAGAAGAACAATCTGAAGAAGGATCCAGTTCCTCAGATGAGATATTCTCAGATAGTGAAAGTGATGATGTCTGCCTTGTTGCTATGGAGGAGGTAAATTCGTCTATCTCTGTTGTTGCTCCTACACAAGCACATGAGTTCTCAAGTTCAACCGTAAACAGTAATTTTGACCTGATGGATTCTTTTAAGAATCTTATGAAGGACAATTCTGTGTTACAAGAACTGCTCACTGAAACTCAAGAGCAGAACAAGGAACTGACTGCTGAGAATCTAAAGTGGAAAGACTCTAAAAATGCTGAGATCACTTCTCAATTGATGGGAACTACTGATGAACTAGATGTTCTGAAAGTACAACTCTCAGAAAAGGAGAAAGTGATAGAGATCCTGAATGGAAAATTAGATAAATCCACTGAGGAAATTCAGCTCATCAGAACTGAGTTCTATGACCTCTTTGAGAAGCATGAGACTCTAAAGAAATGTAAGAATAGTGCGCAGAGAAAGTTAGCTCTATTGAATTCTGCATCTAAAGTGATAGATGAAATTCAGAGTTATCAAAGACCTGCAACTATAAAGGCTGGATTGGGATATAATCCAGGGGAAACCTCACAAGGTCTTCTGAATGCTGCTTCTAGTAGCACCAAGACTGTCTTTGTTAAACCAGTGGCATCTAATCTTCTTACTGAAGAACAGCCCAGGGTTTTAGACAAGGATAAAGGACCTATGGTTTCAGAAAAACTGAAGGTTCAGGGAAGAAAGACCAAACCTCAGGAAAAGGCTAGAAAACCTGAACACTCAGCAGGAAATTTTAAGGCCAGTACTTCAAAGCCTCAGGCTAAGAATATCAACCTGAAGAGATCTGCACTGAACCATAAGAGGATTTTTAGAAGAGAAACACTCAGTAGAGATATTCTCAACTGAAAAGACCAAGTCCTCAGATTACTGAAAGACCCCAATTTCAGTACAGGCAACCTAAACCCCACTTGCCTAAGGGTAAAGCTTTCCTGAACCCAAGTTAGCAGAGACAGAGACCAGCTGCACCAAAGCCAAAGCACTTGAACAAAAGGCCTGAACCCAAGAAGAACTCAAATGCTCATGTTCATGCTAAGGCTGTCACTCATACACAGGGTACTGCCAAGGCACCTAGGGTGGTGAATGTGTATGTAGATGTTTATGGGAGACAAATCAGCCACTCTAAAGTAATTAGAGTTATCAGGCAGATTTGGGTTCCAAAAGGTACAGCTAACCTGGTAGGACCCTACACCAAATGGGTACCTAAGAACTGATCTGTTTTTCAGGTAAAGGAAAAGGGCACTAAGATGAATGAAGACAACATAGCCCTGATGAGTGGAAATGAACTGGCTCATGCTGTATGGTACCTGGACAGTGGATGTTCAAGACATATGACAGGATATAAGCAACTACTCACTGACCCTCAGGTCACATTTAGAGACAACTCAAAAGGACAAACAGAAGGATATGGAACTCTTGAAGTTGATTCTGTTCATATCTATGGTGTTTCATATGTGTCTGGTTTAAAGCATAACTTACTTTCTATCAGTCAATTCTGTGACAAAGGATTCAGTGTTGAGTTCTCAAAGAACTTATGTTATGTAAAAGACAATGCTTCACAGAAAATTCTACTGACTGGTACTAGAAAAGGAAATGTGTATCTTGCTGATTGGAGTTCAACTCCTAAAGATACATGTTTGGTTGCAAAAAGATCCACTGATACCAGTTGGTTATGGCACAAAAGGGCTGAATCACTTAAACTTCAAAACCCTAAACAAACTTGCAAGACTAGCACTTGTGAGGGGGTTACCAAATGAAGTGTTCAGTAAAGATCATGTATATGATGCCTATAAGAAAGGAAAGCAAATCAGAGCATCTTTCAAAAGCAAAGTAGATGTTTCTACTGACAGAATACTGCAACTGTTACATATGGATCTCTTTGGTCCAGTAACACCTGTGAGCACAAATGGCAGGAAATACACACTTGTGGTAGTTGATGACTACTCTAGATACACATGGGTCATATTCTTACTCAGTAAGAAAGAGACTCAGACAAAACTGCCTGAACTACTGAAAAGACTCAGTACTGAAAAGAATCTGAGTGTGGTCAAAATCATATCAGATAAAGGAACTGAATTTATCAACCATATTATATCTGATTATTGTGCAGCAAATGGAATAGCTCATGAAACATCAGCTGCAAGGACCCCACAACAGAATGGTGTTGCTGCAAGAAGAAATAGGACTCTGAAAGAAGCTGCAAGAACAATGATTGCTGAAGCTGATATTCCTAAGAGATTTTGGGCTGAAGCTATCAACACTGCATGCTACTCTCAGAACAGATCCATGCTGACCAAGAATCAAGGAAAAACTCCTTATGAGATGTGGAATGAAAGGAAGCCTCTTGTTTCTTTCTTTCGTGTGTTTGGTTGCAAGTGTTTCATACACAATAATGGTAAAGATCAGTTGAAAAATTTTGATAGCAAAGCTGATGAAGGAATATTCTTAGGATATTATGAAGTCAGTAAAGCTTTCAGAGTTTACAACTGTAGGACTCTTATTGTGGAATAAACACCTCATGTTGTTTTTGATGAATCTACTTGTGTTCAAAAGAAACAGGAACATGACTCAGGAGAACTGACCAAGAGAATCACCAGACTTAACCTGAAAAGGAATGATAAAACATCCTCTGAACCTGAAAAGAAGAAGTCAGTCACTTTCTATGAATGGAGTGAATCAGACTCAAACAAAGAAATTCAGGATGGAAAAACTCAGGATGGTGAGACTCAGGATGGAAATTCTCCACTGAAGGAAATCCAACACACTGAAGCTGACCAATCTGAACATACACCAGTTCAGACTCAGGTATGTAATGCCAATGAAGATGTGGTCACAGCTGAGGCAAACTCTGAATCTATCTACCAAGGGGGAACAAATGTCTCTGACAATGTTCTGAATAGATTTTCCCCTGAGGAAGATGATTCCATTTCTCCTTTTCTGTTGTTCCCTGAATTTGATTAACTACCTGAACCTAACATATCTGATGTTGAGGATACTACTGAAGGGGGAACATCCAGGAGAAAATGGTTGAATAGTCATTCTACAAGTCAGATTGTGGGTGATCTATCAGAAGGTGTTAAAACAAGTAGATTCCATGGAGAAAGTGCTTTGTTCTGCTGCTTCCTATCAGAAAAAGAACCTACTGAGATTGAAGAAGCTCTACAAGATTCATTCTGGATTACTGCTATGCAAGAAGAGCTGAATCAGTTCACAAGGAATGAAGTTTGGGAGGTAGTGGACAGACTTAAGAGGCACAATGTGATTGGAACTAAATGGGTGTTCAAGAAGAAGAGAGATGAAAACAACAACATTGTGAGAAACAAGGCAAGACTAGTTGCACAAGGTTATTCCCAAGAAAAAGGCTTGGATTATGATGAAACCTTTGAACCTGTTGCAAGACTAGAAGCCATCAGATTGTTTCTTGCATATGCTGCCCACATGAAATTCACAGTCTATCAGATGGATGTGAAAAGTGCATTTCTGAATGGTGTGCTTAAGGAAGAAGTATATGTGGAACAACCTCCAGGATTTTGTTAGAGTGACCAAGTTTACAGGCTCAGGAAAGCCTTGTATGGTCTTAAGCAAGCACCCAGAGCATGGTATGATACCCTTTCTCAGTTTCTTACTGACCATGGTTTTATCAAAGGAACTGTTGATAGAACTCTGTTCAGGATAGAAGATGGAAAAGATATCTTACTTGTTCAGATTTATGTGGATGACATCATATTTGGATCTCCAAATCATCAGTTGTGTGAAAAGTTTTCTACTCTGATGAAAGGAAAGTTTGAGATGTCTATGATGGGGGAGATGAATTTCTTTCTTGGAATACAGGTGAAACAAACTAAGGAAGGAATATTCATCAATCAAGCAAAATACACCAGAGATCTGATTGCAAAGTATGGTGTACAGAATTGCAATGCAGTTAGAATTCCCATGAATACTAACTACAAGATGGATCCTGATCCTGAAGGCAAATCAGTAAATCACACTGATTATAGAGGGATCATTGGATCATTGCTATATCTCACTGCAAGTAGGCCTGATATAACATTTGCTGTTGGGATATGTGTAAGATACCAAGCTAATCATAAGGCTAGTCACATGGAGGCTGCCAAGAAGATTCTGAAATATCTTAAAGGCACTGTGAATAGAGGATTATGGTATCCAACTGATGATAACCTTGAATTAACTGGTTATTCAGATGTTGATTATGGTGGTTGTAGAATTGACAGGAAGTCCACTACAGGAACTTGTCAATTTCTTGGAAGTAATCTGATATCATGGTTTTCAAAGAAACAGACCTCAGTAGCAATCAGTACTACTGAAGCTGAATACATGGCTGCAGGAAGCTGTTGTGCACAGATTCTTTGGCTCAGACAACAATTGAGGGATTATAAGATTATAGCCAATGAAGTACCTATATTTTGTGATAATAATAGTGCAATTGTTATTACACAAAATCAAGTATTGCACACCAGATGTAAGCATGTTGATATCAGACATCACTTCATCAGAGATCATGTTGAGAAGAAAGACATCAGAATGGAGAAAATTCATACTGATAAACAGAGAGCTGATATCTTGACTAAACCTTTGGCTGAATCAAGATTTCAGGAACTATCAGTTGAATTAGGAATGTTGGATCCAAGTGAATAAGGCAAATCTAAAAAATTGAAGGTTTTCAGATGCATGAAGTTTTTCAGGTATTACTGAAAAACTCAGGATAAAATTGAGAGTCCTGAACACTGAGTCTTGGGAAACTCAGTTATCCTGAAGTTCAGTATTATACTGACATTTTATCAAGGTCAAAACTCAGTAAGACTCATGCACTTAATTTATTATCCAAAACTGAATCTCAGTAATCATTGGCAATAAATGACAAAATACCTGAAGAAATAATTGGGCGGGACGTTTGAAATTCTCGAGGAAAGTCAATGATCTGCAGGAACAGTAATTAATTGAACTGTTCATTAATCACCAATATGGATAAATTAGCGGCTAAGTACTTGCGAAACTGTCCTTTCAAATACCCATTTTAGCAGGTGTTTAATCTCAACCGTCGATTTCTTCATCTACGCGATTTTCCATAAAATCAAAATTCTATATCCATTACAAAGAACCCATTCAAGCCTTATTTCAAAAAGCCTTCGTCTTCACAAACACTCTGCTTCAAAACCTCCGATTGCACAAAAATTTTCATATCTCAAAAACCCTTCACTCAAAATTACCAAAATGACACTCTCAGTCTACCACAAACTTGCCATTTCTAATAAACCTTGGTACGAGAATGTTGTTTCTCTGGAAAGCACATCCAACGCGACTCACGAGGAGGAGGCGTTGCATATGATTCATATGGCAAAACTTACTTGTTTGGTCGCAAATCAACCAGATGCTGAATATGGAAAAGAGGTAATCGAGTTTGTTTCTAATATGCAATTGGATGACGAAAATTGCATAGAGTCTAAGATTACGGTGTTGCATTTGGAACATAGTACAAAATATGTGGATTTTGTTAGGGAATTGTATATTATTCCTAAGAATCTGAATGCCATATATGATTTAAATGATAGAGGTGAAGACCATACGGTATACATGATGGGTAGGGAACAAGAGTATTTGGATAAAATTACTGAGCATCCGGTAAAGTTTGAAGCTACATTGAATAAAAAGCATTTGAAGCCTAAATATCGGGTATTGTTAGATATTGTAAGCAAATGCATCATGAGTAGATATGGTAGTTTCGAACAGATAAGCACGCCGAAGTTAAGGCTAATGGCGACGATTGAAGATTCACCTACTACGACATTCAATTGGTTGCACTATTTGATCAAGGTGGTGAGTGATCAAGCCAAACACATTCAAAAGGTGAATGGCTCTGTAGTTGTCAAGGGAAAAATTCTACATGCAACCAAGATTGCATTTATCTTGGAAACGTGCAGAGAAGAGGAGGACATTTTTGCCGATTCCACTTCCTTTCCGAAGTAAAAAATTATGTTCAAACCAACGAAGAAGAATTTGAGAGGAAAGAAAGAGAAAAATACTGAGTCTCAGGAGGAGACTGCCGAAGAAGAAACTGAGGAAGATACAACAGTGGTGGAGCAAGTCAGGGAAACAAGATAAACTTCTCAGAAATCCACTGAGACAACTGATGAAGAAGCCAAACAAGCTAGGGGGAAAGCCCTGATGAAAATTAAAAGGGAGAAAGGTGAGAAACTGAAGAAGAAAGCACTGGCTCCTCAGAAGCGAAGAAGGCTTCAAACAATTGCGTAAAAGAAGGCAAGTGAATCTGAAGAAACTCAACCTGAAGATCAGACAAGGTTGAAATCTCCACTTCAGGTTCTCGCTCCGGTAACTGAAGACCAAGTTTTCTCAGAGGTACTTGAGACCTCTCTGAGCTCAGACAAAATTTCTCAGGAAATATTCAAAGGACCTCAGATCAATCTGAACCTCAGGAATTGCTGAACTTGGATGCACTTCTGAGCGAACCTTTCTTCGATCCATCAGCACTACAAACTGAGTCTACTATTCCTGAATGCCCGGAATTGAGGAAGGGAGAGGCCGAAGAAACTGAGTGGCGCAATAAGGGGGAATGATTCATTCTTGACATATACCCTGAGCTGAGCGCATATCCTGACCTTCAGGATCTTTTCTTCCGACTCAGAACCACTGTGTATATTCTGAATCAACCACTTCCTGAAATGCTGAATATTGCCTCATTCAGAGGAGAGGACTGGTGGAACACTGATACTGCTGTGTTGACAGAGTTTTCAGGCTTCCGAAAGACAAAGCTCAGGATGAAAGCTGCTGATTTCGACGAACTGGTGAAAAGGAAGATAGGTGAGAAAAAGAATGCCGAGGCTGGTGAATCCAGTGCTTATAATCAGGAAGAGGAAAGTGATCAAGGAGGAGAAAAGGGAACTGAGACAATAACTGAACCTGAAAAAGAGATGGAATCTGAACAAGAAAAGAAAACTCAGGATGATGTGCAGAAAGAAGCTGACACTGAGCAGACTGATACCAGACAACCTCAGACTGAAGTTAGCACTCTTCAGGTACATTTTGGCACTATTGTAAATTATGCCAAAGTTACTGAAGTCCCTATCTTTACATCTGTTGTCTATGGTATGGAGACTGAGGCTCAATTGGAGCAACCAGCTCAGTTGGAGATAGTTGTTTTGCCTCCAGAAATTGATTTCAGTCCAATCCTGGATGAATTGAAAATGGTGGTGCCAATGGTGGAGAAAGTAAAACAAATGGAAGAAACCGTGGCAAGCCAATCTCAAAGCTGGAAAATCTGAGTTCATCTTCTGACATGCTGCAACTACAAACATCTCTTACAGATAAGATGACTGCTTTGGAGGGAAAGATTGATGTGATCAAAACTGAGCTCAATGCAGAGATGGAGCAAAGGTATCAAACCCGAACTGCTTATCTTGAAACTAAATTGATTGAGAAGAATGATCAGATGATCAAGACAACTGTTGAGGAAATGGGCTCCCTACTCATGACCAAGATGACAGACATGATGCATGAAGTCTTCTCAAAGCAGTTTGCTCCACTCTCTGATGAATTTTCAATGGCCAAGAACTATATGATGAGGCTAGAAGATGAGCATGACCAATTGGCTGGGACAGTACGTAGTATGGGCAAAGAACAATATTATATGGATACTGCATTGACCCAACTTCTCCCAAGGTATGGTGCCAAAAAGGGGGAAAGGCCAGTTGCTGGCAAATTAGATGAGTTGTTAACACAAACCTTGGAGAAGAAAGCAAGAGAAGAAGTTGAGGCCAAGAAGATATTAAATGCTCTAAGTGAAATTGAGGCCACTGAAAAACTGAAGTTCAAAGAAGCAGAAAAACCTATCTTCACTAAAACATCTGAGCAAACCATTCAGGAAGTAATTGGTGAAAAACTGAGTGATAGAAGGATGATTGAAACAAGCAAGGCAGGAGAAGAACAAGTCAGAACAGAAAAGAGAAAAGCTGTAGCCTTTGTTGGGCAAGAAAAGAAGAAAAGAGATAAAGTTTCAAAGCCTACTCAGAGGAAGTTGATTGTGGAATTTGAAGAATCTGAGGAAGAAGCTGAAAAGGAAGAAACTGAAACTCAGAAAATGGCCTTCGATACCAAGAAAACTCTGAAAGCTCTTCAGATTGAAAAGGAGAAGAAAACTGCTGCTTCAGTTTCAGGTGTTCCACTGATCAGAAAGAAGAAGAGCAGAAAAGAAGAGGTGGATTTAAAAAGTTTCTAGGCAAAAGGAGGGGTACGGAAAAGACTCAGAAGTGGCCACACATTGATAAGTGGATGCCTCTACAGTTCAATGATGCATGGGAAGAGATCAAGAGAACCTTCTGGTTCTATTATGAGATTCTGAGAGAATGGAGGGGGAGCAGCTCGAATAAGAATGAAGCCTTAATTGTGTACTTACTGACATTCTATCCTAAGTACCTGCAAAGTTGGATCAACATGGCAGATGAAGGAAATACCCAGATAGTAGCTCCTGGTCCATACATGTACCCAACTCCTAGGTTTGAGAATGGCTATGTAAATGAGGCAGCCATTTCTCAGGAAATAGCCCAGTATGCTATTCAGCTAGGCTTAACAGGAAACAACCCAGAAACTATCAAGGCAAGACATGAGCTTAAAAAGAGGTACTATGGGATGTTCAACCTGGAAGTCCCAGAGGATGAAGTGGAAGAAGACTGAAGACTTTGTACTTCTGAATTGTTTTTGACTTTTCATTGTATTATGTAACTCTTATCTTACATCAATGAAAGTTTACCTTTTATGCTCAAAAGATAATACCTCATTATCTTCTTACATGTCTATTATTTATTTTGATATGTCTGATTGGAAATTGTTGGGAAACTTGTTTATATTTTTTTAGATAACTGAAACCTGAGTATAGGTTAGGTACTCTTCAATGTAACAAGATTGTTTTGGCATCATCAAAAAGGGGGAAATTGTTGGGAGATGAATTTAATAAAGAAGTTTTGATTGGATCCCAAAACCCCTGAGTATGACATGTTCAGGACAATCTTGATAGACTGAGTCAGGATTCAGTATAGATTGTTCAGGAAGTTATCTGCACCATGTATAGTCAGCAGATATAGATCAGGTTAGATTTTGAAGATACTGAAGAACTGAAGACTCAGGAGATACTGAGTAACTGAAGAATCAGTAGAACTGAAGACTCAGAAGAGACAGAAGAACTGAAAGACTCAGTAAGTTACTGAAGACACTGAAGACTCAGAATATACTGAAGACTCAGTAAGTTACTGAAGACTTAGGAAGATCTGAATGTTCAGAGGCACTGAAGAAATATCTATCTGAATTCATACAAAACTGAGGAAAACACTTATTTTCAAAAGGATAGATATTGTCCAAACAGTCAAAGGCAAACAAAAGGAACTAAGTCTAAGTGTTGTTTAAGGTTGTCTCATTCAGAGAGATTGACCTAAAAGAGCCGTTTTGTTTGTCTACATCCACTGAAGATAAGAACCAATCAGAGGAAGACAACACTGTACTTTACTGACACTGAAAGCGACAGGACCCTGAATTATGTCAGTAGTACTATGTTCCAGACTGCAAAAATTGGTGATTGACTACATGGCTGCATATTTCCTAAAACATGCAAGGGAGTGTTCAAAGCTATCTCCTCCAACAGATAGTTTTTCAAGAGTGACCTTGGTGAAGGTTGCCTATAAATACCAATGACCTTCTACATTGAAAGGTCACGGGAAATTTCAAAGTAACTCAAGAGCTCATTCGTATTCTTGCAAATTGAAGCACTCGAAAACCCTAGAATTTCCCAAGTGTTTCACATTGGAGAGAGCTCATTTACTAAGCCTAGATTTGATAAGTTATATCCAAAGCTTAGTAGAGATATCCTAGCCTTTGCATTTGTTCTTATTGTAAAGGATATCTCACCTTAGTTGGAAACCAACCCAAACCCAAACCCTTTGATAAGGTAGTTTGAGTGTGTGTGATTTGTTGGTGAGTTAGAGTTGTAAAGAGTAAGTAAGCTACAGTGAGTTAGCTAGAAAACTCTAGAGAAGAAGTTAGTAAGCTACTTGTGGTAGTCTGAACACTTGTGTGTGTTTGAGTTAGTAAGCTGCAGTGAGTCAGCCAGAAAACTCAAAGCAGAAAAGTGAGTAAGCTACAGTGAGTTAGCCTGAAAACTTTAGTGTTGGGATATTTTAGTTTTGATGAATTATGCCAAAATATTATCAACTTGTGTTATTCAAGCTAACTTACAGATAACAAGTTGAGGGGGAACGAGAGAACAAGTTAAGGGGGAACTCACGAAATCAGACGAAGATGATCAAGATCAGACGAGGCTGCAGAGTAGGCTGATCGAGATCAGATGAGTAAGATGAGTTCCGGAGTTAACTGATGAGCTGAGCAAAATTAGAAGAAAAGAAAAGCTAAGCCAGCTGATCAGAAGATCAGATCACCAGATGACCAGATCAGAAGAGGAGGTTGCAGATCAGAAGATGAGCAGATGAGACTGATCGAGATCAGACGTGATCAAAATCAGATAAGCTAACCTGATGCAACTAACCTAATATGTTAACCTGATGTACTAATCTGATGCAGATAAACTGATATGCTGACCTGATGCTATACTGATCTGATCAGGCGAGAAGAAATCAGATATCAGAAAACCAGAAATCTGCATACCAAATCAGGCGAGAAGAAATCAGAAGAGAAGTCATCAGAAGACAAGTCATCTGAAGTCATATTCATTGAGAATCAGAACGCTACTGATGATCAAATAGCCTGAGTGCTAGTGACCTGAGGGTCAGATTGTCTGAAGTCAGAAGAGCTGAACTGAGTTAGCTTGAGTGTCAGTATACCTGATCAGACAAGGTTCGCTGAAGAGAAGTCTGTTGAATCAAGAATCCTGAGACTCAGAATGATCCTGAAGAATATAGCCGTTAGATTCAGCTGACGTGGACCAATGAGAGGAAGACAACCAGCATGGAAAAGGCTACAAAAGCTACAGAATAATATGGATTTGAATGTGACTCCATCCAACGGTAACATTCAAATCCACACTATAAATACAAGTTCTTCCTTCATTATTCATTGTGGAGAATGTGGAAAAATGCGTGAAACATCCATCAAGCCAAATCATCTAGCATTTCCACCATAGAACACTGAACAAGAAATACACGCATATATTCAAGAGTGTTCTATCCTAGATCTAAGCACAAATGTAATATCCTAAGCTTAGAGAGATTTTCCCATCCTTAGCATTGAGGCTAAACAAATGTAAGGGAAAATCTCAACCTAGTTGGAATCCAAACTAACCTTTACCCAAATCAGTTTGATAGGTTAAGTTTGTAGGTGAGTGTGAACTCAGTAAATATCTAGCAATCCCGAAGGGGGGGTAGGCAATCCCGTGAGGGAGATAAGTCCCGTTTGAGTGAGAACTCGATAAACATCTAAGAAATCCTGAAAGGGAGGGTAGGCGATCCCGTGAGGGAGATAAGTCCCGTTGGTTTATGTTCTTTCTTGCCATGCCGATAGGGAAGAGTGGATGTAGGAGTTGGACTCCAAACCACTATAAAATCGTGTGTTCCTTACTGCTTTATGTTCTTACTTGCCATATGTATTTGATTATAAGCAAAACACATCACATAGATTTAAAAACAAAAAATTGGAACCACCGTTCCCTCACCCCTGTTTTATATGCATTACACGATTTTTACGCATTTCATGGGTTTTCAAAGCGGGACCAACAATTGGTATCGAGAGTTAATGCTGGTGGAAAACCCAGTTCAGGTGGAAACCCGTGGAGCTGATGTACAACCTGAAGAGAATCAGTCTGATTCTGAACCATCAGACTCAGCTCACATAAGTTCTCTTTTCAGAGGGCACGAAACCACCTACTACCCCACTTCACCCACCTCATCTTCAAAATCACCTTCACCTGAACCCTTAACCAGAAAAACTTCACCCTCACCCGAACCATCAACCAGACAACCACCTTCAACTGAACCTTCCACCGGAAAATCGTTTACCCCTTCTCCCTCTCGAACCCCCTCTCCCAAAATAACTTTAACCACATCAGGACCACAACCCGATCAACCTTCAACCAGTCAACCAGAAAACCCTCCACCCCCTCCCGAATATTCACAGTTAAATCCACCTATTTCGGAAGCTGTTCAGGAACCTGTTCAAGAAATTATTCAGGAACTTGTTCCAACACCTGTTCTGGAACTCGCTCAGGAGGAGCAAGATGTTGCTGAGATCAAAGACATGTATGTCTCCATGTCTCACAATCCCTTCAACAAGAGAACCCTCCTCGAATCACCTGTACAAGAACACTCTACGGTGTATTTTCTACGGTGACAGGTGAATGCCTATCTGGACGAGCACTTTCCTAAACTCATCGATCATATTGGGATCAGACAGCAGATGGAGGAGATAGTCTTCTGGAGGAACATCAGACTCAAGGATATTGAAGACTTCCTAATTTTAATGAATGCCTTGGAGTCCGATTACTTTGTTGACCGAAAAAGAAGGCGAAGAATGCTTGGTGTATCCAAATCCAAGAACCTAACCCACTATAGATCTTGATATCGGATGGTTTGGTTCACCAGAAGCTGGGTATTTCTAAAGAAGAAGAAAGAGGTTATGATACTTATGCCTATACTGAGTATGAGCAACCTGCCGATGAACCAAGTATGGGTGCTGCAGATGAGACCCGGCCCAAAGTAGGTTTCAACATCCGGTCGATCCTCTTCGTGCTAAGTGCTAATATCCTAGATCTGATTTCTGCGAGAATACAAGATGGGGTAAAAGCAATACAAGTTGGGGTAAGAGCTTCAGTTGATACACAATTTACTCTTCTTTTGCCGCAAATCGATGCGAAATTTGAAGAAGCACAGAGCAACCTGATTGACAAAGAGAGGAAGCTAACTGTTGACCAGATCTCAAACCTAGTTGACAGTGAGAGGAAGTTAACAGTCGAGAAGATCACAAATATGCACGATTCTATTCTCGAATCGGTAACAAAACGATTGACCCTCTTGCTGACAAGATGAGGATCCAGACTGATATGCTTGGAGAGACAGAGGTTCTCTTGGAAAGTGTCTGGGGATCCTTGGAACGGACTGATTCGTGTCCGGACAATAGCGTAAAAGGATTTGATCAATCTATTACTCGGGCCAAGAAAGAAAGTAATTGAATCGATTAAATAGGTTCCCGGTAATCGCAACTACTTCGCAAATGGTCGATCACCTCTTGCTATGGAAGAACTTAAGGAGGAGATAACACATCGGTTTGGTGCCTTGAATCTCAAAAATGTCACACCTTTTAGATGCAACCAAAAAAAGGGAAGGACAAGATAAAGAAAAAAATGCAGACGGAAAAAAATTTGCAGATGGTAATCGTTGATTTACCGTAAGTGACCCATTCTCGGTTTACCTAAGGTCACTCCGTCGATGCCACTCATTCGAAGTCACCCATTCGAGATCGCTCCCTACTTCTTGAACTAAAACAATCGTGGATCAACACAAAGAAGGAGATCGAGGCTCGGGGAAAAAAAAAATCAATAAGCAAAAGATAGCCCCGTCTCGAAGTTGTTGCCGGGTGGGACAAGATTGAAGACTTCTCGTCGCGACAAAAAGATTTGATCGGAGGATCGGTGAAAAGTCTCGAGTTGGCAACGGCCGCAGAGAGAAGAAGACATCAAGAAGAAAGACAATCGCGGAAAGGCAAGCAAGCCGAGAAGCAAATCAAGAAGCCAATCGTGACCCGACTTCGATTCACGGACATCGAGATCTTGATAAAGAAGAACAACCGATGAGGCGTGGGGTCATTGAAGCAAATTTATCAAGAAGAAGAAGCTTGTTGAAGGCGCCGGTCCGACCAAGATATGTCAAAAGGGAATCTAATATGGCAAAGAAATGCGAAGAAGTAGATTGGGAAGAGAGAGCTTTTCTGCGGAAGTTGAAAGCATTCGGTGGCGACGAGACTTTGCTTCCTGAATGGACAAGGATTAAAATCGACTGGCTGAGCGACGTCTACATTATTTAGAAGATACCAGAACATGCCGATCAGGGTGAATTTGATGCTGAGTTTCAAAACTGACTGGAGATCAAACATCCCAAATTCTTCAAAGTGGTGATGCATGAAGGAAAAATCATGTCATTAACTCCTCTCTCACCCAAATTTCGCATAATGATTCCACCACTCGGAAATGATAACTCTCTTGACCCAATTGGATTCAAACAACTCTTCTATGATTTTTCTAAGAGAGGAGACATTATTGAGAGTGAAAGATTGGAGACCTTGCTGCAGAGAATGTACAAGATTTTCAACATTCCAGAAAGTCTTCAGAAGTTTGCTTATTGAAGGAATCAGGAGATGTCTTAGATCAGGTAAAAGGTAAAATTTGTACATGTAATCATCATATCTTATATATAAAACAAGTTACCTTTCTGATCTTAAGACAACATCTCATTGTCTTCTGATTTCTGTTGTTTATGTTTTTACATTTCGCATGGTTATCTGTTTTTCTGATTATATGTTTTGGTTCCATCAAAAAGGGGGAAATTGTTGGGATATTTTAGTTTTGATGAATTATGCCAAAATATTATCAACTTGTGTTATTCAAGCTAACTTACAGATAATAAGTTGAGGGGGAACGAGAGAACAAGTTAAGGGGGAACTCACGAAATCAGGCGAAGATGATCAAGATCAGATAAGGCTGATCGAGATCAGATGAGTAAGATGAGTTCCGGAGTTAACTGATGAGCTGAGCAAAATTAGAAGAAAAGAAAAGCTAAGCCAGCTGATCAGAAGATCAGATGACCAGATTAGAAGAGGAGGTTGCAGATCAGAAGATGAGCAGATGAGACTGATCGAGATCAGACGTGATCGAGATCAGATAAGCTAACCTGATGCAACTAACCTAATATCCTAACCTGATGTACTAATCTGATGCAGATAAACTGATATGCTGACCTGATGCTATACTGATCTGATCAGGTGAGCTGATCAGATCAGGCGAGAAGAAATCAGATATCAGAAAACCAGAAATCTGCATACCAAATCAGGCGAGAAGAAACCAGAAGAGAAGTCATCAGAAGACAAGTCATATGAAATCATGTTCACTGAGAATCAGAACGCTACTGATGATCAGATAGCCTGAGTGCTAGTGACCCGAGGGTCAGATTGTCTGAAGTCAGAAGAGCTGAACTCAGTTAACCTGAGTGTCAGTATACCTGATCAGACAAGGTCCGCTGAAGAGAAGTCTGCTGAATCAAGAATCCTGAGACTCAGAATGTTACTGAAAAATATAGCCGTTAGATTCAGCTGACGTGGACCAATGAGAGGAAGACAACCAGCCTGGAAAAGGCTGCAAAAGCTACAGAATAGTATGGATTTGAATGTGACTCCATCCAACGGTAACATTCAAATCCACACTATAAATACAAGTTCTTCCTTCATTATTCAGTGTGGAGAATGTGGAAAAAGATGCTACAGAGCCAAGAGCCATACACTCAAGCATTCCCACCATAGAACACTGAACAAGAAATACACACATATATTCAAGAGTGTTTTACCTAGATCTAACCACAAATGTAATATCCTAAGCTTAGAGAGAGATTTTCCCATCCTTAGCATTGAGGCTAAACAAATGTAAGGGAAAAACTCACCCTAGTTGGACACTAAACAATCTTATACCCAAACCCACAAAGTTAGGTTAAGTTTTGTTAAGCAAGGAATTTAAGTTAGTTGGACTAACTTAAATTCTGGGTGTGAGTGAGAACTCATTAAACATCTAAGCAATCCCGAAAGGGAGGGTAGGCAATCCCGTGAGGGAGATAAGTCCCGAGAGAGTGAGAACTCATTAAACATCTGTTGTATTGTGTTGGACTAACACATTAATCTAAGTCCAGTTGGTTAAGTTGGTGCCCCTGCTGATAGGAAAGAGTGGATGTAGGAGTTGGACTCCGAACCACTATAAAAATCGTGTGTTTTACTTGTCATATGCATTCGATTAAAAAAAAATAAAGTAATTGGTATCACTATTCCCTCACCCCTGTTTTATATGCATTACATGGTATTTTCCGCACTCATGGGTTTTCAAATCGGGACCAACATTTAGGAAGTGGTTAAGGAATTTCTCTGAAGATCAGAGAGAGTGGATGTAGGAGCTTGAGTCTCTGAACCACTATAATTGCTATGTTGTTTGCTTTCTGTACTGCATTTTATCTGTTGCATGATTTTCACTGAAAGCTGATTAAATTGATCACAACCTTAATCATTGTTTTATTAAAGGAAGAAAATTTTCAGCAAAGCTAAAACGAGTATAAACTTAGGGCCAACCATTCCGCACACTTGAGTAGCTAGAACAGATAGTTACCAAACTAAACTAACTCTAGTGAGTGTTCAGTAAGTTAATTATCTGATCCAAGCTCCTCAGGATCACTGATAAATTCAGGATCAGTTGGGCTAATCTGAAGCCTCTGAAAGCTTCTCAGGATCATTGTCTCAGTAGACTTTGACTCAGGGCAATTTGTGCTTCTCAGGGCAAAAATATCAGGACAACCTGACCCATCTGACCTCAGTGAAGAAAAAGTTTGAAAAATCACTGAACACGTGTATTCCCCCCAATACACGTGTGAGACTCGTTAGCTCCGGGACCAACAATAATCCTAGAGTCTATGCAGTTATCTTCATCAAGATGCATATTAGCTACGAATTCAATTACCTCTCGTGAGTATTCGGCATCAGGACGATTTGTAACCAGGCAAGTGAGTTTGGCCAATCGGAGCATATGCAACGCCTCCTCCTCGTGTGCCGCGTTCGCTGTACCTTCCAGAGAAACAACATTCTCGTACTAGGGCTTGTTGGTAACAACAAGTTTATCAAAGATGGTAAACGTCATTTTGGTGATTTTGAAGATTTTTGAAAGCAGAGTATTGTAAAGACGAAGGTTTTTTTTTGAAATAGAGTGTTTGAGAAGCACGAAATAGGTTTTTATCTTGGAAAAAATCCACGGGAAATTACGTAGATGAATGATCAACGGCCAAGATTTAAAATAGGTTAAAATCGGGTAGTTGAAAGGACAACTAGCGAGTACTGGCCGCCAATTTTTATCCTTATTGGTGATTAATGAACAGTGTTTTTTAATCACTGTTTCTGCAGACTGTTGACTTTTCCCGAGAATTTCAAACGTCCCGCCCATTTATTTCCTCAGGTGTTTTATCATTTATGTCCAATGATTTCTGAGAATCAGTTAGACAATAAATGAGGTGCATGAGTCATTAACTTCTTCAGACTAATTTTGACTATCAATCTTACTGAGTTTTGACCTTGAAAAAAAGTCAGTGTAATTTTTGATAACTGAACTAAGATTACTGAGTTTCCTAAGACTCAGTGATGAAAACCTCATTTTATTCTGAGTTTTTCAGTGAATCCTAAAAAACTTCATGCATCTGAAAACCTTCAATTTTTCAGATTACTTTATTCACCTGGATCCAACATACCTAATTCAACTGATAGTTCCTGAAATCTTGATTCAGCCAAAGGTTTAGTCAAGATGTTAGCTCTCTGTTTATCAGTATGAATTTTCTCCATTCTGATATCTTTCTTCTCAACATGATCTCTGATGAAATGATATCGGATATCAACATGCTTACATCTGGTGTGCAATACTGGATTTTGTGTAATAGCAATTGCACTATTATTGTCACAAAATATAGGTACTTCATTGGCTACATCCTTATAATCCCTCAATTGTTGTCTGAGCATAAGAATCTGTGCACAACAGCTTCCTGCATCCATGTATTCAGCTTCAGTAGTACTGGTTACTACTGAGGTCTGTTTCTTTGAAAACCATGATATTAGTTTACTTCCAAGAATTTGACAAGTTCCTGTAGTAGACTTCCTGTCAATTCTACATCCACCATAATCAGCATCTGAATAACCAGTTTATTCAAGGTTATCATCAACTGGATACCATAATCCTCTATTCACAGTGCCCTTAAGATATTTCAAAATCTTTTTGGCAGCATCCATGTGACTAGCCTTAGGATTAGCTTGGTACCTTGCACATATCCCAACAGCAAAGGTAATATCAGGCCTACTTGCTGTGAGATAGAGCAATGATCCTATGATCCCTCTATAATCAGTATGATTCACTGACTTGCCTTCAGGATCAGGATCCATTTTGTAGTTAGTATTCATAGGAATTCTAACTGCATTGCAACTCTGTACACCATACTTAGCAATCAGATCTCTGGTGTACTTTGCCTAATTGATGAATATTCCTTCCTTAGTTTGTTTCACCTGAAGTCCTCTAGAAAAAAATTCATTTCCCCCATCATAGACATCTCAAACTTTCCTTTCATCAGAGCAGAAAACTTCTCACACATCTGATGATTAGGAGATCCAAATATGATGTCATCCACATAAATCTAAATATGATGTTTCATGAGCTATTCCATTTGCTGCACAATAATCAGATATAATATGGTTGATAAATTCAATTCCTTTATCTGATCTGATTTTGACCACACTCGAGTTCTTTTCAATACTGAGTCTTTTCAGTAATTCAGGCAGTTTTGTCTGAGTCTCTTTCTTACTGAGTAAGAATATGATCCAAGTGTATCTAGAGTAGTCATCAACTACCACAAGTGTATATTTCCTGCCATTAGTGCTCACAGGTGTTACTGGACCAAAGAGATCCATATGTAACAATTGGAGTATTCTGTCAGTAGAAACTTCTACTTTGATTTTGAATGATGCTCTGATTTGTTTTTCTTTCTAACAAGCATCACATACATGATCTTTACTGAACACCTCATTGGGTAACACCCTCACAAGTGCTAATCTTGCAAGTTTGTTCAGGGTTTTGAAGTTTAAGTGATTCAGCCTTTTATGCCACAACCAACTGGTATCAGTAGAAATTTTTGCAACCAAACATGTATCTTTAGAAGTTAATCTCCATTCAGCAAGATACACATTTCCTTTTCTAGTATCAGTCAGTAATATCTGTTGTGAAGCATTGTCTTTCACATAACATAAGTTCCTTGAGAACTCAACACTGAATCCTTTGTCACAGAATTGACTGATAGAAAGCAAATTATGCTTTAAACCAGAAACATAAGAAACACCATGGATATGAACAGAATCCACTTCAAGAGTTCCATATCCTTCAGTCTGTCCTTTGGAGTTATATCCAAAAGTAATCTAAGAGCCTTTTTGCTCAACATAGTAAGTGAGTAAATGTTTGTATTCTGTCATGTGCCTTGAACATCCACTGTCCAGATACAATGCAGCAGGAGCTACTTCACTTCCACTCATCAGAGCTATGTTGTCTTCATTCAGCTCAGTGCCCTTTTCCTTCACCTGAAAAACAAATCAGGCCTTAGGTACCCATTTGGTGTAAGGTCCTACCAGGTTAGCTGTACCTTTTGGAACCCAAATCAGCCTGATAACTTTAATTTCTTTAGAGTGGCTGATTTGTCTCTCATAAACATCTACATACACATTCACCACCCTAGGTGCCTTGGCAGTACCCTGTGTATGAGTGCCAGCCTTAGCATGAACATGAGCCTTAGAGTTCTTCTTGGGTTCAGGCCTCTTGTTCCAATGCTTTGGCCTTGGTGCAGCTGGTCTATGTCTCTGCTGACTTGGGTTCAGGAAACCTTTACCCTTAGGTAAGTGGGGTTTAAGTTGCCTGTATTGAAATTGTGGTCTTTCAGTATCCTGAGGACTTGGTCTCTTAAGTTGAGAATATCTTTACTGAGTGTTTCTCTTCTGAAGATTCCTCTGATGGTTCAGTGCAGATTTCTTCAGGCTGGTATTCTTATCCTGAGGCTTCGAAGTACTGGCCTGAGGATTTCCTACTGAGTGTTCAGGTTTTCTAGCCTTTTCCTGAGGTTTGGGCTTTTTCTCCTGAACCTTCAGTTTTTCTGAAGCCATAGGTCCTTTACCATTGTCTAAAACACGAGGTTGTTCTTCAATAAGAAGATCATTACATACCACCGGTTTAACAAAGACAGTCTTAGTGCTACTTGAAGAAGCATCATTCAGAAGACCTTGTGAGGTTCCCCCTGGATTATATCCCAATCCAGCTTTTATAGTTGCAGGTCTTTGATAACTCTGAATTTCATCTATTGCTTTAGATGCAGAATTCAATAGAGCTAACTTTCTCCGCAAACTATCCTCACTTTTCTTTAGAGTTTCATGTTTCTCAAAGAGGTCATTGAATTCAGTCCTGATAAGCTGATTCTCCTCAGTGGATTTCTCTAATTTTCCTTTCAGGACATCTATCACTTTCTCCTTTTAAAGAGTTGTACTTTGTAACATCCAATCATCGAAGAGTTCCCATTAATTGAGAAGTGATCTCGGCGAAGATAGAGTTTTTCCACTTGATTTTTTCAAAGATTCGGTTCCTTATTATTCTGCTCTTGAGTTTCTATTAACAGTTCTTGTAACACATAATAATCCTTCATAAGATTCTCAAAAGAATCCATCAGGTTAAAATTACTGGTTACAGATGAACTTGATAACTCAGGTGCTTGTGTAGGAGCAACAACAGAGATAGAAGAGTTTACCTCCTCAATAGCAACAAGGCAGACATCATCACTGTCAATATCTGAAAATATTTCTTCTTCTTCAGCAATCATAGCCTTCTTGCTGGAGATCTTCCTGTCTCTTTTGGTTTGCCTTTCCTTTCTTTCCTTGACACTCAGCTCAGGACAATCATACTGAAAGTGACCCTTCGTTTGGCAGTTATAGCATCTGTTGGTATCATCATCCTGATCACTTTCCTCTTTGGTCTTGGAGTCCTTCTTTCTGGATGAGGATCCTTCAGCTTTGCGGTCCTTCATTTTCTCAGTGGACTTGTCCTCAGCTTCTGAGTTATTCCTGTTCATGTACCTGTTGTTCTTATAGTATTTCTTGTATTTTCCATATCTGCTATTGAGTCTTTCAAACCTCATTGCCAACAGTACTAGCTTATCCTCTTGCTCATCCTGATTTTTGGAAGGTGAGTTATCATACTCTTTAGCTTTACAGGATTTTACTTTTGCTTTGAAAGCCACATTTTTGTTAGATGAAGATTCATCTTTGCTATCAGATTTCTTTGTTATCTTATCTATAACAAATTCATAAGCTTTCAGTTCAGAGAAAACTTGTTGGTATAACATAGAATCAATATTCTTGGTGTTTTCAATCACCACAACATGTATATCCCATTTCTTAGACAATCCTCTAAGAATTTTCAGTGCCACTTCTCTTTGTGGGTATCTTTTCCCAAGAGCATTCAGATCATTCATGATACTTGTGAATCTGACTTCCAGTTTGTCAATGGATTCACCATCTTCCATTTCAAAGCTATCAAACTTTGCAATGGCAACAAAATGTTTATTCTCTTTAATATGATCTGTGCCTTGACACATGATAGCAAGTGTGTCCCATATTTCTTTGGCAGTTTCACAATGAGAAATCATCCCCATAACACCATCATAAATATTGTTGTATAGAGTATCTTTAGCAATATAGACTAAGTTGACTAACTTTCTCTTATCAGGAGTAAGTTGGTCATCAGGCTTAGGAAATTCATCTCTGGGATCATCTCTCTCAGCATCAATAATTCTGGGATTTACCACAGTGTACTTAAATGGTCCTTGAGAGACCACTCTCCACATTCTTTCATGCTTAGAATACAGATGTGCCTGCATTCTCAATCTCCATAGGTCATAGCTCTCAACAGAGAACATATGAAGTTTCTTAGAAGGCATGATGAATGAGCCTTGTAAGATATCAGCAGTAAGATCTATTCAGTAGACCACCAAAGTCTTTCAGCAAACAAGACTATGGCTACCAAAGCAAGTGGTCAAAATGAACCACTGCTCTGATACCACTTCTTGGTCACCGTGTAATGAGTCTTACATGTGTATGGAGGGGGGGGGAATACACGTGTTCAATGATTTTTAAAACTTTTCTTTACTGAAATCAGTAGGGTCAGGATGTCCTGAGAATTTGCCCTAAGAAGCACAAATCGTCCTGAGTCAAAGTCTACTGAGACAGTAATCATGAGCAGCTTTCAATAGCTTCAGATTAGCCCAACTGATTCTGAATTTTATCAGAGTCCTGAGAAGCTTGGATCAGTAGCTTCATGTTAAGGCTGTGATCAGTTTAATGCAAGTTCAGTGGATTGTTTCCAATTGAATGTCAGGAAGATCTGTACGCTTTCTGTGAAAATATGTAACAGTTAAAATGCAAAATAGAAAGCAAATAACACAACAAGTTATAGTGGTTCAGAGGCAAAGCTCCTACGTCCAGTCTCTCTGATCTTCAGAGAAATTCCTTAACACACTTCTACTACTTCCTAAAGCTTTCAGACTGAACTCAGCACCTTAATAACTTTTCTACACTGAGTTTTCTGGCTGACTACTGCAGCTTACTAACTCAACACACACAAGCTTTCAGACTGTCTCAAACAGCTTACTAACTTCTTCTCTAGAGCTTTCTGGCTGAACTCAACTGCAGCTTACTTACTCTTTACAACCCTTTCTCTCCAACAAACACACACTCAAACTACCTGTTGGTCCCGAAAAACCCGATTTAAAACTCATAAAATATCAATGGGAGGCGACTTTAAAAATTTTGCTGCGAATGTGTTATGCAGATTTGCTAAAGTATGTATGACAGTTAATATGAAAGCAAATAAAACACACGTATTTTTATAGTGGTTCGGACTAACTTGTCCTACATCCACTCTTCCCTTCATGGGGCACCAACTTAACCAACAGATATTTATGGAGCTCTCACTCAACGGGACTTATCTCCCTCACGGGATCGCCTATAGATGTTTAATGAGTTCTCACTCTCTCGGGACTTATCTACCTCACGGGATCGCCTATAGATGTTTAATGAGTTCTCACTCTCTCGGGACTTATCTCCCCTCACGGGATTGCCTATAAACTACCTCACTTAACCACTAATTTTCTCTCTCAAGAAAGGGTTTGGGTTTGGTGTTATTTCCAACTAGGTGAGATTTTCCCTTACATTGTTTTAGCCTTTAAGCTAAGGGTGGGAAAATCTCTCTAAGCTTATGATATGGCATTTATGCTTAGATATAATGAAGAACACTCTTGAGTAAATTTGGATATTTAATGCTCTGTGTTCTTGAATGGAGATGCTTGAATATTTGGCTTTAATCTTTGTTAGTCCCGATTTTGAAAACCAATTTTGCGCGTGCGGAAGCAAAACATTTTATGTCGATGCATATAAAACAGGGGAGAGGGCAGAGTGATTCCAGATTTTTGCATTTTCAGCTCATGTGTGTTGTTTTGCTTATAATAGAATGCATATGACAAGTATAAACATTAAGCAGTAAATAACACACGATTTTATAGTGGTTCGGAGTCCAACTCCTACATCCACTCTTCCCTATCATCAGGGGCACCTACTAAACCAACTGGACTTAGTTTAACGTGTTAGTCCAACACCCAACAGATGTTTACCGAGTTCACACTCATACGAGACTTATCACCCTCACGGGATTGCCTACCCTCCCTTTCGGGATTGCTAGATGTTTACCGAGTTCACACTCACCTACAAACTTAACCGACCAACTGGTTTGGGTAAAGGTTTGTTTGGTTTCCAACTAGGTTGAGATTTTCCCTTACATTTGTTTAGCCTCAATGCTAAGGATGGAAAATCTCTCTAAGCTTAGGATATGGCATTTATGCTTAGATCTAGGGTAGAACACTTCTTGAATATATGCGTGTATTTCTTGCTCTGTGTTCTATGGTGGAAATGCTAGATGATTTGGCTCTGTAGCTTCAATGGTGTTTTTCACGCATTTCTCACACCTTCCACACCGAATAATGAAGGAAGAACTTGTATTTATAGTGTGGATTTGAATGTTACCGTTGGATGGAGTCACATTCAAATCCATACTATTCTGTAGCTTCTTGCAGCTTTTCCAGCCTGGTTGTCTTCCTCTCATTGGTCCACGTCAGCTGATTCTAACGGCTATATTCCTCAGATTCCTCGCCTTGGAATCATTCAGGATTCTCTGAGTCTCAGTGTCTTCAGTTCCATCTGAGCCTTCAGGTCTATCTGAGCCTTCAGGTCTATCTGAGCCTTCAGCTGACTTCTCTTCAGTGGACCTTGTCTGATCAGGCATACTGACACTCAGACTGACTGAGTTCAGTTCTTCTGTCTTCAGACAATCTGACCCTCAGGTCACTAGCACTCAGGCTAACTGATCATCAGCAGCATTCTGATTCTCAGTGAACATGACTTCAGATGACTTCTCTTCAGGTGACTTCTCGCCTGATCTGGTATGCAGATTTCTGGTTTTCTGATATCTGATTTCTTCTCGCCTGATCTGATCAGCTCACATGATCAGATCAGTATAGCATCAGGTCAGCATATCAGTGTATCTGCATCAGATTAGTACATCAGGTTAGCATATTAGGTTAGCATATCAGTTTAGCACATCTGATCTCAATCACGTCTGATCTTGATCATCTGCTCATCTTCATATCTGATCTCGATCACGTCTGATCTCGATCAGTCTCATCTGCTCCTCTTCTGATCTGCAACCTTCTCTTCTGACCTTCTGGTCAGTTTCTTTCTGATCAGCTTGTCTGCTCTTCTGATCACCATATCAGCTCGTCTGTTCTTCTGATCATCTGATCAGGTCTGTTCTGGACATCTGATCAGGTCATCTGGTCTTCTGATCTTTTGATCTGCTGGCTTAACTTATCTTCTCTTCTGATTTTGCTCAGCTTATCAGTTAACTCGGAACTCATCTAACTCATCTGATCTCGATCAGTCTCGTCTGCAGCCTCGTCTGATCTCGATCATCTACTTCTGATTTCGTGAGTTCCCCCTCAATTTATTCTCTCATTCCCCCTCAACTTGTTATCTGTAAATCAGCTTCAATAACACAAGTTGATAATGTTTTGGCATAATTTATCAAAACTAAAATATCCCAACAATCTTCACTTTGCAGCATCCTCCATTATCTTCTTTTGAAGATAGTGCAATGTATTTATAGTGTGGATTTGAATATTACCGTTGGAGAGTAAATTCAAATCCATTCTAATAGTCTTTCAACTTTTCTTTGTCCTTTTGCACTGTTGCTTGCAGCTTTATGTCACATCCATATATGTGTTGTCATCTTCTTATTGGCCAGCTTTTTGTGTGCTAATTTCACTGTTCATCTCTTCTGATTTCACTGTTCATCTCTTCTGATTTCACCTCGCCTGATTACTGTTCATCTCTTCTGATTTCAGTTTTCTGATCTCAGTTTTCTGATTTTATTGTTCATCTCTTCTGATTTCAGCTTTCTGATTTCTTCTCGCCTGATCTGATCAGCTCACCTGATCAGATCAGCACAGCATCAACACTTATTCTGATCCAGTCTGCACATCTTCTGATCCAGTCCACACGAAATCATTAGTCTCTTCTTATCTTGATGAGTTCCCCCTCAACTTGTTACCTGTAAAATAAAACTAAGTCTAGAAACACAAGCTTTCTATACAACTTAGATTGTCCTATTACAAGGTGTTTTGGCATAATAATCAAAACTAAAATTATCCCAACAATTTCCCCCTTTTTTATCATGATGCCAAAACTAACCAACAACAAAAAAAATATACGAGAAAAATGGTGTTAGTTAAACAAGTGAAATGATGAAGTGTGTTGTATGCATTTAAAAAATGATGAGAAGATGATTGTCAACCTCCATGAATTTTATAAATTTTTTGCATTAAAAAAATGGATTTTAAAATAAAAGATCAGTTCAGGTGGCCACATTAAAAGCTTGTGAACTTTTGAAATCCTGCTCTGATACCACTTGTAGGTCCCGAACGGGTTTTGTGAGGGCAGAAGTCTAGAGGGGAGGGGTGAATAGACTTCTGAAAACTTTCGTGAAAGATCAGGTGTGATGGCAGGTTGCCTGATCAGATTGTGTGTGAATCAGTTTGGACTGATATCCAACTTACTGATCGCATGATGGCTGATCAGTTCGGTGTCTATCAGTTTAACTGATGTGCAGAAGCAAGTTTTAACCCGTGTGAAAAACCAGTTTTATCAAATCAGATTCTGAAGTCTGTTTTCAATCAGTTGACAAAACTGTCAAACTGATCAGATTAGTTGATTGGTGCAGACTGATCCTAACTCAGAATATGTATGTCATTTTAAACCAAGTTGTGTGCAATAGTGTAAATCAGTTAAGAGCAAGTAAATACACACAAGATTTTATAGTGGTTCGGACAACCAGTCCTACGTCGACTCTTCCCTATCACAAGGGGCACCAACTTAACCAACTGAACTTAGTTTATTGTGTTAGTCCAACACAGTACAATCAACAAATGTTTTAAGAGTTCTCACTCAATCGATCCCAGAAATCAGAACTAAAAACCCTAGTCTGAAATCTTGCTAAACAAACTTAACCTAAGTTTGAGTTTGGGTAAAGATTTGTTGTTTGTTCCAACTAGAATTCTATCCTAGTTTTGAGGTAGCCTAAATCTAGAGGATAAGAATTCTATGCTAAGAACTAATGGGATGAACACTTATAAAATAAACTTGAATTCTGTGTTCTTCGTGTGGAAATTTGCTTATGGCTTGAGCTTGATGATAATTTCCGTGTCTTCACTATGAAGAGCAATCCCACATTTATAGACCTCGAAATCAAAGAGCAGTTGGAGAGCAATTTGAATTTCAGGCTATTTTTGGTAGGTTGTAGGATTGATTTGACCTGCTTCAGGAACAGCATGGCCGAAAGCGTGTATATTTGTCCTTTATAGCCTTTTGACTTTGCAGCGCCGAATCCCGCATTGTTAGCTCCGTACATACGTGTCTCGTTCTCATTGGTTAACAAGTACACTTTTTCAGTGTTTGTTCTACCAACTAAAGTTGACATTCTTCTTGTTCTGATTGACAACGTATGACCTGGTGTAACATCAGTTGACACCTGGTGTGAGTTGACCTAATCAAATAAAACTGATCAGTCTACCTGATAGAGTCTTCTGGTGCAAGCTGTCTTAGCACAACTAGCAGACTTCGACTGATGTAGGTCTTCTGGTCTTGATCTTTTGGTAGTCATCTGATCTTCAGGTCTTCTGAACTTTGAGCTTCATGTCTTCACCTGATCATTTGACTTCGTCTGGTCTTCTGACTTGACTTGTCTTCTGACTTGACTTGTCTTCTGACCTCATCTGGTCTTCTGATCTTCTGACCTATGCATATTGAGTTCCCCCTCAATATGTGACCTATCCTTTACATCAGTTGTCTATACATTTCAGCTGGTCATCCTATCCTGATACTAAGTCATCAGTCAGCTAACAGGTCTGACTGGTCCTATTACAAACTATTTTGGAACTTCCATCAAAACTTAATGTTGGGAGATGAATTTAATAAAAGATATATGATTTTGATTAAGATCCCAAAACCCCTGAGTATGACATGTTCAGAATGATCTTGATAGTTGAGTCAGGATTCAGTTTTAGAGTATTCAGGATGTTATCTGCAAAATGTATAGTCAGCAGATATAGTTCAGGATAGGTTCTGATGACTCTGAAGAACTCAGTGTGTTTCTGAAGAAACTGAAGTTTCAGTATGAAACTGATGTTTCTGAAGACCCAGTGAGAAACTGAGAATCTAAAGACTCAGTGAGAAACTGAGAATTTGAAGACTTAGAGAGAAACTGAGATACTGAAGACTCAGTATGAAACTGAAGAACTGAAGACTCAGCATGAAGATTCAGTGTATCAGTCAGTATATCTCAGAAGACTCTGAAGACTCAGAAGACCCTGAAGACTCAGAAGACTCTGAAGACGCAAGACTGAAGACTGAAGACTAAAGATCAAGAATACTGAAGGAACAGTAATTACTGAAGACTCAGTAATGTACTGAATGCTCAGTATAAACCTGAATGTTCCGAGGCACTGAATATATCTATCTGAAGGATGCAATACTGAGAAGATCGTGATTCCTTAGAAAATAGATATTTGCCAAGACATTCAAATGCAGACAAAAGGAACTAAGTCAGAAGTGTTGTTAAGGTTATATCAACTCAGAGTTTGTAACCAAAAGAGCCGTTGAAGGTGTCTACCTTTAACTGGAGACAAAAGTCAAAAAGAGGAAGACAACACTGTACCATACTGACACTGACAGTGACAGGTCGCTGAAAAAGATGTCAGATGTACAAAAGTTCCAGACTGCAAAAAGTGAAGACCGGCTACATGAAAGGTTATTGCCTAGTAGCCGTTCCTCACACACCATAAGAGGAAACTCACGAAGCTATCTCTCCAACGGATAGTTTTCAAGAGTGACCTTGGTGTATTCCTATAAATACTGGTGACCCTCTATATTGTAAGGTTACGGGAAATTTATACGCAACTCAAGAGCTCAAACTTATTACTGCAAGTTGAAGCACTCAAAAAACTTAGAATTTCCCAAGTGCTTTTATATTGAAGAGAGCTCACTAAACTAAGCCTAGCTTGATAAGATTTATCCAAAGCTTAGTCGAGATATCCTAACCCTTTGCATTGTACTTCATTGTAAAGGATATCTCATCCTAGTTGGAAACCAACCGAGAAACCCCAAACCCTTGAGAAGGTAGTTGGAGTGTGTTTGTTGGTGAGAAGAGTTGTAAAGAGTTAGTAAACTACGCGGAGTAGTCAGAAAACTCTAGAGGGGAAGTTAGTAAGCTACAGGGGTAGTCTGAAAGCCTGTTTGTGTTTGAGTAAGTAAACTACGGAGGTAGTCAGAAAGCTCAAGGTCGGGTTGAGTAAGTAAACTACGTGGAGTAGTCAGAAAGCTCAGGGCCGAGTTTAGTAAGTAAACTACGCGAGGTAGTCAGAAAGCTCAGAAGTGATTAGTGAATTTCTCTGAGGATCAGAGAGAGTGGATGTAGGAGCTTGAGTCTCTGAACCACTATAATTGCTGTGTTGTTTATTGCTTTCCTTATTTGTGCTTAACTGTTGCATTGACTTGATTTTGAAAGCATACTTTTCACTGATATTCAGTTGGAATCAATCCACTGAAGTTGCATGTAATTGAATCACAGCCTAATCACTATTCCATTCAGGAAGGTTTTTCAGCAAAGCTTAAAACGAGTATAAACTAAAGGGCCAACCATTCCGCACATTTGAGTAGCTAGAACAGATAGTTACCAAACTGAACTCTCTTATGAGGATTCAGTAAGTTAGTTATCTGATCCAAGCAACTCAGGATCTCTGACACTCAGGACTCAGTTGGGATTATCTGAGGTATCTGAAAAGCGGCTCGAGGATCACTTCTCGATGAGACTTTGACTCGGAGCGATCTGTGCTTCTCGAAACCTAATCTTCGTGATTATCGACCCAAAGTGACCTCGATGAAAAAAAAGTTTTAAAAACACTAAACACGTGTATTCCCCCATACACGTGTAAGACTCTCGTTGCACCGGGACCAACAAGTGGTATCAGAGCAGTGGTTCAACTTGACCACCTGCTTTGTTGACCAAAGTTTTATTTTCAAAAATACTTGTGGTCTATCTGAACTGATCTTATTTGCTGATTTTTTTTTTCAAAAGCTCAGATAAAAATGTCTTCTAAAAAACTTCCCATGTTCCCAGTAGAGAACTATGATCTATCGAGACTAAGAATGCAGGCTCACCTGTATTCCAAACATGAGCGTATGTGGAGAGTGGTCTCTCAAGGACCATTCCAATTTCTTGTGGTGAATCCCGGAGAAATGAAGATGAGAGAATTGATCCTAGAGCGAAATTTCCTAAGTCGATGACCAACCGACTCTGAGGAGAGAAAGTTAGTCAATCTAGACTACATTGCAAAAAGACACACTATACAAATTACAATTGATGATGGTGTGATGGGAATGATCTCTCACCATAATCTTCAAGTAAAGAAATTTGGGATACACTAGGCTGTAATGTGCCAAGGCACGATCATATAAAAAGAAAACAAACTTTCAAAGGGCAATTGGAAAGTTTGATAGTTTTGAAATGGATGATGGTGAATCAATAGACAAATTGGAAGTCAGATTCACTAGCATCATGAATGATCTAAATGCACTTGGAAAGAAATATCCACAAAGAGAAGTTGCATTGAAAATTCTTAGAGGTCTTTCTAAGAAATGGGATATTCATGCAGTGGTGATTGAAAACATCAAGAACATTAATTCAATGCCATACCAACAAGTCTTCTCTGAGCTGAAGGCCCATGGATTTGTAATTGATAAGAAATCCAAAAAGGCTAACTGCAAAGATGATTCATCAGCTAGTAAGAATGTGGCTTTAAAAGCCAAAGATAAAACACAGAAAACTAGAGAATCGAGAACCCCCATGCCAAAAATCGATGAGCTTGAGGAAAAGCTAGCAACTCGATGGCAAGAAGGTTTAACGAGACTTAATAGTAGATTTGGAAAATACAAAAGCTATTACAGAACCACAGTGCCGGAAAGAAACCTGAGGACAGATCAACTGAGAAGAAGAAAGACCTGAAAGCTGAGGGATCTTCATCCAAAAGGAAGGACTCCAAGTCCAAAGAAGAAAGTGATCAGGATGATGATACCAACAGATGCTATAATTTCCAAAAGAAAGGTCACTTCCAGTATGACTGTCCAGATTTGAGTGCTAAGGAGAGAAGAGAAAGGCAAGCTAAAAGAGACAAGAAGTTCTCTAGCAAAAAGGCCATGGTTGCAGAGAAGAAGAACACTCGAGGAGGATCTAGCTCTTCAGATGAAATATTCTCGACAGTGAAAGTGATGACATCTGGTCGATGGCCATTGAGGAGGTAAACTCTTCTTTCTCTGTTGTTGCTCCTACACTAGCACAAGAGTTTTCAAGTTCCACTGAAAACAGTTCATTTTGACCTGATGGATTCTTTTGAGAATCGATGAAGGACTATGCTATTTTACAAGAACTGCTAAATAGAACTCAAGAGCGTAATAAAGGAACCGAAAAGTCGAAAATCTAAAATGGAAAGACTCTAGCAATCTTTCAAATCACTTCTCAATTAATGGGAGCTACTGATGAACTGGATGTTCTGAAAGTACAACTCTCAGAGAAAGAGAAGTTGATAATGACCCTAACTGAAAATCTAGAGAAATTCACTGAAGAGATTCAGCTAATCAGGACTAAGTTCAATGACCTCTCTGGGAAGCATGAAACTCTACAGAATCGTGGAGGATAGTGCATGTAAGAAGTTAACTCTATTGAATAATGCATCTAATGTAATAGATGAAATTGAGAGTTACCGGAGATCTGTGACTATAAAATCTGGATTGGGATACATTCCGTGGGGAACCTCACAAGGTCATCCGAAATCTTTGCATCAAGTAGCAAGAAGACAATCTTTGTAAAACCAATGGCACCTACACTTCAAACCGAAGTAATGCCCAAGGTTGTAGACAAGGGAAAGGGACCTATGGTCTCAGTAAAACCGAATGATCAAGTAGGAAAGCCCAAACCTCGGTGAAGGCTAGAAAACCCGAGCACTTTCGGTTGGAAAGTTCGAACAAAGTACTTCAAAGCCTCGGGCTAAGAATGCAAACCCGAAAGGCTCCACATCGAACCATCGGAGGAATCCTCGGATGAGAAACACTCAGAGAGACATTCTCAATCAAGAGACCAAGTCCTCGAGATATCTTTGAAAGATCCAGTTTCAAAGATGACAACCCGAACCCCCTTTGCCTAAGGGTAAAGGTTATCCAACCCAAGTCAACAAAGATTTAGACCGATTGCTTGAAAGCCAAAGCAAATGAACGAAGGCCCGAACCAAAGAAAAAATTCAAAAGCCCATGTTCATGCTAAAGCTAGCACACATACACGTAAAACGCTAAGGCACCCCGGTAGTAAATGTGTATGTTGATGTTTATGGAAGACAAATTAGCCACTCTAAAGTGATTAGAGTTGTCGATGATTTGGATTCCGAAAGGTACATCTAACCTTGTAGGACCCTACACAAATTGGGTACCTAAAAATTGATCTGTTTTTCAGGAGGAAAACAAGGGCACTAAGCTGATTAAAGATCACATAGCACTGATGAGCAGAGATGAAAAGGCCCATGATGTTTGGTATCTTGACAGTGGATGCTCAAGACATATGACAGGATACAAGAAGATACTCAGTGACTATGTTGAACAAAGAGGCCCACAGATCACTTTTGGAGATAACTCCAGGATGGCATCAAGGATATGGAACTTTGGAAATCGACTCAGTTCATATCCATGGTGTTTCATATGTATCTGGATTGAAGCATAATTTACTTTCAATAAGCCAATTCTGTGATAAGGGTTTTAATGTTGAGTTCTCTAAGAACTTATGTTTTGTGAAAGATGATACAACACAAAAAGTATTACTGACTGGTACAAGAAAAGGGAATGTGTATCTTGCTGATTAGAGTTCAACTCCTAAAGATACATGTTTAGTTGCTAAAAGTTCCACAGATACCAGTTGGTTATGGCATAAAAGAATGAATCACCTAAATTTCAAAACCCTGAACAAGCTTGCAAGATTAGCTCTTGTGAGAGGGTTGCCTAATGAAGTGTTCAGTAAGGAACATATTTGTGATGCGTGCCAGAAAGGAAAACAAATAAGATCATCATTTAAAAGCAAAGTTGATGTTTCTACTGAAAGAATACTTCAGTTACTGCACTAATGGCAGGAAATACACATTGGTAGTAGTTGATGACAACTCAAGATATACTTGGGTCATATTCTTACTTCGAAGAAAGAGACTCGAACTAAAATTTGCGAATTCATGAAAAGGCTCAGATTGAGAAAAATTTGAGTGTGGTCAAAATCGATCGACAAAGGAACCAATTTATAAATCATATCATATCGATTATTGTGCGAAGAAATGGAATTTCACATGAAACATCACCGCAAGGACCCCTCAACAAAATGGTGTTCTTTGAAAGAAGAAAACAGGACTACGAAAGAAGTTTGCAAGGACAATGATAGTTTGGTCGATATTCCTAAAAGATTTTGGGGGAAGCAACACCACCATGCTACTCTCGGAAACGCATCCATCTTGACCAAGAGTCAAGGCAAAACACCCTATGAGCTTTGGAATGAAAGGAAGCCTCTTGTTTCTTTCTTTTCGTGTGTTTGGTTGCAAGTGTTTCATACACAATAATGGTAAAAGATCGGTTGAAAACATTTGATAGTAAAAGGCGATGAAGGAATATTCTTAGGATATTCGAAAGTCGATAAAGCTTTCGAGTTTACAAATCTGTAGGAATCTTTATTGTGGAGGAAACACCTCATGTTGTTTTTGATGAATCTACTTGTGTTCGGAAGAAACAGAACATGATCTTGATGAACCGACTAAGAGGATCACCAGTTAAGCCCTGAAATGAAAGATAAATCATCCAATTGAACCTAAAAAAGAAGAAGTCACCACATCCTATGATTGGGTGACTCGGACTCGATAAAAAGTTCGAGGATGGAACTCAGGATGGTGAGACTCAGGAAAACCAACACTCCAAAGGTGACCAATCTGAACAGACACCAGTTCAGACTCAGGTATGTGATGCCAATGAAGATGTGGTCACAGCTGAGGTAAATTCTGAATCTATCAACCAAAGGGGAACAAATGTCTCTGACAATGTTCTGAATAGAATTTCCCCTGAGGAAGATGATTCCCTTTCTCCTTTCCTGTTGTTCCCTGAGTTTACTGAATTAACTGAACCTAACATTTCAAATGTTGAGGATACTATTGAAGGGGGAACATCAAGAAGGAAATGGTTAGATAGTCATCCTACAAGTCAGATTGTGGGTGATCTAACTGAAGGTGTTAAAACAAGAAGGTTCCATGGTGAGAGTGCACTATTCTGCTACTTCCTATCAGAGAAAGAACCTGCTGAGATTGGCGAAGCTCTACAAGATTCTCATTGGATTTCTGCTATGCAAGATGAGCTGACAATACTCATGAAATGAAGTATGGGAGCTAGTAGATAGACCTGAAAGGCACAATGTCATTGGAACCAAGTGGGTTTTCAAGAATAAAAAAGATGAAAACAACAACATTGTAAGAAACAAGGCAAGGCTAGTTGCACAAGGTTATTCCCAAGAAGAAGACTTGGATTATGATGAAACCTTTGCACCTGTTGCAAGACTAGAAGCCATCATATTGTTTCTTGCATATGCTGCCCACATGAAGTTCACAGTCTATCAGATGGATGTGAAAAGTGCATTTCTGAACGGTGTGCTTAAAGAAGAGGTTTATGTGGAACAACCTCCTGGCTTCAAACAGAATGACCAAGTTTACAGGCTCAGAAAAGCTTTATATGGTCTCAAACAAGCACCCGGAGCATGGTATGATACTCTTTCTCAGTTTCTTACTGACCATGGTTTTGTCAAAGGGACTGTTGATAGAACTCTGTTCAGGATAGAGGATGGGGAAGATATCTTACTAGTTCAGATATATGTTGATGACATCATTTTTGGATCTCCAAACCATCAGCTGTGTGAAAAGTTTTCAACACTGATGAAAGGCAAGTTTGAGATGCCAATGATGGGAGAGATGAATTTATTTCTAGGTTTTCAAGTGAAACAATCAAAGGAAGGAATCTTCATCAACCAGGCAAAGTACACCAGAGATCTGATTGCCAAATATGGTGTATGAGTGCAATGCGCTTAGGATTCCCATGAATACTAACTACAAGATGGATCCCCGATTACAAGGCAAATCGATAAGCCATACACGATTATAGAGGAATCATTGGATCATTGCTCTATCTCACGACAAGTAGGCGGGATATAACATTTCTTTGTTGGGATATGTGCAAGATACCAAGCTAATCCTAAGGCTAGTCACATGGAGGCTGCCAAAAAGATACTGAAGTATCTTAAGGGCACAGTGAATAGAGGATTATGGTATCCAGCTGATGATAACCTTGAATTAACTGGTTACTCAGATGCTGATTATGGAGGTTGTAGAATTGATAGGAAGTCCACTACAGGAACTTGTCAATTCCTAGGAAGTAAGCTAATATCTTGGTTTTCGAAGAAAGCAGGACCTCGAAAGAGCAACCAAGATACTCTTGAAGTTTAATACATGGTCTGCGGGAAGTCTGCGTTTGTGCTTTCGATTCTTTGGCTCAGACAACAATTAAGGGATCATAAAGTTGTAGCCAATGAAGTACCAATATTTTGTGACAATAATAGTGCCATTGCTATTTCACAAAATCCGGTATTGCACACCAGATGCAAGTATGTGGATATCAGACATCACTTCATCGAGAGATCATGTCGAGAAAAAAGGACATAAGGATGGAGAAAATTCATAATGATAAGCGGAGATATCTTGACTAAACCTTTGGTTTGAATCAAGATTTCGTGAACTTTCGGTTGAATTAGGGATGTTAGATCCAGGTGTATAGAGTAAAATCAAAAATTGAAGGTTTTCGGATGCATGAAGGTTCTCGAATTCTCTTGAGAAACTCGGGATAAAATGGAAATCTTGAACTAAGTCTCGTGAAACTCAGATTCTTGAAGGTCGAGATCGATGATATCTTGAACCCATTCAATTACTTTCGATGTCGTTTTACATTTTATCAAGGTCAGTACTCAGTAAGACTGATAGAGGGAAATTAGTCTGAAGAAGTAATGACTCATGCGACTCATTTATTGCTTAAGTAAAACTCAGTAATCATTCGCAATAAATACAAAACACCTGAGGAATGTTTTTGGGCGGGATCGTTTGAAATTCTGAAGAAGGTCAACAGTCATTTAATGCTCTGTTACATTTCTTGACCAATAAGGATAAATTGGCGGCTTACTTTTCGGAGATGGTCTGTTCGTATACCCGATTAATCGGAGATTAATCTCAACCGTTGATTTTCACCTAACCAACGTGATTCCCCACGATCTCGAAGCTATATATACCCCAATAAGCCATTCAAGCCAAAATTTTATCAAACCCTTCGTTCCCAAATCCTCTGCAATTAAATCCCCTTTGCCCATAAAATTCCAAACCCTAAATCTTCATTTCTTCAATCAATCTCTAAAATGGCCCCAACCTTGTTCGAGAGATTAGCCGAAACCAACAAGCCTTGGTACGAGTTCGTTGTCTCACTCGATAGCACAACCAACTCAAAGCCAGAAGAGGAGGCTCTGCATATGATTCGACTGGCTAAACTCACCCATCTAGTCGCAAGCCGACCAGACCAGGAGTATGCGAAAGAGGTAATCGAATTCATCTGTAACTTGAGGATAGATGAAGAGGATGGTATGCACTCTGCGATTACCGTATCACACTTAGAGCATTCGTCCAAATACATCGATTTTGAGAGGGATTTGTATATTATTCCAAAAAATTTGAATGATGTTTTTGAGCTCTGTGATAGAGGAGAGGATCCTGCGATGTATATGTTGGGTAGAGAGCAGGAGTACTTAGATAGGATTGCTGAGAATCCTGTGAAATTTGAGGCTACACTGCATAAGAGGCACTTGAAGCCACAATATCGAGTTTTGATGGATATTGTGAGCAAGAGCATCATGAGCCTTGCGGGGAGTTTTGAGCAGATCAGTACCCCGAAGCTCAGATTGATGGCGGCGATCGAGGCCTCACCCACCACTGACTTCAACTGGCTGAAATTTTTGATTCAGATGGTGAGTGAGCAAGCCAAAGTCTTCAAGAAGGTTGACGGGGCGATCACGATTAAAGGCAAGATCCACCATGCCACCAAAATAGCTTATGTTTTGGAGATGTGCAGAGAGGAGGAGGATATCTTTTCCAATTCGACCCCATTCCCTAAGTCCAAGGTGCTCTTCAAGCCCATTGCTGTGAAGAAGCAGGCCATCCGAAGGAAGAAGGAAAAGAAAGTAGAATCACCAAAAGCTGCTGCTACTGAAGAGACTCAACAAACCAGGGGGAAGGTTCTGTTGGAGGCAAAGATGGAGCAGGGTGAGAAGTTGAAAAAACAGAAAACCTTCACCCCCAAGCGCAGAAGATTGGTGGTTCTCACCGATGAAGATGGCAGTGAGTCTGAAGAGATTCAACCTGAGGGCCAAACCGCTCAGAGTTCGCCATTGCAAGTTTTGGCTCAGGTTATCTCTAAGGCACAAGAACAGACTGAGGAGCAGGTCTTCTCTGAGGTGCTTGAGACTTCGCTAAGTTCAGACAAAATTTCTCAGGAAATTTTCAAAGGAACTCAGCCTCGAGAGATTCCCTCTTGAAGAAGTGCTTGGCTCGATGCCAGAAGAGCCAACTCGAGTCAATCGAGGATATGCCACCAGCCCTCAGAACCCACTCGGATGCAAATCGAGGACTGGACCGCGTTCGACGCTCAGAGGTCAGACTTCTCGGAGCGTAATATTCTTGATGAGCTCTGAGTGATCTACTTTTGATCCTCACCGATGCTTCAACCGAACCAGAGCCCGAGATGGAAGAAGGGCGAGGTTGAAGAAGGCGTGGAGGAGCAAGGGGAACGGTTCATTTTGACCGCTACCCCGAGCTCAAATCATACCCCGATCCGCAAGATGTTTTCTTGATTAAGGTCGATTGTGTTCATCCTCAATCGAGACTCTTCCCCGATGCTTGATATTGCCGCATTCGGAGGGGAAGATCGGTGGAATGAGGAGACAAATTTTCCCGAACCGACTTCTCGGGGTTCGGGAGGACAAAGCTCGTGGATGAAAAACTCGATTTTGATGAGTTTGGTTCGAGAGGAAGATAGGCGAGAGGAGAGCGATCGGGTTGGTGCCCCTAGCGGCGGAGACAAATCTCAAGATGGAGATGGGGATCAGCGGGGAGATCTTGAGGATCGGTCTCGGATGGAGAAGGAGACTTACGGTGGCGATCAACTGAAATCGGTCAACCTCGATCGAAAGCTAGCACTCTTGGGTACCTTTTGGCACTATTAACAATTATGCCAAAGTTCTTTGAAAGTACTATCTTTAATTCTCAATTGTCCGATGTACGATGAGGCTTAGTTGGAGACCGGAGTTCGGATGAAAAGTCAAGCTCGGGATGATCAATCGACCTGAAGGTCGCGAAGGTTCCCGAGATTGATCTCACTCCTTGATGGAGAAACTTGAGAAGGTTGAGCCAATGATGATCAAGATTGCTCGGATGGAAGAAACATTGGCCAACCAAGCTCCTGACGATGGAAAGTCTTAGTCACTCTTCAGAGCTGGTGAAAATCCAAAACACTCTGACCTCACAGATGACCTCCATGGAAGATAAAAAATTTGAATGAAAAGCGCGGAGGAGTCAAAGGGCGAAGCTTCGATCTTTGAAATGAAACAGAAGCACCGTGAGTCAACGCATGATCAAATCTGCTTTGTTGAGGAAATGAGCTTCGATGCTCATGACCAAGATGATGAGAAATGTTCAAGGAAGCTCTCTCGGCGGTTGCCCATATGTTCAAGAATTTTACGTGGCTAAGAACCACATCGGGAGGTTTGGAAGATGAGCAAGATCGACTAGCGTGGAGGTGCGCCTGTGTGAGCAAAGAGCAGTATCACATGGACACAGCACTCTCCAGACTTCTTCCAAATTATGGTGCCAAGAAGGGGGAAAGACCAAATGAGGACCTCAGGAAGTTATTGGCACGTACTTTGGAGAAAAGGCTCAGAAAGATGCTAAAATGTATAACCTAGCCAAAGCCTTAAAAGAAGTCGAAGCTACTGACAAGATGAAGTTCGCTCAGGTGGAGAAGCCTATCTACACTCGAGTTTCTGAGCAAACCATGCTTGATGTTGCAAGAGAGAAACTGAGTGCTAGAGCTAAGGTTGGAACAAGCCAGGCTGCTGCTGAATTGCCTATGAAGAGGAAAGCCTTGGGCGTTGTTCAACCTGAAAGCAAGCGTGCAAAGGCTTCTAAGCCAATCCAGAGAAAGCTGATTCTGGATGATGAAGGAACGGAAGAATCTGAGTCTCAACCTCAGAAGAAAGTCTTCAATACGAAGAATGCTCTGAAGACACTCCAGATAGACCAAGCTAAGAAAGCAGCTGCTTCAGTCTCAGGCGTGCCTGTGATAAGAAAGAAGACTGAAGAGGAGCTGAAGCGAAGGAGTGGATTCAAGAAGTTTGCGAGCAAAAGGAGAGAGACATCAAAAGCACTGAAGTGGCCCCACGTTGATAAATGAATGCCTATCAAACTCAACGATATGTGGGAAGAGGTCAAGAGAACCTTCTGGTTCTATTATGATGTGCTCAGGGAGTGGAGAGGGGAAAGCTCAGATCAGAATGAAGCATTCATTGAATATCTCCTAACCTTCTATCCAAAATATCTCCAAAGATGGATTAACCTTGCGGATGAAGGAGAGGTGCAGATAGTAGCCCCCGGTCCATATTCCTATCCTCCTCCAAGACTTGGTAATGGCTTGGTGAATGAGAAGGCCATTACTCAAGAAATTGTTCAGTATGCTGGTCAGTTGGGTTTAACAGGAAACAGTCCGGATATCATTAAAGAGACAAATGAACTGAAGAAGAGGTATTTCGGAATGTTCGACCTGGAGGTGCCCGCTGATGAAGTTGAAGAAGTAGCAAACTGAAGAGCAGAAGACTAAAGAGCCAAATCTGAAGACTGAAGACTGAAAACTCAGAAGATTCTGTAATCTTTAAATTTTTGTCTTTTTGATTTTGTTGATAAGACTCATTGTAATCTGTAATGGTATACCAATCATCAATGAAAACTTATCATTATGCTCAAAAGATAATATCTCATTATCTTATTTACATGTCTTTTATATTTGATATGCCTGAATGAATGTCTCTGAATCAACTGTTTAAGTATTTGGTGATGAACTATTTAAGAAGATTCATTACTGAAGAAATTGTTGAAAGAATAATTGTTGGGAGACTCTCTGTAATTGTTGGGAGACTCTCTGTAATTGTTGGGAGATTCTCTGATTCATAGTATTGGGAGACTCATTATTTAAAAGGGAAAATTGTTGAAAATATAACCAATCTTGTAATAGGATAAACTGAAACCTGAGTATAGGTTATATGTTTGTAACAAGATAGGTTTTGGCATCATCAAAAAGGGGTAAATTGTTGGGAGATGAATTTAATAAAAGATATATGATTTTGATTAAGATCCCAAAACCCCTGAGTATGACATGTTCAGAATGATCTTGATAGTTGAGTCGATTTAGGTTTTTAGAGTATTCGGGATGTTATCTCAAAATGTATAGTCGTGCAGATATAGTTCAGATAGGTTCCATGACTCGAAGAACTCGGTGTGTTTTCAAGAAATCGGTTTCAATGATGAAACCGAAGTTTCAAGACTCGAAGAGAAATCGAGAATCTAAAGACTCGAATGAAACCGAGAATCAAGACTCGAGAGAAACCGAGATATCAAGACTCAAGATGAAATCAAGAAGAACTCAAGACTCAAAGATGAAGATTCAAAGGTATCGGTCAAGATATCTCGAAGACTCAAGAAGACTCGAAGACCACAAGACTCGAAAGACTCAAGACGCAAGATCAAGACCAAGACTAAAGATCAAGAATATCAAGGCATAGTAATTATCAAGACTCAAGAATGTACCGAATGCTCAAAGATAAACTCAATGTTCCGAGGCAATCAATATATCTATCTGAAGGATGCAATACTGAGAAGATCGCAATTCCTTAGAAAATAGATATTTGCCAAGACATTCAAATGCATACAAAAGGAACTAAGTCAGAAGTGTTGTTAAGGTTATATCAACTCAGAGTTTGTAACCAAAAGAGCCGTTGAAGGTGTATACCTTTAACTAGCGACAAAAGTCAAAAAGAGGAAGACAACATCGTACCATCTCGACACTAATAAAGGATGGTCGTTGAAAAAAGATGTCAGATGTACAAAAGTTCCAGACTGCAAAAAGTGAAGACCGGCTACATGAAAGGCTATTGCCTAAAATGTGTTAGGGAGTTTCAAACCCTAAATATAGCCGTTCCTCACACACCATAAGAGGAAACTCACGAAGCTATCTCTCCAACGGATAGTTTTCAAGAGTGACCTTGGTGTATGCCTATAAATACTGGTGACCCTCTACATTGTAAGGTTACGGAAATTTATACATAAACTCAAGAGCTCAAACTTATTACTGCAAGTTGAAGCACTCGAAAAACTTAGAATTTCCCAAGTGCTTTTATATTGAAGAGAGCTCACTAAACTAAGCCTAGCTTGATAAGATTTATCCAAAGCTTAGTCGAGATATCCTAACCCTTTGCATTGTACTTCATTGTAAAGGATATCTCATCCTAGTTGGAAACCAACCGAGAAACCCCAAACCCTTGAGAAGGTAGTTGGAGTGTGTTTGTTGGTGAGAAGAGTTGTAAAGAGTTAGTAAACTACGCGGAGTAGTCAGAAAACTCTAGAGGAGAAGTTAGTAAGCTACAGGGGTAGTCTGAAAGCCTGTTTGTGTTTGAGTAAGTAAACTACGGAGGTAGTCAGGAAGCTCAAGGTCGGGTTGAGTAAGTAAACTACGTGGAGTAGTCAGAAAGCTCAGGGCCGAGTTGAGTAAGTAAACTACGCGAGGTAGTCAGAAAGCTCAGAAGTGATTAGTGAATTTCTCTGAGGATCAGAGAGAGTGGACGTAGGAGCTTGAGTCTCTGAACCACTATAATTGCTGTGTTGTTTATTGCTTTCCTTATCTGTGCTTAACTGTTGCATTGACTTGATTTTGAAAGCATACTTTTCACTGATATTCAGTTGGAATCAATCCACTGAAGTTGCATGTAATTGAATCACAGCCTAATCACTATTCCATTCAGGAAGGTTTTTCAGCAAAGCTTAAAATGAGTATAAACTAAAGGGCCAACCATTCCGCACATCTGAGTAGCTAGAACAGATAGTTACCAAACTGAACTCTCTTCTGAGGATTCAGTAAGTTAGTTATCTGATCCAAGCAACTCAGGATCTCTGACACTCAGGACTCAGTTGGGATTATCTGAGGTATCTGAAAGCAGCTCAGGATCACTGTCTCAGTAGACTTTGACTCAGAGCGATCTGTGCTTCTCAGAACCTAATCTTCAGGATTATCTGACCCAAGCTGACCTCAGTAAGAAAAAGTTTTAAAAACACTGAACACGTGTATTCCCCCCTCCATACACGTGTAAGACTCGTTTGCACCGGGACCAACACTTAATATAAATTTCCCAACAATTTCCCCCTTTTTGATGGAACCAAAACACTTAATCAGAAAAATAGATAACCATGCGAAATGTAAAAATATAAACAACAGAAATCAGAAGACAATGAGTTGTTGTCTTAAGATCAGAAAGATAACTTGTTTCATTGATAATGATTCGAAGTACAAGTACAAGATTTATCTAATAACTGATCTGAAAGAGAACATCTTCTAATTTCTTACAAATCACTTAAGCCTTCAGAAACTTGGAATATATTATACATTCTTCTCAGCACTTCCTTCTGGCGTTCTTCTCAGTACTTCCACCAGTTTGGCAGCTGTTAGATTCCTCTCAGACTCAACAATTTTCTGAGTACGCTCCTCCATCTGACTCAGTAGAGCGGTGGCAAGATTTGTGAACTGAGCTTCCACCGACGCCTTGACCCCATCCAGAATAGTCATCGAAACGTGGTCTAGGTTCTCTAGCGGAATAAGCACAACTGGTGTGGATGTTTGTGCCTCCTCAGCTAGGGTCTCATCCGGTCCACCCTCAGCTGACTCATCGGCAGCATCGTCAAATTTCTCATTAAGTTCAGAAAAACCCATCTTCTTGTTTATCAACCAGGCAACATCGCCATCAGCGGCTAGTTCTGCTGCACTGGTGACTCCGGCTAGATGTTTCATCTTGAGCTCCATGGCCACAAAGTCATCATTTCCAATGGCCTCCAATGCGATAAGAAAATCTTCAATATTTTGTAGTCTGACGTCCCTCCAGAATAGAATGTCAGCAACCTGTTGACGAACACCAGGATGGTCAACCAAGTTGGGATAGTGGGAGTCAAGAAAATTGTCCACTCGCTGCCTCAAAAATCTAATCACAGGCTTTACTGGCTCGGGAGAGTCGAAGACTTTCTTGGTGTTAAATGGGTTATGAGCCACATAAATGAAAGCGGCCTTCTATCGGGAAGTCTGAATGTTAGGTGTGGCTTCCCTGAAGGGTTCAAGTTGAGGTGATGGTGCAGGCTCAGGTTGGGGTGATGTTTGGAGAGATGGTTGGGTGGGAGGTGAGGGTGCGGGTGTAGAGGGATGTGAAGGAGGTTCAGGTGAGGGTGTTTTCTGAGGTGTGGGAGAGGGGGTTTTTGATATTGGAGTAGGGGATCTTAGATAGTGAGTGGAGTCATGTCCCTTGAAGAGGGAGCTCAGGTGTGCCGAGTCAGATGGCTCAGACTCGCCCTGGGCTTCTTCAAAGCTTTCTTCTGCAGCTCTACCAGCCTCTTCCTAACCAGGCTCCTCCAATACTACCAGTTCGCGCCACGTACTGACCGTGTGTTCAGATCTCAAAGTGGTCTCTTCTCCAGCAAACTCAAGATGCTCATCTCCCCCAGATTCCAGGATTTCAACATCGCTATCCTCGGCCCTCAGACCCTCAGAATGCATTCCAGCCTTGTGTGGCAGCATTGATGTGAGTTTCTTCTGACGCTTCGAACCTGCATCAGAAGGCTCTAATACCACTTGTAGGTCCCGAATGGGTTTTGTGAGGGCAGAAGTCTAGAGGGGAGGGGTGAATAGACTTCTGAAAACTTTTCGTGCAAGATCAGGTGTGATGGCAGGTTGCCTGATTAGAGTGCGTGTGAATCAATTTGGACTGATATCCAACTTACTGATAACCTGATGGCTGATCAGTTCGGTGTCTATCAGTTTAACTGATGTGCGGAAGTAAGTTTTAACCCGTGTGAAAAACCAGTTTTATCAAATCAGATTCTGAAGTCTGTTTTCAATCAGCTGACAAAACTGTCAAACTGATCAGATCAGTTGCTTGGTGCAGACTGATCCTAACTCAGAACATGTATGCAGTTTTAAACCAAGTTGTGTGCAATAGTGTAAATCAGTTAAGAGCAAGTAAATACACACAAGATTTTATAGTGGTTTGGACAACCAGTCCTACGTCCACTCTTCCCTATCACAAGGGGCACCAACTTAACCAACTGGACTTAGTTTATTGTGTTAGTCCAACACAGTACAACCAACAGATGTTTTAAGAGTTCTCACTCAATCGATCCCAGAAATCAGAACTAGAAACCCTAGTCTGAAATCTTGCTAAACAAACTTAACCTAACTTTGAGTTTGTGTAAAGATTTGTTGTTTGTTCCAACTGGAATTCTATCCTAGTTTTGAGGTAGCCTAAAGCTAGAGGATAAGAATTCTATTGTAAGAACTAAAGGGATGAACACTTATAAAATAAACTTGAATTTTGTGTTCTTCGTGCGGAAATTTGCTTATGGCTTGAGCTTGATGATAATTTCCATGTCTTCACTATGAAGAGCAATCCCATATTTATAGACCTCGAAATCAAAGAGCCGTTGGAGAGCAATTTGAATTTCAGGCTATTTTTGGTAGATTGTAGGATTGATTTGACGTGCTTCAGGAATGGCATGACCGAAAGCGTGTATATTTGTCCTTTATTGCCGTTTGACTTTGCAGCACCGAATCCCGCATTGTCAGCTCCGTACATACGTGTCTCGTTCTCATTGGTTAACAAGTACACTTTTTCAGTGTTTGTTCTACCAACTAAAGTTGACATTCTTCTTGTTCTGATTGACAACGTATGACCTGGTGTAACATCAGTTGACACCTGGTGTGAGCTGACCTGATCAAATAAAACTGATCAGTCTACCTGATAGAGTCTTCTGGTGCAAGTTGTCTTAGCTCAACTAGCAGACTCGACTGATGTAGGTCTTCTGGTCTTCTGGTCTTGATCTTTTGGTAGTCATCTGATCTTCAGGTCTTCTGAACTTTGAGCTTCATGTCTTCACCTGATCATCTTACTTCGTCTGGTCTTCTGACTTGACTTGTCTTCTGACCTCATCTGGTCTTCTGATCTTCTGACCTCATCTGGTCTTCTGACCTTCTGACATCATCTAACCTATGCATATTGAGTTCCCCCTTAATATGTGACCTATCCTTTACATCAGTTGTCTATACATTTTAGCTGGTCATCCTATCCTGATACTAAGTCATCGGTCAGCTAACAGGTCTGACTGGTCCTATTACAAATTGTTTTGGAACTTCCATCACTTAATACAAATTTCCCAACACTACCTAACAAAAGGGTTTGGGTTTTGGTTGGTTTCCAACTAGGGTGAGATATCCTTTGACAATAAGAACAGATTCAAAGGCTAGGATATCTCTTACTATGCTTTGGATATATAACAATGCTAGGCTTAGTGAATGAGCTCTCTTCAATGTGAAACACTTGGAAAATCTTAGGTTTTTCGAGTGCTTCAATTTGTAAGAATACGAATGAGCTCTGGAGTTACTTGGATTTCCCGTAACCTTGCAATGGTGAAGGTGACTGGTATTTATAGGCAACTTCTCCAAGGTCTCTCTTGAAAAACTATCCGTTGGAAGAGATAGCATCAAGGGTTTCCTCTTTTGGTTATTGACGAACGACTATTTTGGGGTTTGAAAACGCCCTTGCATGGTTTGGGTAACAAGTAACCAATGCAGCCAATCACCAAGTTTGGCAGTCTGGAACTAAGTACTACTGACATATTCAGTGCCCTGTCGCTTTCTGTGTCAGTGAAGTACAATGTTGTCTCTCTCTGATTGGTTCTTGTCTTCAGTGAATGTAGACAAACAAAACGGCTCTTTTAGGTCAAACTTTCTGAATGAGACAACTTTAAACAACACTTAGTTTTAGTTCCTTTTGTCTGCAATTGAATATCTGGTCAACATTTATTTTCTTATAAATGCGCGTCTTCCTCAGTTTTATATGTCCTCAGGTAGATAGTTTTCAGAGTCCCTCTGAGCATTCGGTGACACCTAAGTCTTCAGTGTCTTTTGAGTCTTTAGTGTCTTACTAAGTCTTCAGTATCTTCTGAGTCTTCAGTGTCTTCTGAGTCTTCAGTGTCTTCTAAGTCTTCAGAGTCTTCTTGATAATATTTGTTTCTAACATTAGTCCTGAGTAATATCTGCTGACTATACATGGTGCAGATATCTCCTGAACTATTCTATACTGAAAAATTCATCTCCCAACACAAAGTGAACGAATGAAGGCAAACAGTTGGTTTATATATGATTTGAAAACCAAATACCAAGGGCTGTGATTAAATCTCGGAAAATAGAATGAATGGCTGAAATTTAATCAGAGATTAAAGAAATCTCGAGGGTATGACTATTTTTGGCTAAATTTATGGGAAAATAGGTAAGTAGCAGTTAATAGGTTGACAAATAGATGTTTCACGATAATCGAGGTAAATGTTTGTGTTTTCTTCCAGTAAAAAATGCTCCACACATTCCCGCTTAAAAGTTCAGGTCTTTTGTCATTTATTCCAAATGATTACTGAGTGAAATAAATGTTGTGAATTAATGCATGTGTCACTATCGCTTCAGGATTATTTGAATGCATAATCCTTACTGAAATCTTGACTCAGCCAATGGTTTTGTCAAAATATCAACTCTCTGTTTATCAGTATGAATTTTCTCCATCCTTATATCCTTTTTCTCAACATGATATCTGATGAAATGATGTTTGATATCAACATCCTTACATCTGGTGTGTAATACTGGATTTTGTGTAATAGCAATTGCACTATTATTGTCACAAAATATAGGTACTTCATTGGCTATAATCTTATAATCCCTCCATTGTTGTCTGAGCCAAAGAATCTGTGCACAACAGCTTCCTGCAGCCATGTATTCAGCTTCAATAGTACTGGTTGCTACTGAGGTCTGTTTCTTTGAAAACCATGATATCAGTTTACTTCCAAGAAATTGACAAGTTCCTGTAGTGGACTTCCTGTCAATTCTTCAACCACCATAATCAGCATCTGAATAACCAGTTAATTCAAGGTTATCATAAGTTGGATACCATAATCCTCTATTCACTGTGCCTTTAAGATATTTCAGGATCTTTTTGGCAGCTTCCATGTGACTAGCCTTAGGATTAGCTTGGTATCTTGCACATATTCCAACAACAAAAGTAATATCAGGCCTACTTGCTGTGAGATATAGCAATGATCCAATGATCCCTCTATAATCAGTGTGGTTAACTGACTTGCAGTCAGGATCAGAATCCATCTTGTAGTTAGTATTTATATGAATTCTAACTGCATTACAATTCTGCACACCATATTTAGCAATCAGATCTCTGGTGTATTTTGCCTGGTTGATAAATATTCCTTCCTTAGTTTGTTTCACCTGAAGTCCTAGAAAGAAATTCATCTCCCCCATCATTGACATCTCAAACTTTCCTTTCATCAGGGCAGAGAACTTCTCACACATCAGATGATTGGGAGATCCAAATATGATCTCATCCACATAAATCTGAACTAGTAAGATATCCTTCCCATCTTCTATCCTGAACAAGGTTCTATCAACAGTTCCTTTGGTAAAACCATGGTCAGTAAGAAATTAAGAAAGAGTATCATACCATGCTCTGGGTGCTTGTTTTAGACCATACAGGGCTTTTCTTAGCCTGTAAACTTGGTCATTCTGACGAAGTCCTGGAGGTTGTTCCACATAAACCTCTTCCTTAAGCACACCATTCAGAAATGCACTTTTCACATCCATCTGGTAGATTGTGAATTTCATGTGGGCAACATATGCAAGAAACATGCTAATGGCTTCTAGTCTTGCAACAGGAGCAAAGGTTTCATCATAGTCCAAGCCTTCTTCTTGGTAATAACCTTGTGCAACTAGCCTTGCCTTGTTTCTTACAATGTTGTTGTCACATTGTGCCTCTTAGGTCTATCTACTAACTCCCAAACTTCATTTCTTGTGAACTGATTCAGCTTTTCTTGCATAGCAGTAATCCAAAACGAATCTTGAAGGGCTTCTTCAATCTCAGTAGGTTCCTTTTCAGATAGGAAGCAGCAGAATAAAACACTTTCACCATGGAACTTTCTTGTTCTAACACCTTCTGATAGATCACCCACAATTTGACTTGATGGGTGATTATCTAAACATCTTCTCCTTGATGTTCCCCCTTCAGTAGTATCCTCAACATTAGAAATGTTAGGTTCAGGTAATTCATTAAACTCAGGGAACAACAGAAAAGGAGAGAGTGAATCATCTTCCTCAGCGGAAATTCCATTCAAAACATTGTAGGTGACATTTGTTCCCCCTTGGTTGATAGATTCAGAATTTGCCTTAGCTGTGACCACATCTCCATCGGCATTACATACCTGTGTCTGAACTGGGGTTTGTTCAGATTGGTCAGCTTCAGTGTGTTGGCTTTCCTTCAGTGGAGAACTGTCATCCTGAGTTTCACCAGCTTGAGTATTTCCATTCTGAGCTTCTTTGTCTGAGTCTGACTCACTCCATTCATAGAAAGTGATTGACTTCTTCTTTCCAGGATCAGAGGATGTTTTATCATTCTTCTTCAGGCTAAGTCTGGTGATTCGTTTTGTCCGATTTCCTGAGTCATGTTCATGTTTCTTCTGAACACAAGTAGATTCATCAAAAACAACATGAGGTGTTTCTTCTACAATAAGGGTCCTACAGTTGTACACTCTGAAGGCTTTACTGAGTTCGGAGTATCCTAAGAATATTCCTTCATCAGCTTTGCTATCAAAGGTTTTCAACTGATCTTTACCATTATTGTGTATGAAACAGTTACAACCAAACACACGAAAGAAAGAAACAAGAGGCTTCCTTTCATTCCACAACTCATAAGGTGTTTTTCCTTGATCTTTTGTCAACATGGTTCTGTTCTGAGAGTAGCATGTAGTGTTGATAGATTCAGCACAAAATCTCTTAGGAATGTCAGCTTCAGCAATCATTGTTCTTGTTGGGGTTATGCTGAAAAGTATGCTTTTACTTTGTATAACCAAACTGAATTTCTTATTTATTTTACTGAAATAAATTATTTATCACATGTTGCATTAAATATGAATGAATGTTATATATATTTACTGCATACCCGTTCGATATAGTCAGTATGTGTTACGTTGTAGTTAATTTGGTGATACTAGATCACAGAAGATCAAATTAATAGTTCCTCGTGACTAAGTACAAATTCACAACCCAGATGGAAATGAACAATCCATCATGAAAGGTTGAAGTGTAAGGCTCAGATTGACTTGTCTTGACCAAGAGATTACACTAGTACATGATGATGCGCTGAATAGGACCTACAGGAGGATAAATTCTTCGGTACTGAATATACAAGAATTAGACCTCAGTGGTTCGTTATTTCTTAAACTTCGTCCCTTAAATAGGATCGTGTGAAATTAATAACTATTGCTTTGACTTATGATGGGAAGAGAATCAATGCGATTCGATACCTTGTATCTTGGGCAATATTATTGATTACATGGCGATTGCTAAGATTTATTACGGAGAATCGCGTGGAAGTACGGCTTGCTTGATTTGTCCCCTTGGTGGGCTCGAAATCTTTATCATACCAAATCTTGCAAGTGGAAATTTATTTCCGGTATGGATAATAACGTTGAGCTGTCTTTACTCCAATGACAAAGATATTAATTAATTAATGGACTAAGATAATCTTAAACGCGGGAAATAATGACCGGGAGCCATATTATTGTGAAGTCGTAATGTGGGTTAAGATGGATAGTCCAATATTAATTTTATAGTGGAGTAAATTAATATTAATGGGCTTGAATAATATTTTGGCTAAATATTAAAGCTTCATAGCCTATTGGAGGTCCAATCTTAATTCTTCTAAAGGCCCCTCAAATAGCCCAAATTAAAGTCCAATTAATGAAAAGGAGAAGAAAGTATTTTGCCTAATTTTTCACAATTATTTTCAAAAATTTGGGTAGGAGAGAGAAAAAGATTTTTTCTTGATTTTTTTGGAAAGATCTTATGGAATAAGTATTCTTGAGATACAAGTTTATCCCATAAATTCAAGAAAGGAAAAAGATCTTATTTTCTTCCTACTTGGGTGAAGATTTTCAAAAATTGTATGACAAGAAAGGAGGAGAAGATTTTGTTGGGAGATATTTTGGGAAATAGAATATATTGGATATATTCTAGATTGTATCTTGAGGAAGAAGCAAGGAAATTTCCCAATGCCCAACTAGGTCAAATTTTTGTCCCCCCTAGTCCTATAAATAGGGGATGAATTTTTCATCCCCAATTGAAATTCCATGTGTTGGAAAAATTAGAAATCCACAAAGTTGGTGGCCAAATATTTTATTTTCTCCTTTAATATTTAAATCGTTCGTTGATAATCCTCCCACTGGATTACGTTCGTGGACGTGGGACATATTTGAGAAGGCACTTTGGGTTGATCCATCGTCTCAATGGTTGTCTCTACGAGAGGTTAGTATTTATGTAATTCCTAGATTCCGCATGCTTAGGATTTACTTGAATTACGTGTACGCATGATGTTTATTTGCTTATTAATTATTATGTTGAATTTACTTAGGATTAATTCATGTTAGTAATTAATTGATTAATTTAAATATGTATTTAAATTCATCTCGAATAGATCCGGGCACCCCTAATTTCCCAACAGTTCTTGCAGCTTCTTTCAGAGTCCTATTTCTTTTTTCTACAACACCATTCTGTTGTGGGGTCCTTGCAGCTGATGTTTCATGAGCTATCCCATTTGCTACACAATAATCAGATATAATATGGTTGATAAATTCAGTGCCTTTATCTGATCTGATTTTGATCACACTAAAATTCTTTTCAATACTGAGTCTTTTCAGTAATTCAGGCAGTTTTGTCTGAGTCTCTTTCTTACTGAGTAAGAATATGACCCAAATATATCTAGAGTAGTCATCAACTACCACAAGTGTGTATATTCTGCCATTAGTGCTCACAGGTGTTACTGGACCAAAGAGATCCATATGTAACAGTTGAAGTATTCTATCAGTAGAAACTTCTACTTTGCTTTTGAATGATGCTCTAATTTGTTTTCCTTTATGACAAGCATCACATACATGATCTTTACTGAACACTTTATTGGGTAACCCCCTCACAAGTGCTAATCTTGCAAGTTTGTTCAGGGTTTTGAAGTTCAAGCGATTCATCCTTTTGTGCCATAACCAACTGGTATCAGTAGAGTTTTTTCCAACCAAGCATGTATCTTTAGGAGTTAATCTCCAATCAGCAAGATACACATTTCCTTTTCTAGTACCAGTTAGTAATATTTGTTGTGAAGCACTGTCTTTCACATAACATAAGTTCTTTGAGAACTCAACACTGAATCCCTTATCACAGAATTGACTGATAGAAAGCAAATTATGCTTTAAACCAGAAACATGTGATACACCATGGATATGAACAGAATCAACTTCAAAAGTTCCATATCCTTCAGTTTGTCCTTTGGAATTGTCTCCAAAAGTAATCTGAGGGCCTTTTTGCTCAACATAGTTAGTGAGTAATTGTTTATATCCTGTCATGTGCCTTGAACATCCACTGTCCAGATAACATGCAGTAGGAGTCATTTCACTTCCACTCATCAGGGCTATGTTGTCTTCATTCAGCTTAGTGTCCTTCTCCTTCACCTGAAAAACATATCAAGTCTTAGGTACCCATTTGGTGTAGGGTCCTACCAGGTTAGCTGTACCTTTTGGAACCCAAATCTATTTGATAACTCTAATTACTTTAGAGTAGCTGATTTGTCTTCCATAAACATCTACATACACATTCACCACCCTACGTGCCTTGGCAGTATCCTGTGTATGAGTGTCAGCCTTAGCATGAACATGAGCCTTAGAGTTCTTCTTGGGTTCAAGCCTCTTGTTCCAATGCTTTGGCCTTGGTGCAGCTGGTCTATGTCTCTGCTGACTTGGGTTCAGGAAACCTTTACCCTTAGGCAAGTGGGGTTTAGGTTGTCTGTACTGAAATTTTGGTCTTTCGGTATTTTGAGGACTTGGTCTCCTCAGTTGAGAATATCTCTGCTGAGTGTTTCTCTTCTGAAGATTCCTATGATGGTTCAGTGTAGATTTCTTTAGGTTGGTATTCTTAGCCTGAGGCTTCGAAGTACTGGCATGAGGATTTCCTACTGAGTGTTCAGGCTTTCTTGCCTTTGCCCGAGGTTTGGGCTTTCTTTCCTGAACCTTCAGTTTTTCTGAAACCATAGGTCCTTTACCCTTGTCTAAAACACGAGGTTGTTCTTCAATAAGAAGGTCAGTACAAACCACCGGTTTAACAAAGACAGTCTTAGTGCTACTAGAAGAAGAAACATTCAGATGACCTTGTGAGGTTCCCCTGGATTATATCTCAATCCAGCCTTTATAGTTGCAGGTCTTTGATAACTCTGAATTTCATCTATTGCTTTATATGCAGAATTCAATTGAGCTACCTTTCTCCGCAAGCTATCCTTACTTTTCTTTAGAGTTTCATGTTTCTCAAAGAGGTCATTGAATTCAGTCCTGATTAGCTGATTTTCCTCAGTGGATTTCTCTAACTTTCCTTTCAGGACATCTACCACTTTCTCTTTCTCTGAGAGCTGTACTTTCAGAACATCCAGTTCATCTGTAGTTCCCATTAATTGAGAAGTGATCTCAGTAGCATTAGAGTTTTTCCACTTCAGATTCTCAGTAGTCAGTTCCTTATTCTGCTCTTGAGTTTCTATGAACAGTTCTTGTAACACAGAATAGTCCTTCATAAGATTCTCAAAAGAATCCATCAGGTCAAAATTACTGGTTACAGATGAACTATATAACTCAGGTGCTTGTGTAGGAGCAGCAACAGAGATAGAATAATTTACCTCATCTATGGCAACAAGACAGACATCATCCTTGTCAGTATCTGAGAACATTTCTTCTGAAGAACTGGACCCTTCTTCAGATTGTTCTTCTTCTTCAGCAACCATGGCCTTCTTGCATGAATTCTTTTTGTCTCTTTTGGCTTGCCTTTCCTTTCTTTCCTTGGCACTCAGCTCAGGACAATCATACTGGAAGTGACCCCTCTTTTTGAAGTTATAGCATCTGTTGGTATCATCATCCTGATCAGTACTCTCCTCCTTGGTCTTGGAGTCCTTCTTTCTGGATGAAGATCCTTCAGTTTTGTGGTCCTTCCTCTTTTCAGTGGATTTGTCCTCAGCTTCTGAGTTGTTCCTGTTCTTGTATCTGTTATTTTTGTAGTACTTCTTGTACTTTTCAAATCTACTATTTAGTCTTTCAAACCTCCTTGCCAATAATACTAGCTTATCCTCATACTCATCCTGATTTTTGGCAGGTGAGTTATCAAACTCTCTAGCTTTACAGGGTTTTTCTTTAGCTTTGAAAGCTACATTTTTGCTAGATTAAGATTCATCTTTGCTGTCAGATTTCTTTGTTTTCTTATCAATTACAAATTCATAAGCTTTCAGTTCAGAGAAAACTTGTTGGCATGGCATAGAATCAATATTTTTGGCGTTTTCAATCACCACAGCATGTATATCTCATTTCTTAGACAATCCTCTAAGAATTTTCAGTGTCACTTCTCTTTTTGGGTATCTTTTCCCAAGAGCATTCAGATCAATCATGATACTAGTAAATCTGACTTCCAGTTTATCAATGGATTCACCATCTTCCATTTCAAAACTGTCAAACTTTGCAATGGCAACAGATAGTTTATTTTCTTTGATATTATCTGTGCCTTGACACTTGATAGCAAGTGTGTCCCATATTTCTTTAGCAGTTTCACAATGAGAAATCACCCCCATAACACCATCATCAATAGTGATGTATAGAGATCTTTAGCAATATAGTGTAAGTTGACTAACTTTCTCTCATCAGGAGTAAGTTGGTCATCAGACTTAGGAAGTTCATCTCTGGGATCATGTTTCTCAGCATCAGTAATTCTGGGATTCACAACAGTGTACTCAAATGGTCCTTGAGAGATCACTCTCCACATTCTTTCATGCTTAGAATACAGATGTGCCTGCATTCTCAATCTCCATAAATCATAGTTCTCAACAGAGAACATAGGAATTTTCTTAGAAGGCATGATGAATGAGCCTTGTAAGATATCAACAGTAAGATCTATTCAGTAGACCACCAAAGTCTCTCAACAAACAAGACTATGGCTACCAAAGCAAGTGGTCAAAATGAACCACTGCTCTGATACCACTTGTTGGTCCCGGTGTAACGAGTCTTACAAGTGTATGGGGGGGGGAAATACACGTGTTCAATGGTGTTTTAAATCTTTTCTTTACACTAAAATCAGCGGGTCAGGATGTCCTGAGACTTAGCCCTGAGAAGCACAAATAGCCCTGAGTCAAAGTCTACTGAGACAATGATCTTGAGCAGCTTTCAGTAGCTTCAGATTAGCCCAACTGATTCTGAGATTTTATCAGAGTCCTGAGAAGCTTGGATCAGATAACTATCTTACTGAATACTCAGTAGAGTTTGTTCAGTTTGATAATTATCTGTTCTAGCTTATCAAGGGTGCGAAATGTGTTGGCCCTAGGTTTATACTAGTTTTATCTTGCTGAAAATATTTTCCTTAGTAAATCAGTGGTTAAGGCTGTGATCAATTCAATGCACACTCAGTGGATTGATTCCAACTGAATATCAGGAAAATCTATGCTTTCAGCGAAAATATGCAATAGTTAAAATGCAAAGCAAAAAGCAAACAACACAGTAAATTATAGTGGTTCAGAGGCAAAGGTCCTACGTCCACTCTCTCTGATCCTTAGAAAAATTCCTTAACTCACTACTACTACTTCCTCAAGCTTTCAGACTGAACTCAGCAGCTTACTAACTTTCTACAATGAGTTTTTTGGCTGAACTACTGCAGCTTACTAACTCAAAAACACCCAAGCTTTCAGACTGTCTTAAATAGCTTACTAACTTCTCCTCAAGAGTTTTCTGGCTGCACTCAACTGCAACTTACTCACTCTTTACAACTCTCACTCTCCAACAATCACACACTCAAACTACCTAGCAATTGGGTTTGGGGTTTGGTTGGTTTCCAACTAAGGTGAGATATCCTTTGACAATAATAACAGATTCAAAGGCTAGGATATCTCTTACTAAGCTTTGGATGTATAAAAATTCTTGGCTTAGTGAATGAGCTCTCTTCAATGTGAAACACTTGGGAAATCTTAGGTTTTTCGAGTGCTTCAAATGTAAGAATACGAATGAGCTCTGGAGTTGCTTGATTTCCCGTAACCTTGCAATGGTGAAGGTTACTGGTATTTATAGGCAACTCTCCAAGGTTACTCTTGAAAAACTATCCGTTGGAAGATATAGCATCAAGGGTTTCCTCTTTTGTTTATTGATGAACGACTATTTCTAGGGTTAGAACGCACCCTTGCATGTTTTAGGAAATATGCAGCCACGTAGCCAATCACCAACTTCTGTGAACTGGAAGATATCAGCCCTGACATTTCTTCAGTGAGATGTCGCTTTCAGTGTCAGTAAAGTATGTTGTTGTTGCCTCCTCATTGGTCGAAATTGTCCTTTGAACAGAGACAAACAAAACGGCTCCTTTTAGGTAAACCTTACTGAGCTGATATGTTCCTTAATGTCCACGAATATCTAACATTCTGTTTGTTTGTACTAAGAATGAACATAAAACTATTTACTCAAAATAGTTGTTCAGGGTCTTTTTGATCAGTACAAAACAATCTTCAGGATCTTTGGTCTTCAGGATCTTCTGTCTTCAGGATTCTTCTGTCTACATGATTCTTCTGTCTTCAGGATTCTTCTGAGCTACTCACGAACTTCTGAGTTCTTTAGCAAAAAATTAAAGCAAACCTATTTCACCCTGATCTATATCTGTTGACTATACAGAGTTGTAGGTCCCGAACGGGTTAAGTGAGGGCAGAAGTCTAGAGGGGAGGGGTGAATAGACTTCTGAAAAAACTTTTAGATGCGGTCAGTGTGAGAGCGGAATGCTTTGATCAGTCGATGTGAATCGGTTTGGTCGATAACCAACTTCTTGAGCAACGCGAAAAGCGGTCGATTCGGTAACTATCAGATTAACTGATGTGTGCGGAAGCTTAAGTTTTACCCGTGAAAAACCAGTTTGTATAAATCAGATTCCAAGTTTTATCTTTTTAATCAGATGACGAAATTTTCAAATCGTCGGATCGAAGCTTGGTCTTTGTCGATCTTAACTTAGAATGTATCGCTTTAAGATTGTGCGATGTGAGAGCGATTAATCAAAGCAATAAAGGCACACAAGATTTATAGTGGTTCGGACAAACCGATCCCTCGTCCCACTCTTCCCTTTCTGAGGGCACCAACTTAACCGACTTAACCGACCGATTTAGATTAGATTAGTGTGTTAGTCCAACACAAGACACCAACAGATGTTTTAAGAGTTCTCACTCAACCGATCCTGTAAATCAAGATTAGAAACCCTAGATCGAAATCTTGCTAAACAACTTATCCTAACTTGGGGGTTTGGGTAAGATTGTTGAGGTTCCAACTATGAAATCTTTCCTCATGATATAAGCGACTGATAGCTAGATGAAAAGATTTCTTGCTAAGAACTTATGGGATGAACACAATATAAAATAAGCTTGTTGTTGTGTTCTTCGTATGCGAAATCGACTATAGTTTGAGCTTCTTGATTATGTTGTTTGTCCAAGCATTTCCGTGTTTCACTCAAGTGTGATCCCATATTTATAGACCTTGAGATCAAAGAGCCGTTGGAGAGCAATTTGAATCTCGAAATATTTTTAGGTAGAGTTGCGTGCTTGATGTGGCGTGCTTCAGAACGGCATGGCTAAAAGTTTATAAATAGTTTGAGAGAAACAACATCGAATCCCATGATGTCGGCTCTGTTCATACGTGTTTCTTCCTTATTGGATGAAAGCCTTGCTTTGCAAGTGTTGTTCCTCCAACTAAGGTTGGTATTCATCTTGTTCGGATCGCGACGTATGATAAGATGAAACATCGATTTTCATCTTATGAGCCGATCCGATCGATCTGACCAATCGATCCACTGATGGAGTCTTCGGCTTTGACTTAGCTTCAACCGGGTGACTCCGGCCGATGTAGGTCTTCCGGTCTTATCTTCCGGAAGTCATCGATCTTCGAGTATTGGAGGTTTGAGCTTCATGACTTCCAATAGTTATCCGACTAGATCGATTCGATCGATCTTCCGCTCGCTTTAGCGTTACGCTCTCATTTGGATATCGAACTTTCTTCCGATTCTTGAGATCGACCTTTACATATTGAGTTCCCCCTCAATATGTGACCTATCTATTACATCGGTTTTTCTATACAATCATTATCAACCCGGTCTCCTATAGCATAATGTAAACATCGGTCGACCTAACAGTCCGACTTGGTCCTATTACATGTGTTTTTGGAACTTTCATCAAAACTATAAATTTCCCAACAATTTCCCCTTTTGATGAAACCAAAACACTTGAGAAAACAAAATGTTGATAAGTATAGAAATGATTAAAAGAGCAAGTAATCGGAAGACAAAGAGATTTTGTCTTGGGATCGAAAAAAATAAACTTTTCATTAGATATGATGATTACATGTTACATCGAAAAAGTTTTGAATTTAAAAAGTCACGATCCCTAGGCGTCTTCCGAATCTTCACTCCTTGGGCTTGTATCCTTCCGGCATTTCTCTTTGGTCTTGTGGAATGTTGAAAATCGATAGAGTTTCCATTTGACATCGATTATCCGCACTTGATCGATTATCTGCGATTTGCTCAAGATGTCAAAGTAGAATCTCTCAAATGCCATCTGTCAAATGAGCCATCTGCCTTCTTTGAGTATATTAACGAGATCATACTCTTGGCGAGATATCTTTACATTTATAAGCTTGGCCTCATTTTCCGGATACTTGAAAAAAGTGCGGATATTTATTCTCAGAACCAGTTGAGGAACTCATCATCCGGTGATTCTTCTTTGGAACAAGATCAAGGACAAAGGCATCTAGAAGCCATTCACTTACGATCTTATTCCATTCCTCAAACCTCTTAGCGTGTGCGGCATTTTTTTTTAGTATGATCTCGTCGACTCTTTGGCGGCAACCGAGGTTACAGTGCGAATTTTCGATTTAATCCTTTCTTAGCCCTTGATTTGAACTTCGTTTCAACCCTTCGCTTGTGCCCGTTTTTACGTCCTTTTTTCTTCTTCACCATCATCCGCTCTTTTGGACAATTTTACACTAGCTCCTTATCACCAGATTGTCGACTAGTCAGTCTTCGTGACTGACTTTCCGGTCCGAGTAATCGGTCCAGATTTTGATGTCCCAAAGACACCCCAAAGGCAACCTTTCTTGCAATTGAGCTTTGTCCATGGGCCTTGTCTTCGATGTGTCATTGGTTTCTCGAGATCCTTCCCCCTTTTTGGTTTGATCAAAAAGCGCATTGAGTGGGAAGTCGAGACCCCAAAGTTGATCGACAATGCCCCTTTAGATCATTAGCGCAGATAAACACGAAAGATTGAGTTTGTCGGTTCCGAGCGGTTTGTGTCGATTCTTTCTTGGCGGTTTCCATTGTAGCGAAGAGAGTGTCCAAATCATTTTATCAAATTTCTCTTCGATAACTTTCGAGCCTTTTCTCGATGGCGTCGAAAAAAGAAGATTGATTTTGATCCACTGTTTTGACTTGTCATCAACTCGATTTTTGTAAGCTCGGCGAATATGGTGGTCATAGATTGGGAGAACTGATCTCGATTGCTTCGATTTGTTTGAGGCGGATTTGTCTACGATCGATTAAGACTCCCTCAATCTCTTCTTTTCGGAGATCTTTGAGACAAGATCCGATCTCCTGAAGTTGATCGATGGTGATTTGAGATGTAGGAATTGGATCCATCACTTGATCGAGTTTCGATTGTTTGTGCCTCCGGTGGTTGGTCGTGAACTGCAGCACCAGTTCCACTTTCATCGGCAGCTCCGGCATTCACCATTTCAGCGTCTGTTCCTGGAGCTTCTTGAGCAGTCTCCAGCTTCTCTTCTTCCGACAATTCCAACTTCCTGTGGATCAGAGCTTTCACAGATTTATCAGATATGAGCTCAGCTGGTGATCCCACTTTGGCAGACTTCCTCATATCGAAGTCAAAATCTGCGAACTCATCCGCACCACCCATCTGTTCAACAAGTAAGATAAGATCCGAGAAGCTTTTTAATCTGAGATCTCTCCAGCAGGATCTCCATGACTTCTTCTCTCGATGGCGGGATGGGCGACCCGGTTGTGGATACATCTCATCAATCTCGTTCAATTCTTAGTCGACCATTTTTCCGGTGATGGTCTTTGTTGATCTGGATCTGAAATTATCTGTCCGGATTCATTGGATGAGATGTGGAAGCTTACGGTTGTGCTTGAGTCGGCGGAAGTTATCTCGATTGGTTCGACTGCGATGTGGATTCTGCTTGTAGTGGCGATTGTATCTGGTTCGGAGTTCATGAAATAGTGAACTAGCGATGAGACATGCTCTCTGCGACCTTTAGTCCGGCGGTTAATCGGCTTGAGGTTGAGGAGAAATAGATTTATCGAACTTTGTGCTTCTACCTCGGTCGTTCTGGCGAGCCCTCGGGTTGAGAAGCTTGCTGTCGATTCTGTTCTCTGTTGCGCCCTTTTGATTCTGTTACTTTTTCTTCTTCGACTCATCTTCTAGTCTTTAGAGTCGGGGTAGGTTGCTTGCTTTCTTTGGCCTCTTCTCGCAGGCCTTCACCGGTTTTCGTTTCTTTTTTTACGTAGAACAACCCCGGGTGTGGATGAGGCCGGGTTCTTTGCTCTTTCCTTTCTTGATTTTGTTGGAGTGGGCTCCTTGTCATCGTCACAGTGGCCCATATATAAGCTGAAGTTGATGAGAGGAAGGCATTGTAGGACTTGATCCATTACGATTCCATTCGGTAATTGGCGGTTTGTCTTTCAATATAAGCGCAACCTTGTTGAGATTGGCGACTCTCTTTTTTCGAAAAGACCTCCCCGGATTCATTGACTCCAAATTTTTCGTGTTCTTGGAGCAAGATGGCTTTTCGAAGCCGTGCCAATTGATGTTCCGAGCCCCATCAATTATTCTTTGCCATCTTTGTACATTTTGATGATGTGAGAGCATCTGGGCTAAATGAGATTCCCATGATCGTTCTTGATAGAATGTCAAACAAAGATCATACTTTCTTTTGAGCATTGGCACGATGAATCCGGTACCGAATGTTTGTCGACCTCTCTTAAGAGCTCCTCTCGATTTCTTCATCCTCATTCTCCTGTGTAGTGTGCGGTGAGATTCGCCCCTTTTAGCAAGGTGAGCAGACAGTGATGTCCGCATTTGTCGATCGATTTCTTCTCCGTTGACCGTCGACATCGGTTCGTCTCCTCGGTTTTTTTTCAGATCCACACTCAAATTTCGCAAGAATTGAAGTGCTTCATCTTTGCATCACCGATTGCGATGAGCGAGAGCAATATGTTTCGATCGGCCTTCTTGAAATTTGTTCCACCTCCATGGATTCGAGAATCCTCGGTGGTTCCAAACCGAATCGAACTTATCCTCAAAGATCTTCGTTGCGATTCGCATAATTGCACATGATCTTTCCAAGTCCATGAGTGGCCATCTACAGTGAGATAGACTCATTAAATTTGTGCATAATCAATATCAATATCATTCCGCGGAAAACAAAAAAAAGGCAATGAAGCATAAATTCAAAAACAACTTTTGAAAACAATGTTTTTAACGGAAAGAAAGATTCATTATTAAGCTTAAAAAGAAAATATTACCGATTCAAATTTTCGAGAAGATTTTGAACTCTAAGAAATCGTTTTGAAACGTAGAGAAAAAATTTGAAGTTTTTCAATGAGAGTAATGCAAGTTTGTGAAGCGTAAAAACTCGTAAGGTTTGATGAATCTTATATAGAGGCGGAGGGTACAATAAGACAAGATTTTGAAGATCAATCGTTTTGAAAAAAGATTATGCGCTCAGATTTAGCGGTTTTGATCGTAGGGTTGGGAAAACGACGTACACAAAAAAACTTTTGGATTTAAAAAGCACGATCAAGTAGCGGTTAATACATGTACCCCACGTCCGCATTAATTGATTTGCAGAGTACACGTCCACAAGGATAGTGGGTACAAGAAAATCAAATAATATCGATATCGATCCGATAAATAAGTAAAGAACAAGAGAAGAGAGATCGTGATCCCGGTTGATGATGTTGTTATCGATCAATATTACTTGTCAATGTTGATTCCACTTGTTGATCTTAATCATTCTCGCCTAAGCCTTAAGAAATTTCCCAACCGATCCTTTTAACCGATCTTCTCCAAATAGATCGATTTGTTGAAACTTGAGCTTAGTGATCTTTCCTTGAGTACGTCCCGATTTCCTTTTGATCCTCCTTGATCGGTTGAAGTTCCCCTTCAACCGATATTTCTGACATAGACCGATATATCGATTTATTGGAGTTTCGTGCTCACCGATCTCTCTCATCCGATCATGCTTGTAAGTAATCGATTTTGGTTGACCTCATCCGATTCTTTTTTCGAGATTAAGCCAATTCTTGGGATAAGTGTTACCGCCAAAACTTAGTCTAGAGTAGTAGCTTCTATTCCCTAAGTAGGCGTGATTGACATCGTAAATATCGTCCGAATCTCTCGATATGTCAATCAACCGTAAATTTATCCAATTATCGATCAGCGTGATTTCTACATTTGCAGTCCTTTTGATGCAAATTTCTCGGATAGGCTTCTTGAAATGAAAATTGCATTTGCATCCTTGCTTGGCCTCTATAAATTGGACCAATGTTTTTACACAACATCACCCATTCACCATACTTATCTTCTTTGTAAGAATCATGTATCTTGGTGAACCCTTGTTTCCGGTGAGACTTCCTGCAAACACTTTTACACCCTTTTATATGGTTTCATCTTCTCAAATCAACCCTTTGCATCCCTTATTGCTGTTTTCTTCATCATCTTTGATTTCACATACGATTCTTTGCAAAAGCTTCTCTACCACCGTATGGCGGATCTGCTTTATTGCAACCGAGAAGACACTTCTCCTAACCGTATGCACCTTGTGTGTCTATCTGGATGACGTAACGGAACCATCGGACTTAGTCTCGGTATAAAATATCTTGACACATGTGCCCATGAGATCGATGACCAACTCTTTGGCACACGTGCTCCATTCAACAATTTGGAGAGCCCTACTACTCCTCCTTTTTAGGGCTCGGGCTTAAGAATCCTATCAAGGCTTCACGTCGCTCGGTTTTCTTGATCTTGACTTTTTATGACCGCCTTGGGATTCTGTTCTTTAAAGCCTCTCTCACCCCCTTGTTAAGTGGGGGAAAATGAGAGTTTAAAATCTCTCTCTTTCCTTCACTTCTGGGGTTAGGATGAGGGTTTAGGGTTTTAGGTGTAGGATTTTGGTTAACATTTATGTATTGACCTCCCCGGTCTTCTTGTACTTGTAACTTCGTAATGTAACCTCACCTTCGGTTTTTATCAATGAAAAGTTCTGTTATTTCATTGTTGTGTAAATTCCTGCTTTCTTATGCGATTGATAGCTTCTTAATCTCTGAATCTTGCTTGTTGAATATCAGCTAAAACGAATCACAAAGAAATACTATAACCAAATTGATTTAATCAGATAATCCTTTAAACTGAGCATTTTCCTTAAATCTGATAAACCTTGAATCGATCGTTTTTTTAACCGATAGACTTTAAATCGATAAACTAAAATCGATCGGTTCCTTTGGATCCGGTAGGTGTATGTCCGATCGATTTTTTGCTTATCGATCTCTTGAGATCGATTAAGATACCAAACTCAACTGATTTCTCTCGATCTGGTTAGTCTCTTAACCAGCTAGTTCTGGAGAGCATTCCATCAAACATTTTTGGTGACATTTCTCCAAGATCTAGAAGTCCTAGCTCATTGCATAAATCTCTGAATCTGATCTCAGCTAGTGGCTTGGTTAGAATATCAGCCTTCTGTATATCAGTATGAATCTTTTCCATTCTGATATTCTTCTTTTCAACGTGATCTCTTATGAAGTGGTGTCTGACATCTACATGCTTGCATCTTGTATGTAGAACTGGATTCTGAGTGATTGCAATAGCACTATTATCACTGCGAGAATATATAGGTACGTTCTTAGCTTCAATGTTGTAATCCTCACCGGCCGATCGAGCGAGAGATTGGGAACAACGACTTCTGCAGCCATATATTCGCCTTGATTGTTGATGTCGAATCGATGTCCTTTTTTGAAAACCACGAGATCAGTTTACTTCCTAAGAACTGACATGTTCCTGAGGTTGATTTTCTGTCGATCTTGCAACCTCCATAATCAGAATCAGAATACCCACTAAGCTCTAGATTATCATCTGATGGGTAGAATAAACCAAGGTTTATTGTTCCCTTCAGATACTTAAGAATCCGCTTAGCTGCTTCTAGGTGGCTGACCATTGGATTTGCCTGAAATCTGGCACATACACCTACTGCGAAAGTGATATCTGGTCTGCTGGCAGTCAGGTATAATAAAGATCCAATGAGAGCCCTATATTCCTTCTGATTTGTTTTCTGACCGGCCTCATCTGGATCCATCTTGAATCCAGTCATCATAGGAATTTTGGCTTCCTTACTATTTTGAATTCCAAACTTAGCCAAAATATTCCTAGTGTACTTTGCTTGGCAGATGAATATCCCTTCTGAACTTTGTTTAACTTGGAGACCTAGAAAGTAATTCATCTGACCCATCATGGACATCTCGAATTTCCCTTGCATCAGTTTGCTGAATCTTTCACATAGGCTCTTGTTAGGAGATCCGAAGATGATGTCGTCCACGTAAATCTGAACCATCAGAATATCTTCTCCATTTCTATTTCTGAATAAGGTTACATCCCAATTGCTCCTTTAGTGAACCCACTTTCGATCAAGAACCGAGAGAGTGTATCATACCGAGCTCATGAACTGTTTTCAACCATAAAGAGCTTTTCTTAAACGATACACTTGGTTGCCCTTTTCAAAGCCTGGAGGTTGTTCGACATAAACTTCCTCCGCTAGTACCCCGTTTAAGAAAGCACTCTTTACGTCCATCTGATACACAGTGAACCCTCTGTGGGAAGCATAAGCCAGAAACAGCCGAATGGCTTCAAGGCGAGCGACTGGTGCAAAGGTCTCATCGTAATCAATTCCTTCTGATTGTGAATACCCCTTAGCAACAAGTCTTGCCTTATTTCTGGTGATAACATTTTTCTCATCTCTCTTGTTCTTGAAGATCCATTTCGTGCCAATTACGTCTTGATGGCCTGGTCTGTCTACTAGTTCCCATACTTCATTTCTCTCGAACTGTTCCAGCTCCTCCTGCATGGCTAGAATCCAGTTTGCGTCTTGTAATGCTTCCTCGATTGTAGTCGGTTCCTTCATAGAACGGATAACAAAGAATACATGGCACTTTCACCAATCTGATGTCTAGTTTTAATTTTATCAGACGGGTCTCCAATTATCAGATCAGTTGGATGACTGGTTATCCAGGTCCTTCTGTTCTGATTTGCGTCGGTTTTGAGAACATCGTCCGTTTCTGATAAAATCTTATTACTAGTGATTGGGAGTGGTGCAGGGTTATGGTCCACTTGATAAGAACAAGTCTCAGCTGATGTTGGAATCATCATGTGCTGATGTCTGTTCGTGAGAACTTCGAGTTCCCCCGAACCGGATGGTTCGATTCTTCTTATCTCGGTGAATCGGCTTTTTTCATCGACAGTTGTTCGTACCTTAGGATCTGATTGATCTGGTGAATCAGCTAGATCTGGAATGTAAATTGATACAGTTTCTGATCCTTTATCCTTGATCGTTAGCTGATCCATTTTCTGAATATCAGGTTCTGGTAGATCAGGTACTTCTTGTTCTGAGGCAGATTTCTCTTGATCAGAAGATGCTTCATCAAAGGCTACATGGGGTGTTTCTTCCACAACAAGGGTTCGTTTGTTGTAGACCCTGAAGGCTTTGCTAGATGAGGAATACCCTAGAAATATACCCTCATCAGACTTAGCCTCAAAGGTCTTCAACTGACTTTTCCCATTGTTATGTATGAAACACTTGCACCCAAAAACATGGAAGTAAGAAACACGAGGTTTTCTGCCCTTCCACAGTTCATAGGGTGTTTTGTAGTGAGCCTTAGTCGAGACATCTGCTTACTGCGTATGGCATGCGATGTTGATTATACGCTTGAAATGGTTTGGTATCGCATGTTCAAATTAACATTGTTCGAAAGCGAACTTCTTTGAGAGTTCTGTTTCTCCGCTCGGCTACTCCATTACATTGTGGGCGTCCTCGCGGTGATGTTTCATCTTTGTATACCAAACTTAGAGCAAAAATCGGTAATAAAGGAGTTCGAAAATTCATACCTTTATCCGATCCCCGATTTTTACTACTGGCCGACACCCTTCTCATTTTGTAATCTTCTTAGTAGCTCGGGTATCTTGGTTGTCGCCTCATTCTTCTTATGTAAGAATATAACCCGTAAACTTGGAATAGTCATCCACGATTACCGAGTGTATTTCAGCGTCCGTTGAGGATCGATGGTGTAATCGGGTCCAAACAGATCCATATGAAGCATTTGCGCAAAAGATCTGCTTTGGATCTTTGATCCTAAATTCCTTTGAATGAAGCTTTGACTGTTTTCCCTTCCCGACATGCAAAGACATGTCCGATCCTTTGAGAACACTTCATTCGGAAGTCCTTCCACTAGAGACATCCTAGCTATCTTATTAAGAGTTTTAAAGTTCAGATGGCTCATTCTTTTGTGCCAGAGCCAACTGCTACTTTTGGAACTCTTAACAATCAGGCATGCATTTCTTGGACAACTGTTCCAATCACCGTAGATCGTCCCTTTTCTTGAACCAGATTAGCAATATCCGTTGGTGACTCGATTCTTGATAGTGCATTGATCGATCGAGAACTCAACACTTTGAATCCGTTGTCGCGAGAATTGTGAAACCGATAATAGGTTGTGCTTCGGACCTTCGACATCTGAGACTCCAAGCCACTTGTACATCATCATTCTCTAAGGTTAGAACCCTTTGGTATAACCAAAGTTATCATCACCGAAAGAGTACACGCTGGCCTTTTCTATGTAGGAACTGAGGAGATGTTTGCTTCGAGTCATGTGCCTTGAGCATCCACTATCGATGTACCAGATAGTTGCTTGCACACCTCCTTTGTTGGCGAGACCCACGCGAACCTGCAATCAGATCAGGTTTTAGGTACCCCTTTCGGATTGGGTCCTGAGGGTTAGGTTTGGATTTGGGGATCCATACAAACAGAGCACTTCTATGGTGATCAGTCAGATCAGAAGGCTGATTTGTCTCCCATACCTGTAACATAATCATACTTATCCTCATATGCTTTCTTGATTTGTATGATTACTTGTGTGAACCTTGGATGACTTAGAAGACTTATGATTTACCTTTTCAGTTTGTCTTCTTTTTATCCAGTGTGGTTCAGGTGCAGTAGCCCTAAATTTCTGACTATAGGGGTAGGTACGACTGCTACCATCAAAAGATTCATATCCTTTTCGCATAGATGATTTTCGCAGTTTACCTGAAGCATGCTTATTAGGCAGCTGACCTTGACTGGGTCTCAGATTAGACTTCCCTTTTTGTAGGTTGTCTTTTTACGATTCTGATCTGTTGATCGAGTTGAGGTTTCTTCGTAAGAACCGGTTCTTCCGTTGATTCCTCGGTGATGCTTTTACCGTTGGGGTCCATTTCTGTTCCTTTTACGGTTGGGCACTTGCCTTACCCGCTCAACCGGTCTCTTACCCCTATTAGATACAAGTTTAGCTTTTGGTATCTTTTTTTTAAATTAAATGACATTACACCTTTACGAGATGAATCGATCGGGGCTTTTGAGGATGTGGAGGGTTTCTCATAGCCAAGTCCTCCTTATCAATCTTTACTTTCGAAAATAGGCGTTCATGTCTTTAACGGTTTGAGATGATTTTGAAAAACATCTATTTTCTTCGCAGATTTTCCTCGGAGGATTTCGGACTTTCATGCATTCGAATAGCTCATCGAATTTTGCTTGCAAGATTTTGAAGTCATCGACTTTCTTTGTCTGTTAATTTCCATCTGTTCTTTGATCTGCTTTTCTGATCGAAGCTTTAACCGAGAATTTTAAATTCCTCGATTACCTTCTACGGCGGTTTAGAATCTAAGTTCGAAGGTTTTTCGAGATCATTTTCTTGACAAAAAGTGATTATTTACGATCCTCGACTTATCATTCTCGGCTTCCACAATAGCATAAGTTTCTCTTGCATTGGAGAGATCTTCAAGCAATTGCTCGAGTAGAGCCTGCAGTCAATCTCTCCGGCGGTGTGCTAATGATAAGCAGTGTAGAAGCGAGCGAAGGGGGTTTTGGAGGTTACCTCGACCGGTCCTCCCCGCCATCGGCAGAGTTCATCATCGTCGGCGAGAATATTAGATCTTCTTTTTCATAGAAGTCGGCGGCCTTCTTGTCGCGTGAAGTCTTCTCTGAAGGAGTATCCGGAGTCCTCGGAGGCGAGATAGGAATCGTCAATTCTGACGTGTCGAAACCATGGCTCTTACGTCTCTATACCGTTTTTTCTCTTTTGTTCCTCTTTTCTTCCCTCTCTCTCGGCGTCAGTGCAGGCGATCGTCTTTATAGTGACTGGCTTCTCCTTCGATTGAAGCACGCTCTCCGGATCCACTGTTCCTTTCCTTCCGGTGAATCACTCATTCATATGACCTATCGGTGATTTCCTTTTCCGATAGTAGTCGAAGTTTCTTCTATCGATTGGTTATCTCTTCCTTCCTTCGCGTCGACTATCTCTTTCCCTTTCATCTCTGTGATCCCTCCGATCATCAGATCTGGTTCTTTCTGGAGATCTATTGTCTGATCTCCTATCTCGTCCTCGGCTATGTTGATAGTCCTTATAGAATCTTCGATACTTACCAAGTTGTATATCTGACTTCTCAAGCTTCCTGGTAAGCAACGAGATCTGTTCTGCCTGACTTAATATATTTCCAATGGGTTCATTGGCCTTTGTTCTGCTACCGGTTGCCTTGAAAGCAACTGATTTTGAAGTCGAGGTTTCAGCAGGGACCTCGTCTTCATCAGCTTGACCTCTTTCAATCAGGTCGAACTCGTGAGCTTTAAGACTCAAGAACAAGCTACTAGGTTTCATTCTTGAAATGTCCTGGCAATCTTTGATTACCGTGACCTTCATGTCCCACTTCTTGGTGAGAGACCTTAGGATCTTATAGTTGATATCTTTATCAGACATCTCTCTACCAAGTTCTCGAAGCTTGTTTATAGACATTGTAATTCTTCCATCGAGTTCGTTGATGGTTTCGTTGGGCAGCATCTTCAGTTTCTCGAACTTCACCAGTTCGGCTTGAAGACTATCTTTTTATCTGCTCATTTCCCTCGCGAGATCTCGGCGAGTATCCCACATTGCTTTTCGATTTGAGATACTTAATCTTCTCTTTGGTGACCTTATCCATTGTCTTCATGATGATATGTCTTGCAATGGTGTCCGTGAGTATGCGCTTTTCTTTCTTACGTGTCCATCGTATTTGGGATTTTTTCACAGACTTCACGTGGGAAAATCCGGATCTCCTCCATTGCGAGGATTGTCGTAGTAAATGATGATGGGTCCTCTCTCGATGACTTCCATCATTCTGCCACTGATCGAGCCTAGATGGTTGGACATATATATGGCCCAATCTGCATACTCATCAATTGAGAACTTCGGCAGATCATGATACATACCGGACGTGTTATCCATGCTGAGTGATTTTGGAAAATGAATGAGTTTTTAAAACGGTTTTTCAAGATCAGTTCAGATGACCACAATGACACAGAGTCAGTGGTCGGAAGAACCAACCGCTCTGATACCACTTGTAGGTCCCGAATCCAAGTGAGGCGTAAGTCTAGAGGGAGGGTGAATAGACTTAAAAAACTTTTCGTCGGGTCAGTGTGAGAGCGGATAGCCCCGATCAGAGTGCGAGTGAATCAGTTTGGTCTGATAACCAACTTACTGAACGCCTGAAAACAGATCAGTTCGGTAACTATCAGATTAACTGATGTGTGCGGAAGCTTAAGTTTTACCCGTGAAAAACCAGTTTGTATAAATCAGATTCCAAGTTTTATCTTTTTAATCAGATGACAGAAATTTCAGGTCCGATCAGATCAGAAGCTTGGTGCTGTCTGATCTTAACTTAGAATGTATGCGCTTTAAGATTGTGCGATGTGAGAGCGCTTAATCAAAGCAAAGAAGGCACAAAGATTTATAGTGGTTCGGACAAACCAAATCCCTACGTCCCACTCTTCCCTTTCTACAAGGGCACCAACTTAACCGACTTAACCGAATGGACTTAGATTAGTGTGTTAGTCCAACACAAGACACCAACAGATGTTTTAAGAGTTCTCACTCAACCGATCCCGTAAATCGATCTTTAGAAACCCTAGATCGAATCTTGCTAAACAACTTATCCTAACTTGGGGGTTTGGGTAAGATTGTTGAGGTTCCAACTATGAAATCTTTCCTTGCGTATAAGCAGCCTGATAGCTAGATGAAAAGATTTCTTGCTAAGAACTTATGGGATGAACACAATATAAAATAAGCTTGTTGTTGTGTTCTTCGTATGCGAAATCGACTATAGTTTGAGCTTCTTGATTATGTTGTTTGTCCAAGCATTTCCGTGTTTCACTCAAAGTGTGATCCCATATTTATAGACCTTGAGATCAAAGAGCCGTTGGAGAGCAATTTGAATCTCGTGCTATTTTAGTAGAGAGTTGCGGGCTTGATGTGGCGTGCTTCAGAACGGCATGGCTGAAAGTTTATAGCCGTTTTGAGAGGCAACATCGAATCCCGCGATATCGGCTCTGTTCATCGTGTTTCTTCCTTATTGGATGAAAGCCTTGCTTTGCGTGTTGTTCCTCCAACTAAGGTTGGTATTCATCTTGTTCGGATCGCAGACGTATGATAAGATGAAACATCGATTTTCATCTTATGAGTGATCCGACGATCTGAATCGATCGATCCCACCTCGATGGAGTCTTCGGCGCTGTTGACTTAGCTTCAACCGGGCCGACTCGGTGATGTAGGTCTTTCGGTCTTATCTTCGAAGTCATCCGATCTTCGAGTATTGGAGGTTTGAGCTTCATGACTTCGGCGAGTTATCGACTAGATCGATTCGATCCGATCTTCCGATTACGGTTTAGCGTTACGCTTTCATTGGATATCGACTTTCTTCCGATTCTTGAATCGACCTTTACATATTGAGTTCCCCCTCAATATGTGACCTATCTATTACATCGGTTTTTCTATACAATCATTATCAACCGGTCTCCTATAGCGATAATGTAAACATCGATCAATAACAGTCCGACCGGGTCCTATTACATGTGTTTTTGGAACTTTCATCAAAACTATAAATTTCCCAACAAGAGTGCAGATAATCCTGAGTCTTTAATATCTATTGAAAACCTGGTCATATACTACCAAGATATCCTGATACATGTCATACCCAGGGATTTTGGGATCTAATCAAAATCTTTATTAAATTCATCTCCCAATAATTATTTATCATTGTTGCATTAAATATGATTGAATGTTATATATATTTACTGCATACCCGTTCAATAAATAGTACGTGTTGCATTGTAGTTAATTTGGTGATACCAGATCACGGAATATCAAATTAACAGTTCCTCGTAACTAAGTACAAATGCACAACCTAGATGGAAATGAACAATCCATCAAGAAAGGTTGAAGTGTAAAGCTCAGATTGGCTTGTCTTGACCAAGAGATTACACTAGTGCATTATGATGCGCTGAATAGGACCTACAAGAGGATAAATTCTTCAGCACTAAATATAGAAGAATTAGACCTCAGTGGTTCGTTATTTCTTAATCTTCGTTCCTTAAATAGGATCGTGTGAAATTAATAACTATTGCTTTGACTTATGATGGGAAGAGAATTAACGTGATTCGATACCTTATATTTTGGGCAATATTATTAGTTACACGACGATTGCTAAGATTTAATACGGAGAATCGTGTGCAAGCACGTCTTGCTTGATTTGTCCCCTTGGTGGGCTCAGAAGCTTTATCATACCAAATCTTGCAAGTGAAAATTTATTTCCGGTATGGATAATAATGTTGAGCTGTCTTTACTCCAAGGATAAAGATATTAATTAATATAAAGCTTTTTCAGTGGCTTAATTAATTAGTGGACTAGATAATCTTAAACGCGGAAAATAATAACCGGGGTCCATATTATTGTAGCATCGTAATATGGATTAAGATGGATAGTTCAATATTAATTTTATAGTGGAGTAAATTAATATTAATGGGCTTGGATAATATTCTGGCTTAATATTATAAATTCATAGCCCATTGGAGGTCCAATCTTAATTCTCATAAAGACCCCTCAAATAGCCCAATTAAAGTCCAATTAATGAAAAGGAGAAGAAAATATTATTGCCTAATTTTTCCTAGAAATTTTCGAAAATTGTAGGAAAAAGAAGAGGAAAGATTTTCTTGATTTTCTTGAAAGATTTTATGGAAAAAGATAAGTATTCTTGGAATACAAGATTATCCCATAAATTCAAGAAATTAAATCTTGATTCTTGTTTCCTTGTATTTTTCGAAAATCCCCATAAAATAAGGAGGTGGGATTTTGTGGAATATTTAATTTTGGGAAAAAGAATATATGAGATATATTCAAGATTTCTAGGAGATCAAGAAAAATATTTTCCCATCCTATTCTACACAAATTTTTTTGACCACCCCTTATGTTATAAATAGGGGATGAATTTTTCATCCCCAATGCAATTCCATGTGTTGGAAAAATTAGAAATCCACAAAGGTGGTGGCAAATATTTTTTGTTTTCTCCTTTATTAAAATCGTTCGTGAGAATCCTCCCACCGGATTACGTTCGTGGACTTGGGACATATTTGAGAAGGCACTTTGGGTTGATTCATCGTCTCAAAGGTTGTCTCTACAAGAGGTATGTAATTTCGTAACTCCTAGATTCCGCATGCTTAGGATTTACGTGAATTACGTGTACGCATGTTGTTTTTACTTGTTTAATTATTATGTTGAATTAATTTAGGATTGATTCATGTTAGTAATTAATTGAATAATTTAAATATGTGTTTAAATACACCTCGAATAGATCCGGGCACCCCGTATTTCCCAACACCCCCTACACCGAAACACCAAATGATGTATTAGTTGGTTTTGCTGATGCTGATTATCTTTCTGATCCACATAAAGGGCGTTCCCAAACTGGTTATGTATTCACTATGGGAAATACTGCGATATCTTGGAGATCAACCAAGCAAACTCTTGTAGCTACTTCATCAAACCATTCAGAGATTAATGCCTTACATGAAGCAGTTCGTGAGTGTATTTGGTTAAGGTCTATCATCACACATATTCGACAAAGTAGTGGCTTGAATCCTACAACTGAAGAGCCTACATGTATATATGAAGACAATGCTGCTTGCATCGAATAGATGAAACTTGGCTACATCAAAGGTGACAATACAAAGCATATATCTCCGAAATTTTTCTGCAATCAACAACAACAAGCTTTGCTCAAGATTCAAGTAACTCAAGTAAGCTCCGAAGAAAATGCAGCTGATTTGTTCACAAAGTCATTGCCCAAGATAACTTTTGAGAAACACGTGAGAAGAATTGGGATGCGTAGGCTTTCCGAGCTCACTTGATAGATGTACGTATCAGGGGATAGGTGTAGACTTCAGGGGGAGTCTCAACATGGTGCGTTGTAACTCTTTTTCCCTTTGACCAAGGTTTATTCTCCCACTGGGTTTTTGTTACTTGGCAAGGTTTTTAGCGAGGCAACAGTGATGCACCAACCACCCTTTAGGTTTGGTACAAGGGGGAGTGTTAAAGGAAAACACATTATGTGCCTTCATCAAGTGTAGATGTTTGAGGCATGAGTTAGGGCCTTCATCAAGTGTAATTGATGGATGAATTGATTAGGTGTTTTATGTACTCCATGTAACCTATATAAAAGGGACTTTGATGGAATAATAAAGCACATCTACTTCTTGTGTTATCTTTTCTCTTTACTTTGATGGAATAATAAAGCACATTATGTAGAGTTATTTGACTTTTTTTTTTTTATTATTATACTTACTTGATTAGTTCACCTCAACTATTTTTTTATTTGCACCCATCCGAAGTATCATTTCCATCCCTCCCCAAAAAAAATTATAATCTCTTCCCTTCCTCTTTTGAATTCTTCTTTCTCATTTTGCAACGCCACCGCTACAGTATTGCTCCGCCCTAGCACCATTCCTGCTATGTCACCAAGTGTCGTCCCTTTCCCTCCCTTCTTTCATACACTGTCATCCTCTCTTCTCCATTTTCCCCTTTGTTCGGCCTTTACCGCCTTCGCCCGCACCTTACACTCCTTCATTCCCTGCCTTTCCACCCCTTCTCTCTCGACCAAATAAATGTTGAAAAATGTTAATATATTTTTTGATGAATGAGAAATTAATTTTTATAGTTGTTGTAACCAATAATCGGGAAGGGAAAAATAAAGAGTTTTTGTCCCACATTGAAAAAATACAAATGAGTAAGTGAGTTTGACTTGTTTTTATTTCTCATTTAATTGTTGACATGTACTGACTACAACAAATTAATAAAAAAAAGGTTCCATACATTTTGAATTTAAACCTGAATTAATTAGTCATTAATTAGGTGGTTATAAAACATAAATTGAAAGTTTAAATCTGAAACAATGGTTCATTGTTTAGGTTGTCAATTTTTATTTGAGGTCATTAGTGGCTCATAATAACCACGTTCCAACATTCAAGACTTTGATGTTATAAGTAGAACTTTAGTCGAAGTTGAAATAGACAACCTGAAACCATGAACTTGAGAAATGATGCATACATATTCTAATAATTGCCAACATATATTTCTGCTCAGATTTGTTTGTGCTCCAGTGATATTTTTCGGCTCGAACAAGATATATTGTTAATATCGTATCCTGAGAAACATGTGTCCTACGATTCACTAGCATCGAGATTAAATGACATAATTTGTTTCAAAAAACTCGAGTGTAACACGAGCCTCGATTTTTCATTTATTCTACTTTTAGCCATCTACGGTGCAATTTTTCTTACAATCTTAATACAAATTAGTTCTTCGAGATGGGTTCTTGTGGCGGAATGGTTTTCTATTGAAGACAATATTAAATGTGTATTCCAGATGACCACAGACTCACTAGTTTTGTTAGGGAAGTGTAATCTTGTGAAACTTTTTATTTAATCTTCTAAATATTATTTTATTCATATTTACACGTTTTCTCATGGATGCCTTTTTAATTTTAATAAAGTTTCACCTCCCTGCAAAAAAAGTTGGAGGAAATATTTTTCTGATGATGATGAGAGGATGCCATTGCTTGGTGGCCATTAAAAAATAGAGAAATGGTAAGATAATTGGCAGCAAAGACATGTCGTTCTTGATCCGACGATTCGTTAATCCACTGAAGTTTTACTGCAACAGAGACGAGACGGTGAAATATTAGTGTTAAGGGTTGTGTCAAAAAATAATCCCATCTCTATAATCTTCAATAAGAAAATTTGAAGAAATTTGTGATGGTTGTAAAAGGCACGATCGACTGCGGTGGTTAAGAAAGAAGCAAGTACTACTACACATTTGAGCTTGCACAGCTGCACTTGGACAACCCTTTTTTCAAACAGCTCTCCAAGCTATAGCATGGAGAGCGGTTTTAATAAAAAAAAAAAAAAAGAATAGACAGCGGTTCAAAACTGCTGTCCAAGTTTAACACTTAGAAAGTTGTTGAGAACCGTTGTGCAAGTGTTTAGACAGCGGTTTTGAACCGCTGTCCAAGGGAATAGTTTGGACAGCGGTTCCAAACCGTTGTCCAAGTGTTCGGATAATTGAATACGTTGACCCAAATCGCGAACCAGACTTATATTTTTCCCCAAATTAAATCGCGAACTTGCAGTAGGTCGGGCCTCCTCCTTCCTCTACCCTAAATCGAACTCCGTCGCGCGTCCTCCCCTTCCGCCGCCGCCGTCGTCTTCCCATTAGCTCTTATTTCCCCAAATCGCGAACCAGAAGCCCTAGCCTCCTCCTCCCTCTCCCCCAAATCGAACCATCCGCCGCGCGTCCTCCCCTACCGCCGTCGCCGCCTTTCTCCTTCCATAGGTAATTATTCTTTTATATATATATATATATATGTTAGTATATATATGTTAGTATATATATATTTATATATTGAATTAATGTGTATATGTATATATATGTTGAATTAATGTGTATATATATATATATATATTGAATTAATGTGTATATATATATATATTGAATTAATGTGTATATATATGTATATTGGTGTATATATATCATGTTGTATGTATTGGTGTATGTATATTGGTGTATGTATATTGGTGTATATATATTGGTGTTTGATGCACTCAAGGTGTTTGATAGTATGCTTGTGTGAGGATTTAAGCATAAATTAATGTTAATTTATTAGGATTAATGTTGTTAGTGTTAGAGATGAACAACTTGTTAGAGATGAATATATATTGTGTGGCTTGACTTGATTTTTTATGCTAACTTAGATATGAACAATTGATGCACTCAAGGTGTTTGATAATATGCTTGTGTGAGGATTTAAGTATAAATTAGGATTAATACATTAGGATATATTTTGGTTATATTAATTTGATGATTTATTGAATGGATAGTAGTGTGTTGCTTTAGATGATTAATGATGGTACATTAGGTTATATACATTGTTTTGAGATGCAACAAATCCTTAGATACATGCAATATACAAACCTTAGGTACTACCACATTCTATATGAAAGTTTTATACATTAGGATTGTAATACTTTTAGGTTTAATACTTTTAGGTTTAATACATTAGGATACATTATCTTGAGAAACACTTCATATTGTCTTTTCTATAGGCATCTCTAGTTCTATATGGATCGAAAGTGGGTTCGAGCAGATTGATTATCTGATGAGTATAGTAATGGGGTGAAAGAATTTTGTAATCATGCAATTAGACACTGCACCGACCCTCGGTACATTCCATGTCCGTGTTGGAAATGTATTAATGGAAAAACCGTTAGCGGTCGAGAAAGTCTGTTTGACCACTTGATAATTCACGGTATTGATAAAACATATACCGTTTGGACATATCATGGTGAGAGAAGAGATGGATGTAGCTCAAGCAACCTAAAAACTGACTTTAGGTTTGAAGATACAGTGGATGCGGAGAATTTCATGTATGAAGATACTTGTAGAAAGGAGAATTTCAAGTTGAAGGCCATGCTGTTTGGAACTATCAATGACTTTCCCGCTTACGGGAATCTATCTGGATATAGTGTGAAAGGGGCCGATGCATGTCCTTGTTGTACCAAGAAGACACATCACATTCGCTTGAGTCATTGTAGGAAGACCATTTATATGGGACATAGGAGGTGGTTGGACCCAACCCATAAGCACAGAGTAATGGCCGATGCATTCGATGGCACAATTGAGACAGGTGAAGCACCATGTTTATTGTCAGGTTCGGATGTATTGAATGAGATGAAGAATATCGACACACAGTACGGAAAGATCTTCGCAAAGAGTGTCCCCACTAGCGGTTGGAAGAAGGAATCAATTTTCTTTCAATTGCCCTATTGGAAAGAGTTGTATGATAGACACTTCATTGATCTAATGCACGTTGAGAAGAACGTTTGTGCTAGCTTGCTCAGCACTCTCCTAGCTGATAAGAAGTCCAAGGATGGTTACAATGTAAGAATGGATATGATTGATATGGGAATAAGAGCAGAATTAAAACCTGTGCCTAGAGAAAGGGGTCAACCGTTCTTACCTCCTGCTGCACACACCTTGTCCAAGAATGAGAGAAAAGAGTTACTTGATTTGCTAAAGGATGTGAAAGTACCGAGGGTTATTCCTCCAACATACGTGAGAGACTTGTATCGATGATGATGGCGTGACCGATGAATCTGAAATCGCGTGACTATCATATCATCATGGAGACTTTCCTGCCCATTGCAATACGTTCTATCTTGCCTGAAAATGTGTGCATAACCATAACAAAATTATGTTGGTTCTTCAAGGCAATGAGTAGCAAGGTCATATATCCTAGAAAATTGCTTGGTTTTCGGGCGGTTGTGGGGACTCTCTGTGAGCTTGAGATGTATTTCCCTCCATCATTTTTTTGATATAATGGTTCACCTAACAGTTCATTTGATACACGAGACAAGGATGTGTGGTCCCGCTTTCGTATCACGATGGATGTATGGTGTAGAGAGATATATGAAAGTGCTCAAAGGATATGTGATGAATAAGTCCAGGCCGGAGGGATGCATTGCAGAACGCTATTTAGTAGAAGAAGCAGTCGAGTACTGGTCTGAATTTATTCCGAATGTCGATACAATTGGACTTCCAGTTACCCGGTACACCAATAGGATGGATGGTGAAGACATTACCGGTGGTCAACCTGTAAGTGTTAGCATGGAGGAACTAACACAGATGCACTTGTGCGTACTTCACAACACGGTCGACATGCTTCCTTTTATTGACCTGCACATGCGATCACTTGCTGAGAGAAATCCCACCAGAGATAGATCATGGATTGAAGTTGAGCACAATCGCACGTTTGTTGACTGGTTCAATGGTTATGTAGTAAATATGTTGTCAGGGGAAACAGAATCAGTGAATGAAAGAGTTAAGTGGTTATCTAGAATGCCTGATAGACATGTGTATTCATACAAGTGTTATCTTAGCAACGGATACACATTTTATACCAGAGATCGTGATGCCACAAGTACTATACAGAATAGTGGAGTGTCTATTACTGCAACTGCAGTGGATCAATCAAATACTACTTACTTTGGACAGATTGTCAACATTTGGGAACTCGACTATATTGTTCACCGTCAACCAATCTTCGAGTGTAGTTGGGTGAGGATCCCTAACGGGGTCCAAGTTGAAAGTTCTGGGTTCCTACGCATTAATTTGAAGAATGTGGGATACAGAGATGACCCTTACATAATGGCCAGTCAAGCTCAAAAAATTTTCTATGTCCCCGACCCAGTTAATAAGAAATGGTCCATTGTGGTTCTGTCAAATAAATTTAACAATAGTTTCCAGATTAGCGACCATGTCGATGAAGATGTTGACACAATTGATGATACTTTTCAGAACTTCACTCATTCTGTACCATCTTTCGATGATCCTGCAAATCCACGCCCATACCAGAGAATAATTAGAGATGAGGATGAATATGGCAATCCGGATCTTGTTAACATTTATGGTCATGAACGAGAAAGGTCAACCAAAAAACGAAAAAGAAAAACAAGTGCTAAAAATAAATGTACGACTTTATTGAATGTTGTTTCTTCTGCTATATTAAATGTTGTTTCTTTTGCTTTATTAAATAAAGTGAACTGGATCAACAGGTTCCGAGGCAACAAGATAATGAACATTGTGGACATTTTGTGTGTTGCTCTATTGAAGATATAATCCGCGCTTCTCTAACGAACATTCCTCTCGACGTAAGTTAATTTATCGATTTATTTAAATTATTATTGATTGAATAAAAATTCATACTATATTGATTGATTCGTTGTTTGCAGTTTGTCTATGAACGTGAGCTCAATTCTTACTCTAAGAAAAGACTGGAGAAATAGAAAAACGATTGGACGGGGTACCTTTACAATCGATTCTTATATTCATACGATATTGAGTGAACGTTGTTTGAAATTTTGGTAGCATGTAATTAAATTATATATTTGTGATGATATATATTTCATGTTTTTGGTGTATTGGACGTATGTTTATGATTGTATGTTTATATATTTCATGATGTGTATGTTTATTAATTTATTTGATGTTTTGATATATATATGTGGTATAAGTTTTGGTTTATGGGTTTATTATAGGATTTTTGGTTTATGGTTTATGGTATTGGACGTATATATAAGTTTTGGTTTATAGTTTTATTATAGGATTTTTAAAATATAAATTAATAATTAAAAAAAAAGATATTGGACAACGGTTAATAACCGCTGTCTATGTAACATAATAAATGAAATTTAAAAAAACAAAATTAAGTTAGACAACGGTTGATAACCGCTGTCCAAACCAAAGAGGCTTGGACAGCGGTTATCAACCGCTGTCCAAGCACACTCTTGCAAAGCGGTTGAAAACCGCTGTCCAGGTGCGATTTCTTGGACAGCGGTTTTTTATCAGTTGTCCAAGCTTGGACAACTGTTACTTGGAGAGCGGTTATAACCGCTCTCCAAGGTCATTTTTCATAGCTGTCCAAGCCCAAATGTGTATTAGTGAAGGGAAGTAACTTGGACGGAATGTAGACGTGGTGACCAGTCTCTCTTCTCATTATTCACTTGAGTCTGATTGATAATATTTAGTTGAACCAAATAAATTAATTATAAATGGTGAAGATTTGTTTGGACATGTCAATGAATATTAATTAATTTATTTAATAATACTTGACGTATTACAAATATTATTTCATAATTTTGAATCTCATAATTGTGAGTATCAAATTAAAGTTTGATTTGGGATCAAAACTTTGCCATTGAGAGTGCAATTTGTGTGTTAGATTTAATCCAATTGACTCTATAATTCATTGAGAATTATTTATAAGTATCTGGTGGTGATTGGGACCCCATTTGACATTGTGCTTGAGAGCATAAATTGTGATGTGGATTTAGTTTAACGGTTTGACTAATATAATTCAGTGGAGAATTATTTTAAGAGTCAAATGTGGCTTTATGGGTCCACTTGAAATTGAGTTTTTGGTATTTTGACTATTATTAAATCAAGTTTCAAACTTGAATATGTTGACACCAATAAAATGTCATATTTTAAGGTCCAACAAAGCAAAAATTGAGTTTGATTTATTCAAGTGTGGATTCAAAACGTTTGATTTTCCAACTCGTTTCGAGATTGAGTCCCAAGGATGAAAATATCGATATTGCAAGTAATATCACAACCTTAATTTTACGAATATATCGATGGATATATCGATATCGCATATCGATATAGCAAATTTTTTAAAAAAATGACGGAAATTATGTTAAAAATTGGAAATTTGACATAAAATTTTACACGTTATTATTACAAACAATTATGCATACATTTCATTTAAAATCACAATAAAATGACATATTTAAATAAAAAATATTAGCAATAAACTATATAAACACTGTCCATAAAAAAATAGCTGACAATACAATACATTAATACAAATACAAAATGACTAAAATTACATTATAAAATATAATTAGTACCAAAATGATGACCTATGAGGTTTAAAAATAGAAGATGGAATGTCATCTCTATCCAAACAATACTGGTACCAACTCATCACATTAAAGTACTCATGGATATAATTATGCACATGCCATTTATATGTTTCTCTATCTCTTCCAACTGCTTCATCATGAATTGGATATTGTGTCATGACCTAAGTATTTTGTTGACACGCATTTTGACCTTCATAAGACATTTGAGGAGTTGGGCGATGAAAAATATTTTTAGATTCCAATCAAACTGTGAACTCGCATATGTGTCAGAAGCATATGAATCTTGATACATATCACTATAATCAGTGCTCATACCCATGGTGCAATTAAATCAAGAAAATATATATCAAAAACTGCAATAATATCGCGATATTTCCCGATATTTCGTGATATTTTGCGATATTTGCACTGTTCACGGTAAGAAAAATTTTTACATGCGAAATCCATATCGTATAGTTAAAAAATGGGATATATTCGCGATATTTCGTGGATATATCGGGATATTTTCATCCCTGTTGAGTCTAAATTAATATTTATTGAATATTAATTAATGGACAAGCGAACTCGAATGTGAGGGATGAAGTTTCTCCAAAGATACATGCAATAGTGGGAAAATAAGTCTCAATGAATACATTCAAATGTAAGGGGTGATTAATAAAGACATAACCTTAAAGCTAAATAGAAAATCTAAGGCAGACGATGTCTAGTGGAATATTTTCCACAAGTTATACGAATTTGTTCAATCATGTTCTTGAAAAGTCGCCATACAAGAAGATCCATGTGAAATGTGGGGAAATGAAAAAAATTATCCTATAATTAGGTCGAAGTGTAGAGGTCACTAGTAAAGATTGAAGCACCCGTAGTGTTAATCAGTCCTTGATGAACAAATCACAAGTTTATGAAATGGAATACAAAATATTCAGATATGTTAAAAGGATACACAAAAGCAAACTGAATGTTTTGACTCAGACTCCAAGCCTATCATTAGAAATATGAGGTGAGTAGTGTCATACAAATCCTCTAAAAAAATATGCAATGAGTTGAAAGATTACTGTATTTTTATAAAAACCCGGCTAGTTAAAGATGAGGTATTTTGGAGGATAACTTCTAAAGGGAATGAGACTAAAAATCTCAGGAAATATGAGTTGAAATGAAGGAAAACCTTACCTAGATGTCTGGAGATCTCAAAAACTAATTTCAAAAGGATAACATAATTGTCTAACTTGTAAATCACTATTTTATGAGGGATAAATTAATCCTTAAAATTCCATTGCCTAAAGATGTTGCAGCGATATGATGTGAGGATTAGCTTGTTGCTATTAATGATTTGAGAAGAGTTTGAGAAATACTCTTAAAATAATCACCTATGTAAGAGATGCGTGGGGCCGCTACAAAGAGAATATTGTAAGATGTGTTGCTATAAACTCTTGCACAACTAGGAGGATGTTCATGGTTGAAATGAACATAATCATAAGAATTGAGAATTGTTAGGAAGAATAACTGATAGTGCAAAGACATCGCACCTACTATTAGAATAGTAAAGTAAGTTTATTTCGACAAGGGAATGCGTAAAGGGTGACACCTACCTATCATATACAAGTTTCTAACGTTGATTTTTATCACCGAAACCTTTTGGTGTTTGTATCAATTTCCATTCATGTGGGGGATTGTTGGAAAATGTTACTCATTTTTTTTGATGAATGAGAATGGTTCATTATTCAGGTTGTCGGTTTAAAAGTAAAGCCATTAGTAACTCATAATGACCACGTTCCAACAGTCAAGACTTTGATGTTATAAGTAGCACTTTAGTCAAAGTTGAAATAGACCATTTGAAACTACGAATTGGACAAATGATATATACATATTCCGACAATTATCAACATATATTTCTGCTCAGATTCGTTCGTGCTCCGACGATATTTTTCAGACAACATATCAGTTCGACTCGAAAAAGATATAATGCTAATATCGTTGTTCTTAAATCATTGTATCTTGGGAAACAAGTGTCATACAATTCATTAACACCGAGAATGAATAACATAATTTGTTTTATGGAAATCGTGTGCAACATGAGCCTTGATTCTTTATTTATTATATTTTCAGCTATCTATGGTAGGGTTGTTCGCGGAGTTTGGAGGTTACCGAACAAAAAAAGAATTGAACCGAAAAGAACTGTTCATTTTTTGACCTTTTCCAAACGAACCATTTCTATATGGATCTGGATGTTATCAAATTAACCATACCAAAAAACCGAATGAAACCACACTGAGCTATGCCGAACTGAACCGAATAATCGATTTAAATATGTAATAAATTTAATTATGTGGTAAAGATATGAGGTAGTTTTTTTTTCATATTTATCCATTTTACCCCGTCCAATTAAAATAACATGATGTGGCCAAATAAATAATTTTAAAACTGAAGAAGGCCCTATGCATACAAAGTAAAAAATATAATTCGTTATTTGGTGGCTCCATCGCATTCCCTCAATGCATGTCACACCTCCAACTCCCAAGCCCTAATTTCCTACATTCTCGAACAATTTCTCTTCTGCACACACCATATATCAAAAACTTTTAGCATATTTTGTGAGGATAAACGTGATTGCTTGAAGAAATTTAAGCCACGATCTCTGTTTCCGACGAATTTTGCAAGGTTGAGTATCTGTTTAGTTTTCCTTGATATATAAACCAATAGTTTCATCTTGCCTGCGGTATCACTTTGTTTAATGTATGAAATTCCTTGTTATATAGACAAATAGTTTCTTTTTTGCCACAAAAATTATGGAAATCTCAATTAATGGGCATGAAAAGAATGTTATTTGCAATGTTAGTAACTTAGATTTTGAGTTTACAAACATTATTTTATTTATTGTATATATCAACTTCATGAAGTATATATCAACTTTAATTAAGTTCTGATAACGTTAACACATATTTAAATACTTAGCAACTTTATTTTATTTTAATTTCTTTTCAATTTTAAGTTTAATTCTAAATGTTTACTCATTTACCTTTTATGTTTTCATTATTTTGTAGAAAAACACGTGTCTCGTGTAAAGAATCATTCAAGACCAGAGAGATTTCAATATTAAATTTTTATTCACAATATATTTTAAAGAATTGGTTAAATGTGTATTTTGTTTACCTTGTTTTAAATACACTATTCATTGTGTCTTGCGTTATTTTATTAATTTTAATCAACTATTATCCCGTCATGTATTATGTTTGAGTCTGAATGGATAGATGCATGGATATGATTGAAGATATATTGAATTCATGTGCATTATGTGTAGATTGCACCAATATGTGTTTTATTTAATGTGATTAAAAAAATGAGGGGTGATAGAAAAAAAAAGAGAAAAAGGTAAAAAATTATGTTTTTCCGTAACCATTCCGATTTGGCTCCATTATAATCGAAAGTCCGTTTCGAACCTTACTGAAAAATAAAAAATATGTATTATTCTGAACTAAAATTTTGGTACGAACATGGATATTTCAATTTTAAAATAAACGAACTTTGGTACGGATTCAAATATTTTCAAATACCCATTTTGGTCCGTATCGTGAACCCACCTAATCTACGGTGCAATTTTTTGAATAACGATAAAAAACAACGATATTAGCACTATATCTTACTTGAATGAATTGTGATATTGCTCGATATTATAACCTGATTAAGAATGAATTTATGAACTAAAGAATGCAGAAAGTATTTAGCAACTCTTTGCAAGTGCTGGTAAGGTATTTGTATATCTCAAGAAAATGCAGGTTCAATTGTTTCAAATCCTTTTGTTTTAATAAATTTTAACGTACATAAAATATTCCCCTAATTAAATCGATAAACAGACTATTTAATTATCTTGAACAAGCGAAATGTACTCCATATTGAAATATTCCATGTTGAAATATTCTTCTCACAAATAATCTCCACGTCATTGTTCTACACACAACAACGACTTGAACTACCCTTTTTGCAAAAATGCTAAGGGGTCATCTTCCAACAAAATTCAACCTCTTCAAAAGAAAGATTTTGCTCCAAAACAGTGACTTGAGTTGTCCTTTTTGGAACAATGCTACGGAGTCCTATATCTCATCTCTCTTTGCAATAATGCTAAGGGCCATCTGCCGACAAAATTCAACTTATTAAGAAGAAATGTTTTGCACCAAAATAGTGACATGAGCTGCCCTCTTTGAAACAATACTACAGAGTCTGCAACCTATTCAAAAAGAAAGATTCTACACCAAAACTGTTGGAATTTAGAGGCACGTAAACACATAATACATGCGCAGTGGAAATAAATAGTTCACCAATAACGAACAATTAATTACATAAACAGATTACGTTAAACATAAAGAGAATCCTTACAGTAATTCGTAGACATATTTCTCAACTATGGTATTCACGAAATCCCCGTTCACGGACTTGCACAGATTTGCTAGCATTGAATCCCGAGACGAATTTGCTAGGAAAATTCTAACTCTAGATCTTATGGAGAAATTAGGTTTTCTTGTGTGTTTAATGAATCCCTAGGATCTCATATATATAGGGGAAACCCAGCTTAAAGATTAAACAATCTTTATTAGGAAGATTATTTCCTAATCTTGCAAATCATATCTACTAGATATGATTTCCCTAAATATATTTTCCTACAAAATATTCCATATATTATTTGGGATTCCTATTTAATTAAATCTAATTTAATTAAATAGTAATAATAATTAATTCCAAATTAATATATTATTAATTAATTCTCCATAAATTAAATATTAAATCCAATTTAATATTTAATTAACCAACTATAATCCGTAAAAGGGAAATACATGTTGTGTGACCCATAGACCCTCATATATAGAGCGATTAGTCAAACTAATGGTTTTAGTTGAACCCTAGACAATAAATCAGACATTCTCAATATATGAGGTTTGCGAGAAACGTGCAACTACCTATAACTGAAACATGGGCTATTACGATAACTTCCTTTCATTCACGAATACTCGATTAAGTCTTGAACATGATGAAGTGTCTATTCAAATAACTTAATCATATTATCTCTAATCACTAATTGATCATGTATGTCACACTTAGCCACAAAGTCTAAGTTGACGTGCATCGGCCGATGACTTAGTGATGCCGCGGGCGTATCGAATGAACAAATAACACCTTCTAAAATACGTTGATTCAAATATTGAATACCGTAAAATAGGCAAACGGGGAAAACCATTTTCTTTAATTCATCATTCAACTGCATAAAACGGTTACAACTGAGATCTTTAAATAAGAGCGGAAACTTAATTAAGGATAAATACTAATCTATGGAAATAAATCAAAACAAATTAAATAAATATTCTAATTACTAATTTCCTAAAATTCTTGATTCTGCAAATCCGCTCATAATTATCCGAGATTGCTATCACGATCTCGTCTCCATCATTCTCACTCTCTTTGAAACGATTCGTTCTCGAATCGAAACCGATCTCGTCTCCATAGGAATAAAGTATAGCCAACAAATAATTGAGTTCAAAATTATCGGCAGTACGAGTGTGGCTCAAAACCTTCAAGCGATATGACGGAGGTTTCAGTGCACTACCAACAAAATAACTATCATTAATTATAAAAAAATAATAATTATCTTGTGAGATATAACCTTCATTATCATCGAGACAGACTTCGTTTGACGTCATATCGAGACCCCAAAAATTGGCATCGTAATCATTTTCCGTATCAAAATTTTGCACGGGTCGTCTTTAGGCTCGACATCGAAAATGGGATGCACATAATCAATTACGGTCTCATCATCATCATAAATAGGTGGGCCATCATAATCAAAAGACTCACAATCATTCTCGGGCCCATCTACAAAATCCGACTCAACATGCTCAAAAGATCCAATAAAATGGCCCAAGTCAGGAGAAGTTGCAAGCTCAATCTGGTCCAACACTTCATGAGGCCCATTTCCGTCCAAAAATGAAGTCGGTTCAACAATATTTGCAGGCCCAATCTTATCATTAAAGAAATCAGCCTCAATTTGGCCATCATTCTCAAATACACCAAAATTAGCAAGCCCACTAATATGTCGAGGCACAATACGTGCATTAAGGGTAGGAGGCCCAATCACTTCCACTGAAAGAGGCCAATCGTATGGTAGGAGTTCACGACCGTGTAGGGCAACATGACTGAATTCACTGTTGTCTTCTCCAAGATCGCGACGAGCAACGCGGCTGGAAAGCAGAACAGCGATCTTCGATCTCATGGCGGCGAAAGACGATCGCGGCAGACCGGAGACGACGTGGTCGTGCGGACGTCGAATTGTGTGTGTGGGGTGTGCGATGGTCGGATCTGGGAGGCGAGAAGACGCGTCCCGTGTCGAACCCTGTACTGCGGATGTCGAGCGGTGGGCGAACGAAACATACGCGGCGGAGATACGGCGCGAGGTCGCGCGAGAAATCCGATGTTGGTCAATCGGAGCGGCGGCGGCAGGGGCGCGCCGGGGTGCAGGAAAGTCGCGGGTTGTGGTTGCTCAATTCTGAAGCAACTGAACAACCGTGGCTAACTGCTTTGTTAAAATATCCAATCGATCGAGAACTGTATCACGGTCAGGCTCTTTGTGAGGCGGCATCGGACAGGAGAGTTGCCAAAACTCTATATACCAACTGATGCAGGGAGAAGCGTGAAAACAACGAAACAACAATGTTGGGAAATGAATTTAGTAAAGAGGATTTTGATTAGATCCCAAAACCCTTGAGTATGACATGTTCAGGATAATCTTGATAGATGAGTCAGGATTCAGTTTTAGAGTGTTCAGGATGTTATCTGCACCGTGTATAGTCAGCAGATATAGATCAGGTTAGATTCTAAAGACTCTGTAAGTTTCTGAAGAAACTAAAGTTTCAATATGAAACTGAAGTTTCTGAAGACTCAGTGTGGAACTGAGAATCTGAAGACTCAGTATGAAACTGAGAATCTGAAGACTCAGTATGAATCAAGAAACTTGAGACTCAGTATGTCAACGGCCACTGAGGCTCAGATAGACATTGAAGACTGAAGACGTAGAAGAACTGAAGACTGAAGACTGAAGACACTGAGACTCAGAGAATCCTGAAGGCACAGTAATTACTGAAGACTCAGTAATTACTGAATACTCAGTATAAAACTGAATGTTCCGAAGCGAAGAAACTGAGGAATATAGCCGTTGGAATTCAGATGACGTGGACCAATGAGAGGAAGACAACCAGCCTGAAAAGGCTGCAGAACTTACAAAGAATAGTATGGATTTGAATGTGATTCTCTCCAACGGTAACATTCAAATCCACACTATAAATATAAGATCTTCCATCAAATTACGTGTGGAGAATAAGAACAAGATGCTACAGAGCCAAGAGCGTTATAGTCAAGCATTCCCACCCTAGAACACAATCTAAGCAACCCACGATGTATCCTAAGCTTAGAGAGATTTTCCCAACCTTAGCATTGAGGCTAAACAAATGTAAGGGAAAATCTCACCATAGTTGGAGACAACACCAAACCCAAACCCCATTCTCGTAAGAGATAACTAGTGGTGAAGTGAGGTAGTTGTTAGGCAATCCCGAGTGAGGGTGATAAGTCCCGTTGAAGTGTGAACTCGTTAAACATCTAGAGGTGAGCCCTAGAGGGTGATAAGTCCAGAGGCGAGCCTGAGAGGTGATAAGTCCAGTTTGAGTTAGTAAACTACAGAGGTAGTCAGAAAGCTCAAAGTAGAAAGGTTAGTAAACTACAGAGGTAGTCAGAAAACCTTAGGAAGTGTTTGAAGGAATTTCCCTAGGAACAGGGAGAGTGGATGTAGGAGCTTGAGTCTCCGAACCACTATACTTTGTTGTGTTCTTTACTGCTTTACGTTCTTATCTTGTCATACGCATTCGAGTATAAGCAAAACACAACACATGAGCTTAAAACGCAAAAATCTGGAATAACCATTCCTTCACCCCTGTTTTTATATGCATCGCATTAAATGTTTGCTTCCGCTCGCGCAAAATGGGTTTTCCACCGGGCCTATCAATTGGTATCAGAGCAGGAGTTCTAAAGTTCACTATTTTCAAAAGTGAACACCTGAACTGATCTTTAAAAGGAAAAACCCGTTTCTGTAAAGATGCATATATTTTAATGTTTTGGCGTCATTATCAAAATGGATGTCAAAACATTATCAACTTGTGTTATTCAAGCTAATTTACAGATAACAAGTTGAGGGGGAACGAAAGAACAAGTTGAGGGGGAACTCACAAAATTAGAAGTAGATGATCTAGATTAGACGAGGCTGATCGAGATCAGATGAGTTAGATGAGTTCCGAGTTAAACTGATGAGCTGTGCAAATCTGAAGTGAAGAAAAGCTAAGCCAGCAAATCAGAAGAGAAGGTTGCCGTCGAAGATGAGCGGATGAGATCGATCAAGATCGACGTGATCGAGATCGAGATATGAAGATGAAGCAGATGAGATGATCGAGATCGACGCGTGTCGAGATCAGATATGATAAACCTGATATGCAAACCTGATATGATGTACTTACCTGATGCTATCCTGATATGTTGATCTAAAGATGAATTGATCTGATCAGTCGAGCTGATCAGATTAGGCAAAGAAGAAATCAGATAGCCTGAGTAAAAGTAATATAAGACTCAGTAAGTAAAAACGATCTCGAGACTCAAGAAGAAAAACCGATCCGAGACTCGATAAGTAAAAGTGACTGGCGCCAAGATGTCCGAAGTCGAAGAACTCAACTCCACCGACTGAAAGTCAAGATGCCCGATCGACAAGGTCCGTAGAAGAGGAATGAAGAGCTAGAGCTGAAGATCAAAGAAGACTGAAGACTCTTGTAAATCTTCATGTTTTTGTCTTTAGTTTCTGATAAGTTCATTGTAAACTGTAAAAGTCTATCATACATCAATGAAACTTTATCTTTTATGCTCAAAGATAATACCTCATTATCTTTTTACATGTCTTTACTTTTGATATGCCTGATTATTGTTGAAGAAATTGTTGGGAGATTATTTGTTGGGAGATATACCAATCTTGTAATAGAAAAAACTGAAACCTGATTATAGGTTAAGTGTTTTGTAACAAGATGGTTTTGGCATCATCAAAAAGGGGGAAATTGTTGGGAAATGAATTTAGTAAAGAGGATTTTGATTAGATCCCAAAACCCCTGAGTATGACATGTTCAGGATAATCTTGATAGATGAGTCAGGATTCAGTTTTAGAGTGTTCAGGATGTTATCTGCACCGTGTATAGTCAGCAGATATAGACCAGGTTAGATTCTGAAGACTCAGTAAGTTTCTAAAGAAACTGAAGTTTCAGTATGAAACTGAAGTTTCAAGACTCGGTGTGAATCGAGAATCAAGACTCAAGATGAAATCGAGAATCAAGACTTCGGTATGAATCAAGAAACCTGAGACTCAGTATGTCAACGGCCACTGAGGCTCAGATAGACATTGAAGACTGAAGACGTAGAAGAACCAAGATCAAGATCAAGACACCGAGACTCGTGAGAATCACGAAGGCACAAGAATTATCAAGACTCAAGAATTCTCAATACTCAAGATAAAACCAATGTTCCGAAGCGAAGAAACTGAGGAATATAGCCGTTGGAATTCAGATGACGTGGACCAATGAGAGGAAGACAACCAGCCTGAAAAGGCTGCAGAACTTACAAAGAATAGTATGGATTTGAATGTGATTCTCTCCAACGGTAACATTCAAATCCACACTATAAATATAAGATCTTCCATCAAATTACGTGTGGAGAATAAGAACAAGATGCTACAGAGCCAAGAGAGTTATAGTCAAGCATTCTCACCTTAGATCACAAGTCTGTAGATATACAAATATATTCAAAGAGTGTTCTAGAACTCAATCTAAGCAACCCACGATGTATCCTAAGCTTAGAGAGATTTTCCCAACCTTAGCATTGAGGCTAAACAAATGTAAGGGAAAATCTCACCATAGTTGGAGACAACACCAAACCCAAACCCCATTCTCGTAAGAGATAACTAGTGGTGAAGTGACGTAGTTGTTAGGCAATCCCGAGTGAGGGTGATAAGTTCCGTTGGAGTGTGAACTCGTTAAACATCTAGAGGCGAGCCCGAGAGGGTGATAAGTCCAGAGGCGAGCCTGATAGGGTGATAAGTCCAGTTTGAGTTAGTAAACTACAGAGGTAGTCAGAAAGCTCAAAGTAGAAAGGTTAGTAAACTACAGAGGTAGTCAGAAAACCTTAGGAAGTGTTTGAAGGAATTTCCCTAGAACAGGGGAGAGTGGATGTAGGAGCTTGAGTCTCCTAACCACTATACGTTGTTGTGTTCTTTACTGCTTTACGTTCTTATCTTGTCATACGCATTCGAGTATAAGCAAAACACAACACATGAGCTTAAAACGCAAAAATCTGGAATAACCATTCCTTCACCCCTGTTTTTATATGCATCGCATTAAATGTTTGCTTCCGCACGCGCAAAATGGGTTTTCCACTGGGCCTATCAAACAATCTTCTCAATCTCCGTTGATTCTCATAGGAATGCCGACAATGAGGAAAAACTTGAGAAACTCTCTCAATAATTTAATTTCATAATCAACTTAACTGCATGAAAAGATTACAAGACTGACTCTTAAATAAGAAAACCCTAACACTAATTACGGAAACATAATAAGTGCTAATAAATTAAATCAATTACATTAATGACTAATTTCCTAATCAAATCGTGATTATAATAAATCAAGATCGCCATCTCCATCGCGATCTCATCTCCATCATTTATGATGAAGAGAAAGATCAGCCCGTACTTGATCTCGTGCTTCCAATTTTTGACACTGAGCTCCATGAAGATTCTTGTCTAATTTATGATACACACTCTGATGAGGTTTTTTCATTTTATGAGACAAAGTACGAAGATGTCTTGGTTCCCGAGAATCCATATCCCGAGCCACAGATCGATTTTGCATCGAAAAATAATTATTATTTTTATATTCATCATGATAATTATTTTTTCGACACCTTCCTGAAGCCTCCATTTGTTTATCGCCTCAAAGTTATGGGACACATCCAGACAACCGATATTTTTGAGCTCCCCTACTTGATGGCTTTCTATTATCCCCCTGGAGATGAGATCGATGCCGATTCGAGGACGAATCGTTTCAAAGAGGGAGAGAATGATGGAGATGAGATCGCGATGGCGATCTTTATTTATTATAATCACGATTTGATTAGAAAATTAGTCATTAATGTAATTGATTTAATTTATTAGCATTTATTATGTTTTCGTAATTAGTGTTAGGGTTTTCTTATTTAAGAGTCAGTCCTGTAATCTTTTCATGCAGTTAAGTTGATTATGAAATTAAATTATTGAGAGAGTTTCTCAAGTTTTTCCTCATTGTCGGCATTCCTATGGGAATCAACGGAGATTGAGAAGATTGTTGTTTCATTGTTTTCACGCTTCTCCCTGCATCACTTAGATCCAATTATGACGAGAAGATGATCATTCTCTTTAAATCCACTTTGAGGAATGAATCCTATTCTTGGCTCAACTACCACGCACATGCACTTCGTGATGAAACCAATCCAAGCCATATCTACCCATGGAAGGGTGCAAGCGTTGGTCATGGTCAAAGTTCATCACTCCACACATGTCGTGCGTATTGACCTCAAGTCAAAGGAGTATCGCACTAACCGAGACACCCGTAGACACATATTGTGGACTTACATCAAAAGATTTCTCGGATGGGTATACCAATACCCTCTTAGGTATCTGTGCATCCCTCATGAGATACCTAGTATCTCATAGTAAGCGAAATTTTAATACACTCTCTAAGAGTATGATGCAGATCGCACACCAATCTCAATTGCATCATCAATATTCCATTCTAGATGATCCTTGATCGGGGCCATTTGAGAATCATGCTTAAGTCATCTGAGTTCTCACAACCTCAATGACATCAATGATGTTGGGATTATATTGGAAAGTATGCTTTTACTTTGTATAATCAAACTGAATTTCGGTCTTATTTACAGAAATAAATTGTTTATCACTGATGCTTTAAATATCATCGAATGTTACATATATTTACTGCATAACTGTTCAATAAATAGTACGTGTTACATTGTAGTTAATTTAGTGATACCAGATCACAGAAGATTAAATTAACAGTCCCTTGTAACCAAAAGTACACCATTCACGACCTAGATGGAAATGAACAATCCATCATGAAAGGTTGAAGTGTAAGGCTCAGATTGGCTTGTCTTGACCAAGAGATTACACTAGTGCATGTTTAGTGCACTGAATAGGACCTACAGGAGGACAAATTCTTCATAACTGAACTAGGAAGAATTAGACCTCAGTGGTTCGTTATTTCTTAATCTTCGTCCCTAAAATAGGATCGCGTGTGGTTAGTAATTATTGCTTTGACTTATTACGGGTAGAGAATCAACGAGATTCAATACTTTATATCTTGGGCAATATTATTGGTCACATGCGATTGCTAAGATTTAATACGGAGAATCGTGTGCAAGTACGCTTGTTCGATTTGCCCCCTTGGGAGGTTCATAAGTTTTATCATACCAAATCTTGCAAGTGGAACTAGTTTCCGGTATGGATAATAATGTTGAACCGTTCCTTTACCAAGGATAAAAGATATTAATTAATGGAAAGCTATTTCAATGGCTTGAATTAATTAATGGGCTAGATAATCTTAAACATGGAAAATAATAACCGGGAGCCATATTGACTGTAATATGGGTTAAGATGGATAGTGCAATATTAATTATGTAGTGGGATTAATTAATATTTATGGGCTTGAATAATATTGTGGCTCAATATTGATAATTCAAGATCCATTGGAAGGTCCAATCTTAATTCTCCAAAAGGCCCCTCAAGTAGCCCAACATAAAGTCCAATAACTGAAAAAGGTGTTTAAAAATAAAATAAATTCTTGTTGCTATTTTTCCTAAAATTTCGAAAAATATGAATAAAAAGGGGAGAAAGATTTTCTTTGAATTTTGTTATGGAATGAAGATATGTATTCTTGGAATACAAGATTATCTCATTAAATTCAAGAAATCTCCCACTTGGTTATTCATATGATAATTTTCGAAAATTTTGAAAGAAAAAGGGAAAGAAAGATTTTCTTGAAAAGATATTATGGAAGATATGTATTCTTGCAATACAGGTATATCTCATAAATTCAAGAAGATCCAAATCTTGGAATCTTTATCCTTGTTTTTTTCGAAAATAACCATAACAAGAGAAGGTGGGATTTTTATGGAATATTTTAATTATGGAGAAAAGAATATATGAGATATATTCAAGATTTCTTGGAGATCAAGAAAAGATTTTTCCTCCCTATTCCATGTTGAAAAAATCGACCAACACCCTCTATAAATAGGGGATGAATATTTCATTCCCAAGTACAATTCCATGTGCTGGAAAAATTAGTAAATCCACAAAGGTGGTGCAACAAATTTTTATTTTTCCCTTTTGTTAATTGTTCGCGAGCTTCCTTCCACCGGATTGACGAGCAAGGAATAGGGAATACTTGGGAAGGTTTTTTGGTGTGTTTTTTATCGACGAGACCATTGCCACTTCAAGAGGTTAGTTCACGTAAACCCGTAGTAATTCCGCATGCGTAGGTTTTATGTGAACTGTTTATATGCATGATTTGTTGTTGAATTATTATTTGAATTAATATTGGATTAATTCATGCTAGTAATAATTGTTAGAATTAAATTTGTATTTAAATATTCATCCCGAATAGATCCGTGCAATTAATTCCCCAACAAATGGTATCAGAGCCTCGGTTTCGGGCTCTGATTTTTAAATTGTAATTTAATTCATTTTCATTAAATTTGAAATTGGATAGTAGAATTGCTAGATCTTTTTTGCAGGTATCCAATTGTCATGGAATTAAATGTGTTTATTTATGCATGCATTTAAATTGTGGTTTTTTAATTCGATCTGCTCGATTCGCTTTTACCTCGGAGAAAATCCACAGTAGATTAGAATTTGTTTGATTTGATCAATGTAATAGATTAGTCTAGATCTAGGTTTATTTATTTTGTAAATAAATTGTAACCGGATCTAAATGGAGGCGAGACGAAGAATTAAAAGACGGATCCGAAACTGCCGAATAAGCTGCGGCGTCGTAAACGTCACAAAGGAGGCACGCGGCGACGCGAACGCCGGTGGATGCCAAGACGGCGCCAAGCGAGGTCATCGGGTCGAGGCCACAAGGATTAGCCCAGTATGCATGGGCATGGGCAGCCTTCGCGGCGCTGAAGTTTTTGAAGCAAGGCGCACACGCCGACAAGGCAGACGACGCCGGGCGAGGGCAGACGCTGGCGGTGGCGTCTGGATGTACGCGGGCGGCGGCAAACGCAGCGGTGGCGCGCGCGGATGCAGGGCGGGCGGCGAAGGCGGATGTTAGGCGGATCGGGCATGGGCAGCGCTGGCATCGCGCGACGCGACGCCGAGATCCGCCGAGGGTCGCCGAAGCGGACGGCGTGCCGCCGAAGCGACGTCGACGCCGGGCGCCGAAGAAGCGACGACGCCACCGACACGACTGCGGCGAGGGCTAGCTAGGCGGGCACTCCGATCCGCGAGCTGGTCGATGATGTGGCTTGACAAGGCATTTTTTTTAAGACGGTCAAGTGGGAGCTTTTCGAGACGAACGATGAAGGCTATGAAGACGATTTCTCAAGATCAAGACATGACAAAAATTAACCATGACAATTGGATATATGTGCCCAATATGTTTAATTTTTTGTTTTGATGTTATGCATTATTTTATGCTTATTTAAATTGTGTTTAAATTTGCGATGCATGAGAAAATGTTTTGAAAAATCTCACTTTCGAAAATTACTAAGTATGCTTAAACAATTAATTGACAATTTTATGGATAATAAAATTGAATTAATTTTGACCTCCATGATTTATTTATTTGTGAATTCTTTTGGAGAAATTCCCCCCACGGGACGGTCAAAAGATAGCTTTCACATGAATAAATTCCAAATGGATGATTGTGGATTAATATTAGTGGCGACGATGACCCTCCCCACGAGGCTCGTTCAAAGCGAAATAATAATTCTGTATTTAATCATGGTTATTACTTAGGTATAAAATTGATATGCATATACTTCCCCGAAGTCCCTGTCAATTTTATATTGGTCAAGTGGGAGCCAACTATTAATCTGGATATTAAAGGTTTGTAACTGTTCTTGTTTGTAACCTGCTTGAATGTGTTTAAATAATGACCCACCCCACGTGGCTTATTTAAACTGTTTTGAGATGTTGGCCGATGTGATCGAACCTTGTGATATATTTGTGCTTATGCATATTATTATTTATTTCAGTTCAGCATGTCATAACCTTTTAATCCACTGTTATTATACTTAAAGTCAATAGAATAAGTATGGAAACTAAATAGATTGGAAACGAAAAATTATAATTGTCCTAACTGCACAAAAGCACAAGTGGATTCTTGACACACCAAAATCAGATGAGCCAACTGACGAGTCAAAAATGCGGGACTCGTCAGATCACCTTGCGAGAGATGTCGTTGCTGAAAATGGTGGAGGGAAAACCCGTAAGGGATTACGTCCTCAAAATTGATGGCCCATCTGAACAAACTTGAGGTTCTGAGTGCAGATTATAATCTGGAGACTCAGATGAATTTGGTACTTCACTCTCTACCCAAAAGTTTTTAGCATTTTGGCCTCGCTAGCTGATTTGTTGCATGCTTTGGTCTCGGCAGAGATGTTGATGGGGCACCAAACTCAAGCTTTGACGGCAAGTGGTCCGTCTTCATCTTCTAGGCCAAAGGAAGGCAAGAAAAAGAAGAGGACCAAAATCCATAAGCAATCAAACTCAACTATTGTCAAGGGCAATGGTAAGATAAGGAATGCCGGTGGTGTCAAGGAAAATCCAAAGAGGAAGTGCTTAAGCTGCGGTGAAAGAGGACAATGGAGGTTTGCTTGTTCCAACCCCAAAAGGGACGGAAAGAAAGGTAATTCTCACGCACTAGTTGTTGAAACTTATTTAGCGGCGTATACTTCTCATTCGTGGGTAGTTGATACGGGATCTGCTGACCATGTATGTTTTACGTTACGGGGTCCCAGCTGACCCGACAGCTTAAGTGGCAGTGAAATCCTCATTACACTGGGCGATGCTACGAGAGTGGCAGCTGAAGCAGTGGGAGAAGTGCACCTGTCTTTTGAAGACAAAGTTTTAATTTTAAGAGATTTTCTTTATGTTCCCAGTTTTAGAAAGAATTCACTTTCAGTTTCTAAAATTCTGTTAATGGATACTTAGTTTCTTCTAATAAGAATGACATCATTTCTTGAAATGATGAGTGTATCTGTTATGGGACATTGGTCGAATAATCTCCATACAATTAAATGTGCACACCACTCACGAAACGCATCCTATAACACATCAACTGTTTCCGATAAAAGAAAACGTTCATCAGACGTAAACGAAATACTTCTATGGCATCTAAGATTGGGACATATTAATCCAAAGAGGATCCAAAGGTTGGTAGAAGACGGTTCATTGGAGTCTCTCCGGGTTGAACCAATCCCAACCTGCGAATCATGTTTAGAGGGTAAGATGACCAAGAGGGCATTCAGAGCCAAGGGGAATAGAGCCAAAGAAGTGTTAGAAATCGTTCACACAGACGTATGTGGTCTAATGTCAACCAAAGCAAGAGGAGGTTATGAGTATTTCGTCACTTTTATTGATGACTACTCAAGGTACGGTTATATTTTCCTTATGAAGCATAAATCTGAGACCTTTGAGAAATTCAAAGAATTTAAGGCTCAAGCAGAGAATCATAGGGAAAAACGTATCAAGTCTCTACGATCCGATCGTGGAGGCGAGTACCTCAGCGATGAGTTTTTGAACTACTTGTCAGATGAAGGGATTGTATCCCAGCTAACTGCACCCGGAACCCCTCAACAAAACGGGGTTGCAGAGCGAAGAAACATAACTCTTTTGGAAATGGTTAGATCAATGATGAGTTATTGGTCACATGCGATTGCTAAGATTTAATACGGAGAATCGTTTGCAAGTAGGCTTGTTCGATTTGCCCCCTTGGGAGGTTCATAAGTTTTATCATACCAAATCTTGCAAGTGGAACTAGTTTCCGGTATGGATAATAATGTTGAACCGTTCCTTTACCAAGGATAAAAGATATTAATTAATGGAAAGCTATTTCAGTGGCTTGAATTAATTAATGGGCTAGATAATCTTAAACACGGGAAATAATAACCGGGAGCCATATTGACTGTAATATGGGTTAAGATGGATAGTACAATATTAATTATGTAGTGGGATTAATTAATATTTATGGGCTTGAATAATATTGTGGCTCAATATTGATAATTCAAGATCCATTGGAAGGTCCAATCTTAATTCTCCTAAAGGCCCCTCAAGTAGCCCAACATAAAGTCCAATAACTGAAAAAGGTGTTTAAAAATAAAATAAATTCTTGTTGCTATTTTTCCTAAAATTTCGAAAAATATGAATAAAAAGGGGAGAAAGATTTTCTTTGAATTTTGTTATGGAATGAAGTTATGTATTCTTGGAATACAAGATTATCTCATTAAATTCAAGAAATCTCCCACTTGGTTATTCATATGATAATTTTCGAAAATTTTGAAAGAAAAAGGGAAAGAAAGATTTACTTGATTTTCTTGAAAAGATATTATGGAAGATATGTATTCTTGCAATACATGTATATCTCATAAATTCAAGAAGATCCAAATCTTGGAATCTTTATCCTTGTTTTTTTCGAAAATAACCATAACAAGAGAAGGTGGGATTTTTATGGAATATTTTAATTATGGAGAAAAGAATATATGAGATATATTCAAGATTTCTTGGAGATCAAGAAAAGATTTTTCCTCCCTATTCCATGTTGAAAAAATCGACCAACACCCTCTATAAATAGGGGATGAATGTTTCATTCCCAAGTACAATTCCATGTGCTGGAAAAATTAGTAAATCCACAAAGGTGGTGCAACAAATTTTTATTTTTCCCTTTTGTTAATTGTTCGCGAGCTTCCTTCCACCGGATTGACGAGCAAGGACTAGGGAATACTTGGGAAGGTTTTTTGGTGTGTTTTTATCGACGAGACCATTGCCACTTCAAGAGGTTAGTTCACGTAAACCCGTAGTAATTCCGCATGCATAGGTTTTATGTGAACTGTTTATATGCATGATTTGTTGTTGAATTATTATTTGAATTAATATAGGATTAATTCATGCTAGTAATAATTGTTAGAATTAAATTTGTATTTAAATATTCATCCCGAATAGATCAGTGCAATTAATTCCCCAACAAATGACTCATGGGAACACTTGCATGAATAAATGCAAACAATCAAACATAATATTCAAACAATTGTATTTCCATACATTAATATTAAATGAACTATAATATTAAATCAAACTGAATATCATCGAGTATTATGTCCGTACAATAGATTGTCTCTAGGACATTAACACTAACAATGCTACAAAATAACGACTTAAGCTGTCCTTTTTGGAACAACGCTACGGAGTCTGCATCTCATCTCTCTTTGCAATAATGATAAGGGTAATCTGCCAACAAAATTCAACCTATTCAGAAGAAAGGTTTTGCACCAAAATAGTGACATGAGCTGCCCTCTTTGCAAAAATGCTACAGAGTCTGCAACCTATTCAAAAAGAAAGATGCTACACAAAAACAACTACTTGAGTTGCCCTCTTTGCATTAATGCTACAGTGTCTACATCTCATCTCTTTGGTATAATTGACTTGGAATCTGAACGACATCAATGTTCGGATTTTTGCACTTCAACCTACACTCTGGTCTTCTTGTTGGTAAGAAGGTAAATGAATGTGTTGTCGATCTTTGAGTTTGCATAGTTTGAATCATTTGGAAGAGTATAAACAAACTGCTTTTTAAGGAAAATCAATTCAAAGTGGAGAAGATCGTGAAAGAAATCAAGGGGAGGTTTTGAAGTTGGTTATAGGTGAAGTTTCCGTGTTTCTGTAACTTTCCTTCACCGAGTGAATAGTTAGCCTTGGGAAAATCCTCCAATTGTTTCAAATATTGGTGCAATCTACACATAATGCACATGAATTCAACATATCTTCAACGATATCCATGCATCTATCCTTCAGACTCAAACATAATACATGACGTGATAATAACTAATTAAAAATAATAAAATAATGCAAGACACCATGAGTATTGTATTCAAAACACGGTAAACATAATACACATTTAAACAATTCTTTGAAGTATATTGTGAATAAAAAGTGATATATTGAAATCTCATTGATCTTGAATGATTCTTGACAAGAGACACATGTTTTTCTGCAAAATAATGAAAACATATTAGGTAAATGAGTAAACATTTAGAATTAAACTTAAAGTTGAAAAGAAATTAAAATTAAATAAAGTTGCTATGTATCTAAATATAATTTAACATTTTCAGAACTTAATTAACGTTGATATATACTTCTTGAAGTTGATATATACAATAAATAAAATAATGTTTGTAACCTCAAAAGGCAAAACTTGATTGTTGTGCTTTTGATGAGGTATGTAGGTGAAAGTGTGGTAAAGTATTTATCTATAAATATTTAACATTCTAAACAATAATGATATCAAAGATAACCTAGAAGGATGGAACTGCACGCACCATTCAATTGCCACAATTAATTTTTTCAACAATCTAATGTGGATCTTGAGAAAATAACATCTTTAACTTGAGGATCTTTTCTAAAATCTGAAAAACTAAATATATATTGATCATAATCACAAAAAAGAATATTAATATCTCCACTCTAAATAAAATTGTATAAAGAATGTGCCTAGTACTAGATTACACAAGTCAACTATTAAGTCTACAACTTCAATCGGCTTAGACGGGGCTCTCAACCAATCTTGATCAGAAATAAGAACCTCAATTGCAGTAGGAGTTAAAGAACTCCTAAAACGGTTCAACATACGACTACCGACATTAAATGCTGATTCAGAAGCTACTGTGGAAGACTGAATTGACAATACGTCTCTAGCAATACTGCTCAAAATTGGATAACTAACCAAAGATTTTCTCCACCAATCCAATATATCAAAGTTTTGCATGTATTTTTCAGGAAAATCCTCCAAATATATATCTAATTATCCTTTAGCAATCATTTTTTGTTCACTCTTCATATGCAAGAAGTATTCATCAACATCTTCATCTACTTCACTCATCATAGTATCAGAGTTTACATTATGAGACATACTTGAAGAATTAACAAGACCCTCCACCTTTCCATTCGTAACTTTATATTATTCAACCATGTTTTCAAAGAACCTGGCAATTTTACCACCAAAGTACTTGCATCCTTATCATTATAGTATTACTTAAATTTAGCAGATAAGTATTGTGTCTTGCATCTAGGGTCCAAAACCACATCAATGAATAACATCACATTCATTTTACTACAGTTCCCCAATACTTATCATCAAATTTTGCTCTTATTTGTTTACCCATTTCCACTAAAGAAGGATCATCACTACTTTAAAAAAAAAATTCAATTCCTTTAAAACTCGATTTATAGTACAAATTGGAAGTAGTATACAAAGAACCAGGTAACTTGCAAGTTACATCATAGAACTTTTTTAAAAATATTGTAAAGTAAGCAACACAAGTCCAATATGTCACATTAGGCACATCATCCCCAAATTCAGCCACATATTTTGTATCCACGTCTTCTAACTTATCAAATGTATTTTGAAAGAGCAAAACAGTTTACAACATCAAGTAGGTTGAGTTCCATCTAGTAGAACAATCCAACTGTAAATGTGCCTTAGAAGTAATGCCCACGTCACCACAACATTTCATGAACAAATCTAATCTTTATGGACTACCTCTCACGTATCGAATAACATTTAGAATCTGGATTAGCAATTTCAAGCCCATCTTTAATAATCAATTGCAAAATATGGGCAAAACATCTCATATGAAAAACCTCCACACTCAAAACAAAAGCATCTTTTTTTAACAACCTCTTATTTAGTTGTTGGACAACAGTGTCATAAGATGAAGCATTATCAATAGTTATGCACATTACTTTCTTCAATCCCCACTCATCCATGCAAAAATCAACATCTTTCCAAATATTCACCCCCTGTGACTTTTAATGACAAAAAAGTTAAGAATTCTTTTGTTTAACTTTCGGTTTGAATTGATATAGTGAGTTGTTAAATAAAGGTAAATCACATTCTGAATATTTGTCCAAGTATCAGTAGTTAAAGACACCCTATGATTTTGACATTGAGATTCAAGTATGGCTTTCAGTTTTTTCTTTTCGTTGACAAACAAAGTGTAACAATCCCTGACAATTGTGATTATAGATGGAATATTAAACTGAGGAACAACAACATCAACAAACTCCTTAAAACATTTCTTCTCTATGAACCTAAAAGGAATTTCATCCTTTATAATCATCTTAAACAAAGCTTTTCGCACTTTATCATGATCAAATTGGCATGCATTTATTTTCCAAGCACTAGAATCCAATGCATTTTGAAATACCAGCGTTATTGAGCTTTATCTTTAGTCTTATCTTGATCTTGTAATTCCATTTTAATTTTAGGAGGTAATTTTTTTGCAAACCAAGTTCCTAATTCGCTCTAACACTTACTAGTAACTGACTCCGTGCGATTCAGGTTATGATTACACAATTAATTTTTATCAAAATTTTATAAGTATTCATATTAAAATATTTTTTCATCCTGAAGAGACGATAATTTTTTATTGATAATTTTTTTTTTATATAGAGAAAGTATTAATCTCTCAGAAAATTTAAAGTAAATATAAAAAAAAACATTTGTTTTTGTTTGAAAATTTAAATAAAAGTTTAAGTTTGTAGGGAAGAGAGATAAGAGAAATAAATTTGTATTCAACCAATCTTTCTCAATCTTGACTTATGATCATTTTTATCTTCTTTGAATTTGAACTTTCTGTATCATTTTCAAAATTAGAGACAAATGTTTTTTTTTCACACAAATTTTAGTAACACTGAAAGTGTCATTAGAAATCATTAGATGTCAAATAAGAATCTGCAAAATAAAAAATCTTTAAAGCAACAAAAAACATAGCATCTTGTATGGAATACATATATACAAATAACATAAAGCTTCTGATTTCAAATTTTTGGTAGACGCTGCCTTCAATAATCTTCATGTGATTTAATACATGTATTTGACATTTTTCATCAGATATAACATACGTACAGAGATTAAGAATCTTGTATGGAAACAAATATCAAGCAAACAATATAGTATACCTTAAATTTAATAGTTTTGCAATTTTAGTGAGTATTAAATGCGAAAGAAACCATTAAACAAACAGAAATTGTGCAACAATCAAATAAATCAACTTGACTATAAGATTGGTAAACGATAGAAATTATCTTACCAAATCATTACCGTTATAATTTGTTAATATTTATTCCATACTGTTAGGGTTATACTGACAAGTATGATTTTAGTGCTACTTATGTATACAGACTGATTCTTGCACTTATGACTCAGAATAATCTTTTTATCACTGTTGCCTTAAATATAATGAACATTAATTATTTATTGCATAAATGTTCAGAGGTACTTTACATTGTAGACAATGTAGTGTGTAGAAGATCACATAAGATCAAATTGTCAGTTCCTTGTATATAAGTACAATTGATTCACAACTTAGATGGAATTGAACAATCCATTGGTAGAAGTTGAGGTGTAAAGCTCGGATTGGTTTGTCTTGACCAAGAGATTACACTAGTGCATTGTGATATGCTGAATAATATCTATAGAGAGGTAATTCTTTCGGACTGACTTAAAGGATGAAGAATTAGACCTCAATGGTTGTTGCTTTCATAATCTCTGTCACTTAAATGGGATTGTATGTAATTAATAACTATTGATTTGATTTATTATGGATAGAGAATCAAAGAGATTAATGTTGGGAAATTTGTAGTTAGTTTTGATGGAAGTTCCAAAACAATTTGTAATAGGATCAGTCAGACCTGTTAGCTGACTCGTGATTTAAATATCAGATAGGATGACCAGCTGAGATGTATAGACAGATGATGTAGTAGATAGGCCACATATTGAGGGGGAACTCAATATGTATAGGTTTAAGTCTTGAAGAAGATCAGAAGACCAGACGAGTCTGAAGATCTGAAGACCAGACGAGTCTGAAGATAAGAAGACCAGACGAGTCTAAAGATCAGAAGACCAGACGAGATCAGATAAGTCAGATGATCAGGTGAGACATAAAGCTGAAGATCAGAAGACCTGAAGATCAGATGACTACCATAAGATCAAGACCAGAAGACATACATCAGAAGTATAAAGAAGAGTCTGTTAAGTTGTGCTAAGACAACTTACATCAGATGACTCAATCAGGTAGACTGATCAGTCTTATCTGATCAGGTCAGCTCACACCAGGTGACAACTGAAGATTTACCAACATACGATGTCAATCAGACAAGAAGAATGTCAACCTTAGTTGGTAAAGCAAACACTGAACAAGTGTACTTGTTAACAATTGAGAATGAGACACGTATGTACGGAGCTGACAATGCGGGATTTGGCACTGCACAGTCAAACGGCTAGAAAGGACAAACATACATGCTTTCGGCCATGCCGTCCCTGAAGCACATCAAATCAAGCCTGCAAATCTACCAAAAATAGCCTGAAATTCAAATTGCTCTCCAACGACTCTTTGATTTCAAGGTGTATAAATATGGGATCAAACATTCATAGTAAAGTGACGGAAATTATTATCAAGCTCAAGCTCAAGCAAGATTTCTGCACGAAGAACACAACTCAAGATTTATTCTAAGTGTTCGTCCCATAAAGTTCTTAGCATAGAATTCTTATCCTCCTGCCTTAGGCAACTCAAATACTAGGATAGAATTCCAGTTGGAACACAACAAATCTTAGACCCAAACCCACAAAGTTAGGTTAAATTTGTTTAGCAAGATTTCAGACTAGGGTTTCTAGTTTCTAATTTCTGGGATTGGTTGAGTGAGAACTCTTGAAACATCTGATTGTACTGTGTTGGACTAACACATTGAACCAAGTCTAAGTTGGTTAAGTTGGTGCCCATGCTGATAGGGAAGAGTGGATGTAGGACAAGTTGTCAGAACCACTATAAAATTTTGGTGTGCCTTATCTGTTCTTATCTGCTTTACACTGTGCACACTACCTGGTTTTAACTTTACATGCATATTCTGAGTCTGGATCAGATTTGCACCAAGCAACTGATCTGATCAATTTGACACTTTGTCATCTGATCTAAAACAGATCACTCAGAATCTGATTTGAGCAAACTGGTTTTCACACGGGTTAACTTAGCTTCCGCACATCAGTTAAACTGATAGATACCGAACTGATCTGCCCTTAGGCGATCAATAAGTTGGATATCAGTCCAAACTGATTCACACACACTCTGATCAGGCATACTTTCTATTCACACCTGATCTCACGCAAAAGTTTACAGAAGTCTATTCACCCCTCCCCTATAGACTTCTGCCCTCACGAAAACCCGTTTGGGACCTACAAATGGTATCAGAGCAGTGGTTCTACGGACCACTGGCTTTGAGTATCATCGGTTCTCAAGGAAGAACCATTGTGGTCACTTGAACAGATCTTGAAAAACCTGTTCTTAAAGCTCATCTGTTTCCAAAACTCACATTCAGCATGGATAATACCTCAGGTATGTATCATGATCTGCCTAAGTTTTCCATTGATGAGTATACTGACTGGACCATACTCATGAGAAACCATCTGGGCGCGATAAGCAGCAGAATGATGGAAGTTCTTGAACAAGGACCCATCATCATCTATCACAACAACCCAGCTGAAGGAGGTGATCCAGAATTTCCAACAGGAGCCAGAATCAGAGAGAGTCCTTCACTGATGGATGCCGAGGAAAGGTAATTGTCCAATCGGGATACAGTGGCCAGACATATCATAATGAAGACGATGGACAAGATAACACGTGAAAAGATCAAGTATCTCAAGACTGCGAAGCAGATGTGGGATACACTTGCTGAGATGTGCGAAGGAAACGATTTAATCAAGGACGACAGATTGCAAGCTAAACTGGTAAAATTTGAGAAACTCAAGATGCTACCAAATGAAACCATAAATCAGCTCGATGGACGAATCACCATGTCAGTCATCAAGCTTCGTGAACTGGGACGAGAAATGTCTAATAAAGACATCAACTATAAGATCTTGAGATCCCTGACCAAGAAATGGGATATGAAAGTAACAGTTATAAAAGATTGTCAAGATATTGTGAAGATGAAGCCAAGCAACCTGTTTCTCAGTCTGAAGGCTCATGAATTTGACCTGATTGAAAGAGGCCAAGAAGAAGAAGACGAATCACCTGCTGAAACCACACCTGCCACATCAAAAGCAGTTGCATTCAAGGCAGCTAGCAACAGTTTGAAGCCTACATAAGCTATTGGAAACATTGTGAGTCAGACTGAACAGATTGCTTTGCTGACTAGAAAGCTAGAAAGGTTAAATATTCAACTGGGAAAGTATCGAAAAATTTATAGAGACTATCAGAACAACAGAGGAAGAGATAGGAGATCTTTGGACAGATCACAAGAAAGGAATCAATCTGATGACAAAAGAGATGATCGCAGAGAAGATAAGAAGAGAGATGATCGTTCTGATGATAGAAGAGACAACAGATCAGAAAGAAGAAATTCTAATTATAGGCAAACTAGGAAGTCACCTGACAGATCCTACAGAAGAAATGATTCACCTGGCAGAAGAAATTCCGTGGAAACTGGAACATGTTTCAACTGTCAGAAACCAGGTCACTGCAGTGCAGACTGCCCTGACCTGACTCCAAAGGAAAGAGAAGATAAGCGGAACAGAAGAGAGCAAAGATACAGAGACAGAAAAGCCATGGTTGCTGATACATCTGGGATAAATGACTCTTATCTGCCTTCAGATGATTCTGGTTACTCATCTATAGAGGACTTCTGCCTGATGACCACTGCTGATGATTTCGACAACTTCGACGATCTGATGTTCTCATCTGATGACGACATCTGCCTCATGGCCAAAGATGTTGATCAATCTGAGGTAACTTCTGAAACTTCTATGATTTCTGTTTCCACACCTGCTGTGCTGAGCACATCTGCTGGAGAGATTGACCTGCAGCTCTACAATGAGCTGCTGGAGAGATTGACCTGCAGATCTACAATGAGCAATTGCTTAATGATCTCTCTAATGCAGTAGACACTTATACAATAGTGAAAGCTGAGAAAGATAAGCTAAGGGCAGAGAACATTCAGCTTGTCAAGGATAATGTTGTGAGAAAAGCTGTTGAACTGAAATCAGCTGAGACTGTTTAGAGGATGACTGCAGAACTGGAGTTTCTGAAAGTCAGTTCTTTTGATCAGGATAAACTGGTTAAAGAACAACAAGCTATTAACAAGCAGAAAACTGATGATCTCAAAATCCTCCAAGCTAAGTTCGATGAACTCTTCCGACTGCATGTGAGTCTAAGAAGGGAAACTAACCTGCTGAACAGGTAAGGCGAGTGCCTGGTCAGAAAGGGAACATAAATGGACCTCAACTGATCAAGCATCAGCCGAGGAATCAACAGAAGAACCCCATTCTTCTGAAGAGAACTCAAACTATTCAGCAGATTAGGAATCAGAAAGGACAATCTCGCAAGGGAAAGTCTGATCTGAATCCTAATCAGGTCAAGCTGCCTAACCAGCATGCCAAGGGTAAACTGCAGAAACCATTTGTGCAAAAGAGGTATGAATCTTTTGATGGTAGCAGTTGTACCTATCCCTTCAACCAGAAATCCAGGACATCTGCACCAGAACCACACTGGATTAAAAGAAGACAAACTAACCAGAAAAATCTCAAGTCTTCTGATTCATCCAAGGTTCACACTCATAATCATACTGATCAGAAAGCACATGAAGAGATGTATGTTTATGTAGATGCTTATGGGAGACAAATCAGGCCTTCTGATCTTGAAGATTACCATTGAAATGCCCTGTTTGTATGGATCCCTAAAGGTAACACTAACCCCTCAGGACCCAATCCTAAAGGGGTACCTAAAGCCTGATTTGATTGCAGGTTCGCGTGGGTTTTACCAATAAAGGAGGTGTACAAGCAACTATCTGGTACATCGATAGTGGATGCTCAAGGCACATGACTGGAAATAAACATCTCCCCAGTTCATACACAGAACAAGAAGGCCCATGTGTACTCTTTGGCGATGATAACTTTGGTTTTACCAGAGGATTCAGAACCTTAGAAAATGATGATGTACAGGTTACTGGAGTCTCGTATGTCGATGGTTTAAAGCACAACCTGTTATCGGTTTCACAATTCTGCGATAACGGATTCAAGGTTGAGTTATCGACTGATCAATGCACTATCAAGAATCGAGCTACTCAACAGATTTTGTTAACTGGTTCTAGGAAAGAAACGATCTACACTGCTGACTGGAACAATTGTCCAAGAAATGCATGCCTGATTGTTAAGAGTTCCAAAAGCAGCAGTTGGCTCTGGCACAAGAGAATGAGCCATCTGAACTTTAAGACTCTTAACAAGATAGCAAGGATGTCTCTGGTTGAGGGTCTCCCAAATGAGGTATTCTTTAAGGATCAGACATGTGTCGCATGTCAGAAGGGAAAACAGGTTAAAGCCTCATTTAAGGGGATCCCAGGACCAGCATCCAGCAGAGTATTGCAACTGCTCCACATGGATTTATTTGGACTAGTTACACCACTTAGTCTCAGTGGACGCAAATACACTCTGGTAATCGTGGATGATTATTCCAAGTTTACCTGGGTTGTATTCTTGTATAAGAAGAATGAGACTACAACAAAGATACCTGAGCTGCTCAAGAAATTACAAAATGAGAAGGGTGTCAGTATTGTAAAAATCAGATCAGATAAAGGTACAGAGTTTCTGAACTCCTTTATTTCTGACTTTTGCACTAAGTTTGGTATACAACATGAAACATCAGCCGCAAGAACACCACAACAGAATGGCGTAGCAGAATGGGGAAACAGAACACTCAACGAAGGTGCTCGCACAATGTTGGCTGAACATGCAACTCCAAACTGTTTCTGGGCAGAGGCTATTAACATAACATGTCAAACTCAGAACAGATGTTCTCTGACTAAAATTCACTTCAAAACACTCTATGAACTGTGGAAGGTTAGAAAACCTCGTGTTTCTTACTTCCATGTTTTTGGGTGCAAGTGTTTAATTCACAATAATGGGAAGAGTCAGTTGAAAACCTTTGAAGCCAAGTCAGATGAGGGTATATTCTTAGGATATTCCTCAACCAGCAAAGCCTTCAGGGTGTTCAACAGGCAAACCCTAGTTGTGGAAGAAACACCTCATGTGGTCTTTGATGAGACATCTTCTGAAGAAGTGAAATCAGCCCCAGAACAAGCAGTACCAGATCAACAAGTGCCTGATGCTCAGAAAATGGATCAGTTAAGTATCAAGAAAAAGGGATCAGATCACGTAACAGTGTATGTTCCCAAGCTTGATCTTAATGATTCACCAGGCCAGTCAGACCCTAAGGTATGTACAACTGTCAATGAAGAAGCTGGTACAGCTGAGACGGTAATAACTGAACCATCTGGTTCAGGGGGAACATCTGATGTTCCGGTGGAGAGACATCAACATATGATGATTCCAACATCAGCTGAGACTTGTCCATGCCAAGTGGATCTCATTACTGTACCTCTCCCAATCTCTAGTGATGAATCACTATCAGAAAAGGATGATGTTCTCCAAATAGATGAAAATCAGAAAAGAAGGACCTGGATAACCAGTCATCCAACTGATCTGATCATCGGAGACCCATCTGATAGAGTTAAAACTAGACATCAGATTGGTGAAAGTGCCATGTATTGTTGCTATCTGTCTTTGAAGGAACCTACCAGAATAGAAGAAGCTCTACAAGATGCCAACTGGATTCTGGCTATGCAAGAAGAATTGGAGCAGTTCTAGAGAAATCAAGTTTGGAAAGTAGTAGACAGACCAACTCATCAAGATGTGATAGGCACCAAGTGGGTATTCAAGAACAAGAGGGATGAGAACAATGTCATCACCAGAAATAAGGCAAGACTTGATGCTAAGAGATATTCGCAATCAGAAGGGATTGATTATGATGAGACCTTTGCACCAGTCGCTCGCCTGGAAGTTATTCGGCTGTTTCTGGCATATGCTGCCCACAGAGGGTTTACTGTGTATCAGATGGATGTAAAGAGTGCATTCTTAAATGGGGTACTAGCGGATGAAGTTTATGTTGAACAACCTCCTGACTTTGAAGTAGGCAACCAGGTGTACCGTTTAAGAAAAACTCTTTATGGCCTGAAACAAGCTCCTAGAGCCTGGTATGATACACTATTTAAGTTCTTGATAGACAGCTAAAGGAACAGTGGATAGAACCTTATTCAGAATAGAAAATGGTGAAGACATTCTGAGGGTTCAGATATATGTGGACGATATCATCTTCGGATCTCCCAACAAGAGCCTATTTGAAAGATTCAGCAAACTGATGCAAGGGAAGTTCGAGATGTCCATGATGGGTCAGATGAATTACTTTCTAGGTCTTCAAGTTAAGCAAAGTGCAGAAGGGATATTCATTTGTCAGGTAAAGTACACTAGGAATTTGTTGGCCAAGTTTGGAATTCAGAATAGTAAGGAAGCCAAAATTCCTATGATGACTGGATTCAAGATGAATCCAGATGAGAATGGTCAGAAAACTAATCAGAAAGAATATAGGGCTCTCATTGGATCTTTATTATACCTGACTGCCAGCAGACCAGATATAACATTTGCAGTAGGTGTATGTGCCAGATTTCAAGCAAATCCAATGCAAAGCCACCTGGAAGCAGCTAAGCAGATTCTTAAGTATCTTAAGGGGACAATAAACCTTGGTTTATTCTACCCATCAGATGATAATCTAGAGCTTAGTGGGTATTCTGATTCTGATTATGGATGTAGGTCCCGAACGGGTTATGTGAGGGCGTAAGTCTGTAGAGGAGGGTGAATAGACTTAAAAAAACTTTTTCGCAGATCGGTGTGTGAAAGCGGATAGCTTTGATCGAGTCGCGAGTGAATCGGTTTGGTCGATAACCAACTTCTTTGAACGCCGGAAAAGCGGATCGATTCGGAACTTCATCGATTAACTGATGTGTGCGGAAGCTTTAAGTTTTACCCGTGTGAAAAACCAGTTTGTATAAATCAGATTCCAAGTTTTATCTTTTTAATCAGATGACAGAAATATCAAAATCCGATCGGATCGGAAGCTTGGTGTTTGTCGATCTTAACTTAGAATATGTATGCGCTTTAAGATTGTGCGATGTGTGAAAGCGATTAATCAAAGCAAAGAAGGCACACAAGATTTATAGTGGTTCGGACAAACCAATCCTACGTCCCACTCTTCCCTTTCACAAGGGCACCAACTTAACCGACTTAACCGACCGACTTAGTTTAGTGTGTTAGTCCAACACAAGACAACAACAGATGTTTTAAGAGTTCTCACTCAACCGATCCTTAAAATCAAGATTAGAAACCCTAGACTGAAATCTTGCTAAACAACTTATCCTAACTTGGGGTTTGGGTAAGATTGTTGAGGTTCCAACTATGAAATCTTTCCTTGCGTGCAAAGCGCCTGATAGCTAGATGAAAAGATTTCTTGCTAAGAACTTATGGGATGAACACAATATAAAATAAGCTTGTTGTTGTGTTCTTCGTATGAAATCGACTATAGTTTGAGCTTCTTGATTATGTTGTTTGTCCAAGCATTTCCGTGTTTCACTCTGAAGTGTGATCCCATATTTATAGACCTTGAGATCAAAGAGCCGTTGGAGAGCAATTTGAATCTCAGGCTATTTTAGGTAGACTTGCAGGCTTGATGTGACGTGCTTCAGGAACGGCATGGCTGAAAGCGTGAATGTGTATTTTATAGCCGTTTGAGAGAGCAACATCGAATCCCGCGAGTATCAGCTCTGTTCATACGTGTCTCTTCCTTATTGGATGGAAGCCTTGCTTTGCAGTGATGTTCCTCCAACTAAGGTTGGTATTCTTCTTGTTTAGATCGCAGACGTATGATAAGATGAAACATCAGTTTTCATCTTATGAGCCGATCCGATCGATCTGAATCGATCGATCCACCTCGATGGAGTCTTCGGCGCTGTTGACTTAGCTTCAACCGGCCGACTCGTACGATGTAGGTCTTCGGTCTTATCTTCGAAGTCATCTGATCTTCTAGTATTAGAGGTTTGAGCTTCATGACTTCCGCTGAGTTATCTGACTAGATCAGTTCGATCTGATCTTCCGCTTACGTTTAGCATTACGCCTCACTTCGGATATCGAACTTTCTTCTGATTCTTCAGATCTGACCTTTACATATTGAGTTCCCCCTCAATATGTGACCTATCTATTACATCAGTTTTTCTATACAATCATTATCAACTGGTCTCCTATAGCAAGAATGTAAACATCGATCGACCTAACAGCTTTGATCGTCCTATTACATGTGTTTTTGGAACTTTCATCAAAACTATAAATTTCCCAACAATTTCCCCTTTTTGATGAAACCAAAACACCTGAGAAACCAAACAGTTGATAAGTATAGAAACGATTAAAGAGCAAGTAATCGAAGACAAAGAGATTTTGTCTTGGGATCGAAAAAAATAAACTTTTCATTAGATATGTTGATTACATGTTACATCGAAAAAGTTTTGAATTTAAAAGCAAATGATCCCTAGACGCGTCTTACGAATCTTCACTCCTTGGGCTTGTATCCTTCCGCATTTCTCTTTGGTCTTGTGGAACGTTGAAAATCTGATAGAGTTTCCATTTGACATCGGTTATGCGACTTGATCGATTATCTGCGATTTGCTCAAGATGTCAAAGTAGAATCTCTCAAATGCCATCTGTCAAATGAGCCATCCGCTTTCTTTGAGTATATTAATGATCATACTCTTGGCGAGATATCTTTACATTTATAAGCTTGGCTTCATTTTCCGAATACTTCCGAAAAGTCCGGATATTTATTCTCAGAACGGTTGAGGAACTCATCATCCGGTGATTCTTCTTTTGGAACAAGATCAAGGACAAAAGCATCTAGAAGCCATTCACTTCGATCTTATTCCATTCCTCAAACCTCTTAGCGTGTCGCGGCCTAGCTTTTTGGTATGATCTCGTCGACTTCTTTGGCAACCGAGGTTCTTACGTGCGATTTTCCACCAATCCTTTTCTTAGCCCTTGATTTGAACTTCTGTTTCAACCCTTCGCTTGTGCCCGTTTTTTCTTCCTTCTTTCTTCTTCCAGCATCCGCTCTTTGGACAATTTTACAAGCTAGCTCCTTATCACCAGATGTCGACTAGTTTTTGTTTCCGTGACTTTCCGGGTCCGAGTAATCGGTCCAGATTTTGATGTTCCAAAGACCCAGCAGCCTTTCTTGCAATTGAGCTTTGTCCATGGGCCTTATCTTCTGATGTGTCGGTTGGTTTCTCGAGATCCTTCCCCTTTTTGGTTTTGATCAAAAAGCGCGTTGAGGGGGAAGTCGAGACCCAAAGTTGACCGACAATGCCCGATTTAGATCATTAGCGAGATAAACTCGAAGTTTGAGTTGTCGATTCGAACGGTTATGTCATCTCTTTCTTGGCGAGTTTCCATTGTAGCGAGAGAGTGTCCAAATCATTTTGTCAAATTTCTCTTCTGATAGCTCGAGCCTTTTCTCAGTGAGCGTCAGAAAAGAAGATTGATTTTGATCCACCTGTTTCAGCTTGTCATCAACTGATTTTGTAAGCTCAGCAGATATGGTGGTCATGGATTGGGAGAACTGATCTCTGATTGCTTCGATTTGTTTGAGACTGATTTGTCTCTGATCAGTTAGCACTCCCTCAATCTCTTCTTTCAGGAGATCTTTGAGACAAGATCGATCTCACCGAAGTTGATCGATGGTGATTTGAGATGTAGGAATTGGATCCATCACTTGATCGAAGTTCGGTTGTTTGTGCCTCCAAGTGGTTGGTCGTGAACTGCAGCACCAGTTCCACTTTCATCGGCAGCTCCTGCATTTATCATTTCAGCGTCTGTTTTACGGAGCTTCTTGGCGATCTCTCAATTTTTTCTTCTTCCGTGATTCCAACTTCCCGTGGATCGAGCTTTCAGATTTATCAGATATGAGCTCAGCTGGTGATCCCACTTTGGCAGACTTCCTCATTTCGAAGTCAAAATCTGCGAACTCATCCGCACCACCCATCTGTTCAACAAGTAAAATAAGATCTGAGAAGCTTTTTAATCTGAGATCTCTCCAGGTGAGGATCTCCATGACTTCTTCTCTGATAGCAGGATGGGCGACCAGTTGTGGATACATCTCATCAATCTCTCGTTCAATTCTTAGTCTGACCATTTTTCCAAATGATGGTCTTTGTTGATCTGATACGAAATTATCCGTCCCGCATTCATTGGATGAGATGTGGAGGCTTCGGGTTGTGCTTGAGTCGGCGGAAGTTGTCTCGATTGGTTCGACTGCGCAGTGGTTCTCCAGAGAGTGGCGATTATATCTGGTTCAGTTCATGAAAGGTGTGAACTAGCGGGAGTGACATGCTTTCGGCCCTTTAGTCCGAGCGGTGAATCGACTTTTGAGGTTGAGGAGAAGTAGATTTATCGGTTTGTGCTTCTACCTCGATCGTTTCTGGCGAGCCCTCGTGTTGAGAAGCTTGCTGTCGATTCGATTTCTTTTTTGTTGCGCAATGCATCGCTCCGGGCGCTTTTTTTCTTCTTCGACTCATCTTCTAGTGCTAGAGTCATGGTAGCTTCCTTTTGCTTTCTTTGGCCTCTTCTCCACCTTTTTGTTTTTTTTACGTGGAGCGACCGGGTGTGGATGAGGCGGCTTCTTTGCTCTTTCCTTTCTTCAGTTTTGTTGGAGTGGGCTCCTTGTCATCGTCTGGTGGCCCATATATAACTGAAGTTGATGAGAGGAAGGCATTGTAGGACTTCAGTCCATTCTGATTCCATTCAGCGCTTGGCAGTTTGTCCTTCAATATAACTGCAACCTTGTTGAGATTGCTGACTCTCTTTTTCAGAAAGACCTGCCTGGATTCATTGACTCCAAATTTTTCGTGTTCTTGGAGCAAGATGGCTTTCAGGAAGCCGTGCCAATTGATGTTCTGAGCCCCATCAATTATTGCTGCCATGCTGTACATTTTGACTGATGTGAGAGCATCTGGGCTAAATGAGATTCCCATGATCGTTCTTGACAGAATGTCAAACAACAGTCTGTACTTTCTTTTGAGCATTGGCCTGATGAATCCGGCTTTCTGATGTTTGTCTGCCTCTCTTAAGAGCTCCTCTCTGATTTCTTCATCCTCATTCTCCCTGTAGTGTGCAGGAGAGATTCGCCCTTTTGGCAAGCTGAACAGACGAGTGATGTCTGCATTTGTCAGTCTGATTTCTTCCCCGTTGACCCGACATCGGTTAAATCTCTGGTTTTTCTGATCCACACTCAAATTCTGCAAGAATTGAAGTGCTTCATCTTGCATCACTTTGGATTGCGATGAGCGAAGCAATATGTTTCGATCCAAATTTTCTTCGAATTTGTTCCACCTCCATGGATTCAGAATCCTCAGTGGTTCCAAACTGAACGAACTTGTCCTCAAAGATCTTCGTTGCCAGTTCCGCATAGTTGCACATGATCTTTCCTAGTCCATGAGTGGCCATCTACAGGTGAGATAGACTCATTAAATTTGTGCATAATCAATATCAATATCATATTTGGAAAACAAAAGGCAATGAAGCATAAATTCAAAAAACAATTTTTGAAAACAATGTTTTTAACGGAAAGAAAGATTCATCATTAAGTTTAAAAGAAAATATTACCATTCAAATTTTCGGAGAAGATTTTGAACTCTAAGAAATCGTTTTGAAACGTAGAGAAAATTTGAAGTTTTTTCGATTGAAAGTAATGCAAGTTTGTGAAGCGTAAAAAACTCGTAAGGTTTGATGAATCTTATATAGAGGCGGAGGGTACAATGAGACAAGATTTTGAAGATCAATCGTTTTGAAAAGATTATGCGCTCCAGTTTAGCGGTTTTGATCGTAGGGTCGGGAAAAAGCGCGTACACAAAACTTTTGGATTTAAAAGCACGATCAAGTAGCGGTTAATACATGTACCCCACGTCCGCATTAAATGATTTGCAGAGTACACGTCCACAAGGATAGTGGGTGCAAAGAAGGCAAATAATATCGAATCGATCCGATAAATAAGTAAAGAACAAGAGAAGAGAGATCGTCCTGGTTGGTGATGTTGTTATCGATCCAATATTACTTGTCAATGTTGATTCCACTTGTTGATCTTAATCATTCTCGCCTAAGCCTTAAGAAATTTCCCAATCGATCCTTTCAACCGATCTTCTCCAACAGATCCGATTTGTTGAAACTTCAAGCTTAAATGATCTTTCCTTAAGTACGCCCCGATTTCCTTTTGATCCTCCTTGATCAGGTTGAAGTTCCCCTTCAACCGATATTTCCGATATAGACCGATATATCCGATTTGTTGGAGTTTCAAGCTCAGCAGATCTCCCCATCCGATCATGCTCGTAAGTAATCAGATTTTGGTTGACCTCATCTGATTCTTTTCAGATTAAGCCAATTCTTGGGATAAGTGTTACCGCCAAAACTTAGTCTAGAGTAGTAGCTTCTATTCCCTAAGTAGGCGTGATTGACATGCGTAAATATCGTCTGAATCTCTCGATATGTCAATCAACCGTAAATTTATCCAATTATCAGTCGCGTGATTTCTACACTCTGTCCTTTTGATGCAAATTTCTGGATAGGCTTCTTGAAATGAAAATTGCATTTGCATCCTTGTTGGCCTCTATAAATTGGACCAATGTTTTACACAACATCACCCATTCACCATACTTATCTTCTTTGTAAGAATCATGTATCTTGGTGAACCCTTGTTTCCGGTGAGACTTCCGGCAAACACTTTTACACCCTTTTATATGATTTCATCTTCTCAAATCAACCCTTTGCATCCCTTATTGCTGTTTTCTTCATCATCTTCGATTTCACATACGATTCTTTAAAAAGCTTCTCTACCACCAGTATGGATGATCTGTTGTTGCAACCGAGAAGACACTTCTCCTAACCGTATGCACCTTGTGTGTCTATCTGGATGATGTAACGGTAACCATCGGACTTAGTCTCAGATAAAATATCAAAGACATGTGCCCATGAGATCTGACGACCAACTCTTTGGCACACGTGCTCCATTCAACAGCTGGAGAGCCCTACTACTCCTCCTTTTAGGGCTCCTGGCTTAGTAATCCTGTCAATGCCGCTCTCACTTCACTTGGAGAGTCCATCAGTTTGCGGCATGGGATTACCTTTCAAGCCCCCCCCTCACCCTGTTAAGTGGGGAAAAATGAGAGCGTCAGATTTCATAAAATCTCTCTCTCTTCCCCTCATTAACACTTAACTAATGAGTTCGGGTTTGGGTTTGGATGCAGGTTTAGGGTTCTAGGTTTAGGATTTTGGTTAACATTTATGTCTTGACCTCCCAGATGTCTTCTTGTACTTGTAACTCGTAATGTAACCTCACCTTCGGGTTTTTATCAATGAAAAGTTCTGTTATTTCATCGTTGTGTAAATTCCTGCTTTCTTATGCGATTGTTTAGCTCTTAATCTCTGAATCTTGCTTGTTGAATATCAGCTAAAACGAATCACAAAGAAATACTATAACCAAATTGATTTAATCAGATAATCCTTTAAACTGAGCATTTTCCTTAAATCTGATAAACCTTGAATCTGATCAGTTCCTTTAAACTGATAGACTTTAAATCTGATAAACTAAAATCTGATCAGTTCCTTTGGATCTGGTAGCGTGTAAGTCTGATCGATTTTTGCTTATCAGTCTCTTGAGATCAGTTAAGATACCAAACTCAACTGATTTCTCTCGATCTGGTTAGTCTCTTAACCAGCTAGTTCTGGAGAGCATTCCATCAAACATTTTCGGTGACATTTCTCCAAGATCTAGAAGTCCTAGCTCATTGCATAAATCTCTGAATCTGATCTCAGCTAGTGGCTTGGTTAGAATATCAGCCTTCTGTATATCAGTATGAATCTTTTCCATTCTGATATTCTTCTTTTCAACGTGATCTCTTATAAAGTGGTGTCTGACATCCACATGCTTGCATCTTGTATGTAGAACCGGGTTCTGAGTGATTGCAATAGCACTATTACTGTCACAGAATATAGGTACGTTCTTAGCTACAATGTTGTAATCCCTCACCGCTTGATGAGCAGGCGATTGGGAACAACGACTTCTCGCAGACCATATATTACGCTTGATTTGTTGATGTCGCAATCGATGTCTGCGCTTTTTTGAAAACCACGAGATCGGTTTTACTTCCTAAGAACCGACATGTTCCCGAGGGTTGATTTTTCGTCGATCTTGCAACCTCCATAATCGAATCGAAATACCCACTAAGCTCTAGATTATCATCGATGGGTAGAATAAACCAAGGTTTATTGTTCCTTCAGATACTTAAGAAATCGCTTAGTCGCTTTCTAGGTGGTGATCATTGATTTGCTGAAATCGCACATACACCTCTTGCAAAAGTGATATCCGGTTCTGCCGGCGGTCGGTATAGTAGAGATCCAATGAGAGCCCTATATTCCTTCGATTTGTTTTTCGACCAAATTTCATCTGGATCCATCTTGAATCCAAATCATAGAATTTTTGGCTTCCTTACTATTTTGAATTCCAAACTTAGCCAAAAGATTCCTAGTGTACTTTGTCATGGCGATGAATATCCCTTCCGAACTTTGTTTAACTTGGAGACCTAGAAAGTAATTCATCGACCCATCATGGACATCTCGAATTTCCCTTGCATCGGTTCTTTCAATCTTTCACATAGGTTCTTGTTAGGAGATCCGAAGATGATGTCGCCCACGAAAATCTGAACCATCGAAATATCTTCTCCATCTTCTATTCTCGAATAAGGTTACGTCCCATCGCTCCTTTAGTGAACCCACTTTCAATCAAGAACTCGAGAGAGTGTATCATACCGGGCTCATGAGTGTTTCAACCATAAAGAGCTTTTCTTAAACGATACACTTGGTTGCCCTTTTCAAAGCCTGGAGGTTGTTCGACATAAACTTCCTCCGCTAGTACCCCGTTTAAGAAAGCACTCTTTACGTCCATCCGATACACAAGAACCCTCGTGGGAAGCATAAGCCGAAAACAAATGAATGGCTTCAAAGGCGCGGCGATCGTGCAAAGGTCTCATCGTAATCAATTCCTTCGATTGTGAATACCCCTTAGCAACAAGTCTTGCCTTATTTACGTGATAACATTTTTCTCATCTCTTTGTTCTTGAAGATCTATTTCGTGCCAATTACGTCTTGATGACCAAGTGCATCTACTAGTTCCCAAACTTCATTTCTCTCGAATCGTTCCAGCTCCTCCTGCATGGCTAGAATCCAGTTTGCGTCTTGTAATGCTTCCTCGATCGTAGTTGGTTCCTTCATAGAGATAATAACAATAATATATGGCACTTTCACCAATCGATGTCTAGTTTTAATTTTATCGACGGGTCTCCAATTATCGATCAGTTGGATGATCGGGTTATCCGTGTCCTTACTCGATTTAAATTCGGTTTTGAGAACATCGTCCGTTTACGATAAAAATCTTATTACTAGTGATTGGGAGTGGTGCGAGGTTATGGTCCACTTGATAAGAACAAGTCTCGGTGATGTTGGAATCATCATGTCGATGTCCGCTCGTGAGAACTTCAGAGTTCCCCACGAACCCGGATGGTTCGATTCTTCTTATCTCAAATGAATCGGCTTTTTCATCGACAGTTGTTCGTACCTTAGATCTCGATTGATCCGGTGAATCGACTAGATCCGGAATGTAAATTGATAATCTGATTTGATCCTTTTTCCTTGATCGTTAAATGATCCATTTTCGAATATCGGGTTACGGTAGATCGTACTTCTTGTTCGGAGGCGATTTCTCTTGATCGAAAGATGCTTCATCAAAGGTTACATGGGGTGTTTCTTCCACAACTAGGGTTAGTTTGTTGTAGACCCCGAAAGCTTTGCTAGATGAGGAATACCCTAGAAATATACCCTCATCGACTTGGCCTCAAAAGTCTTCAACCGGCTTTTTCCCATTGTTGTGTATGAAACACTTGCACCCAAAAACATGGAAGTAAAAAACACGAGGTTTTCTCGCCTTCCCACGATTCATAAGGGTGTTTTGTAGTGAGCCTTAGTCAGAGAGACATCTGTTACAAAGATGGCATGCAAAGGTGTTGATTATACATCCGAAAACGGTTTGGTATCGCATGTTAAATTAACATTGTTCGAAAGCAAACTTCTTTGAGAGTTCTGTTCCTCCGCTTCATTTACTCCATTCTCATTGTGGCGTCCTCGCACCACCGATGTTTCATCTCAGATACCAAACTTAGAGCAAAAAATCGGTAATAAAGGAGTTCGAAATTTCAGACTTTTATCCGATCCGATTTTTACTACTGACACACCCTTCTCATTTTGTAATCTTCTTAGCGGCTTCGGTATCTTGGTTGTCGCCTCATTCTTCTTATGTAAGAATATAACCCGTAAACTTGGAATAGTCATCCACGATTACGAGTGTATTTAAGGTCCGTTGAGATCGACCGGTGTAATCGGTCCAAACAGATCCATATGAAGCGGTGCGCAGATTGGCCGGATCTTTGGTCCGGAAATTCCTTTGAATGAAGCTTTGACCTGTTTTCCCTTCCGACATGCGAAGACATGTCTGATCCTTTGAGAACACTTCATTCGGAAGTCCTTCCACTAGAGACATCCTAGCTATCTTATTAAGAGTTTTAAAGTTCGATGGCTCATTCTTTTGTGCCGAGCCAACTGCTACTTTTGGAACTCTTAACAATCGTGCACGATTTCTTGGACAACTGCTCCAATCACCGTGTAGATCGTCCCTTTTCTTGAACCCGTTAGCAATATCTGTTGAGTGACTCGATTCTTGATAGTGCATTGATCAGTCGAGAACTCAACACTGAATCCGTTGTCGCAGAATTGTGAAACCGATAATAGGTTGTGCTTCAGACCTTCGACAAACGAGACTCCGATTATTTGTACATCATCATTCTCTAAGGTTCAACCCTTTGTATAACCAAAGTTATCATCACCAAGAGTACACGGGCCTTTCGTTCTATGTAGGAACCGAGGAGATGTTTGCTTCGATCATGTGCCTTGAGCATCCACTATCGATGTACCGGATAGTTGCTTGCACACCTCCTTTGTTGGCCGCGGACCCACGCGAACCTCGCAATCGATCGTTTTAGGTACCCCTTCGGATTGGGTCCCGAGGGGTTAGGTTTGGATTTGGGGATCCATACAAACGAGCACTTCTATGGTGATCGGTCGGATCGAAGGCCCGATTTGTCTCCCATACTGCCAACATAATCATACTTGTCCTCATATGCTTTTTCGATTTGTATGATTACTTGTGTGAACCTTGGATGACTTAGAAGACTTATGATTTAACTTTTCGGTTTGTCTTCTTTTTTTATCCATTAGTTGGTTCAAAAAGCAAAGACCCTAAATTTCGACTATAGGGGTAGGTACGACTGCTACCATCAAAAGATTCATATCCTTTTCGCATAGATGGTTTTCGCAGCTTATTTACGAAGCATGCTTATTAGGCGGTGACCTTGATCGGGTCTCAGATTAGACTTCCCTTTTATAGGTTGTCTTTTAGATTCTCGATCTGTTGATCGAGTTGAGGTTTCTTCGGAAGAACCGGGTTCTTCCGTTGATTCCTCGGTGATGCTTTACCGGTTGGGGTCCATTTACTTTCCTTTTACGGTTGGGCACTTGCCTTACCCGCTCAAACCGGTCTCTTACCCCTATTAGATACAAGTTTAGCTTTTGGTGTATCTTTTTCAGAAATTCATCTGATTACACCTTTCTGAGATGAATCAGTCGGGGCTTTTGAGGATGTGGAGGGTTTCTCATAGCCAAGTCCCTCCTTATCAATCTTTACTCGAAAATAGGCGTTTATGTCTTTAACGGTTTGAGATGATTTTGAAAAAACATCTATTTTCTTACGCAGATTATCCTCAGAGGATTTCAGACTTTCATGCATTCGGAATAGCTCATCGAATTTTGCTTGCAAGATTTTGAAGTCATCAGCTTGCTGTCTGTTAATTTCCATCTGATCTTTGATCTGCTTTTCCTGATCAGAAGCTTTAACTTCGAGAATTTTAAATTCCTCAGTTACCTTCTGAGCAGTTTCAGCTGATCTAAGTTCAGAGGCTTTTCTGAGATCATTTTCTTTAGCAAGCTGATTATTTCTAGTCCTCAGCTTATCATTCTCAGCTTCCACAATAGCATAAGTTTCTACTGCATTGGAGAGATCTTCAAGCAATTGCTCTGAGTAGAGCTGCAGGTCAATCTCCCCAGCAGGTGTGCTAATGATAGCAGGTGTAGAAGCGAACGAAGGGGGTTTGGAGGTTACCTCGGTGTTGGTCCTCCCCAGCCATCGGCGAGTTCATCATCGTCGGCGAGAATATCGGATCTTCATTTTCATAGAAGTCGGCCACCTTCTTGATCGGTGAAGTCTTCTCTGAGGAGTATCCGGAGTCCTCGGAGGCGGATAGGAATCGTCAATTCTGACGTGCGACAACCATGGCTCTTACGTCTCTATACCGTTGCTCTCTTTTGTTCCTCTTTTCTTCCTCTCTCTACCGTCGGTCCAGGCGATCAGTGCTATAGTGACACAACCTTCTCCTGATTGAAGCACGCTCCGGATCCACCGTTCCTTTCCTTCGGTGAATCACTCCTTCGTATGACCTATCGGTGATTTCCTTCGATAGTAGTCCGAGTTTCTTTTATCGATTGGTTATCTCTTCCTTCCTTCGTCGACTATCTCTTTCCCTTTCATCTCTGGATCCCTCCGATCATCGATCACGGTTCTTTCTGGAGATCTATTGTCGATCTCCTATCTCGCCCCTCGGCTATGTTGATAGTCCTTATAAAATCTTCGATACTTACCAAGTTGTATATCCGACTTCTCAAGCTTCCCGGTAAGCAACGCGATCTGCTCGGGCTTTGACTTAATATATTTCCAATGGGTTCATTGGCCTTTTGTTCTCGCTATTTGGTTGCCTTGAAAGCAATCGATTTTGAAGTCGAGGTTTCAAAGCAGGGACCTCGTCTTCATCGGCTTGACCTCTTTCAATCGGTCGAACTCGTGAGCTTTAAGACTCAAGAACAAAAGCTACTCGGTTTCATTCTTGAAATGTCCCGCAATCTTTGATTCTGCGTGACCTTCATGTCCCACTTCTTGGTGAGAGACCTTAGGATCTTATAGTTGATATCTTTATCGACATCTCTCTACCAAGTTCTCGCTTGTTTATAGACATTGTAATTCTTCCATCGAGTTCGTTGATGGTTTAGTTGAAATGACATCTTGGTTTCACGAACTTCACGATTCGGCTTGAAGACTATTTGTCTTTTATCTGCTCATTTCCTCGCAGATCTCGGCCCGAGTATCCCACATTGCTTTTCGCAGATTTGAGATACTTAATCTTCTCTTTGGTGACCTTATCCATTGTCTTCATGATGATATGTCTTGCAATGGTGTCCAGAGTATCTTGATTTTCTTTCTTACGTGTCCATCGTATTTGGGCTTTTTCGTACAAGACTTCGTGGGAAAGTCCGGATCTCCTCCGATTGCGGGATTATGTCGTAGTAAATGATGATGGGTCCTCTCTCGATGACTTCCATCATTCTCGCCAACGATCGAGCCTAGATGGTTGGACATATATATAGCCCAATCTGCATACTCATCAATTGAGAACTTCGGCAGATCATGATACATCTGGGACGTGTTATCCATCTTTGAAGTGATTTTGGAAAATGAATGAGTTTTTTAAAAATGGTTTTTCAAGATCGATTCGATTGACCACAATGACACGTAGTCGATGGGTCGGAAGAACCAACCGCCTCGATACCACTTGTAGGTCCCGAACGGGTTATGTGAGGGCGTAAGTCAGAGGGGAGGGGTGAATAGACTTCAAAAAACTTTTCGTGCAGATCGGTGTCTGCGGCGGATAGCTTTGATCGAGTCTAGTGAATCGGTTTAGTCGATAACCAACTTATCAACGCCCCGGAAGCGGATCGGTTCGGTAACTATCGATTAAGCGATGTGTCGGAAGCTTTAAGTTTTACCCATGTGAAAAACCGGTTTGTATAAATCAGATTCCAAGTTTTATCTTTTTAATCGGATGACCGAAATATCAAACCGTCGGATCGAAGCTTGGTGTTTATCGATCTTAACTTAGAATATGTATGCGCTTTAAGATTGTGCGATGTGTGAGCGATTAATCAAAGCAATAAAAGGCACACAAGATTTATAGTGGTTCGGACAAACCAAATCCCTACGTCCCACTCTTCCCTTTCACAAGGGGCACCAACTTAACCGACTTAACCGATCGGACTTAGTTTAGTGTGTTAGTCCAACACAAGACAACAACAGATGTTTTAAGAGTTCTCACTCAACCGATCCCGAAATCGATCTTAGAAACCCTGATCGAAATCTTCTTCAAACAACTTATCCTAACTTGGGGTTTGGGTAAGATTGTTGAGGTTCCAACTATGAAATCTTTCCTTGCATACAAAGCGACGATAGCTAGATGAAAAGATTTCTTGCTAAGAACTTATGGGATGAACACAATATAAAATAAGCTTGTTGTTGTGTTCTTCGTATGAAATCGACTATAGTTTGAGCTTCTTGATTATGTTGTTTGTCCAAGCATTTCCGTGTTTCACTCAAGTGTGATCCCATATTTATAGACCTTGAGATCAAAGAGCCGTTGGAGAGCAATTTGAATCTCGGGCTATTTTAGGTGACTTGCGGGCTTGATGTGACGCGTCTTGAGAACGGCATGGCCGAAAAGCGTGAATGTGTATTTTATAGCCGCTTTGAGAGAGCAACATCGAATCCCGCGAGTATCAGCTCTGTTCATACGTGTCTCTTCCTTATTGGATGGAAGCCTTGCTTTGCAGTGATGTTCCTCCAACTAAGGTTGGTATTCTTCTTGTTTAGATCGCAGACGTATGATAAGATGAAACATCAGTTTTTTATCTTATCCGATCGATCGATCTGAATCGATCGATCCACCGATGGAGTCTTCTTCGGCGCTGTTGACTTAGCTTCAACCGGGCCGACTCCTACCGATGTAGGTCTTCCGTCTTATCTTCCGAAGTCATCCGATCTTCTAGTATTAGAGGTTTGAGCTTCATGACTTCCGCTGAGAGTTATCTGACTAGATCAGTTCGATCTGATCTTCCGCTCTGGTTTAGCATTCTGCCTGTCGGATATCAGCTTTCTTCTGATTCTTCAGATCGACCTTTACATATTGAGTTCCCCCTCAATATGTGACCTATCTATTACATCAGTTTTTCTATACAATCATTATCAATCGGTCTCCTATAGCAAGAATGTAAACATCGATACCTAACAGAACTCCGACCGGGTCCTATTACATGTGTTTTTGGAACTTTCATCAAAACTATAAATTTCCCAACAATGGAGGTTGCAGAATAGACAGAAAGTCAACCTCAGGTACATGTCAGATCTTAAGAAGTAAGCTGATCTCTTGGTTCTCAAAGAAATGACATCTCATTGCCACTCTACTATCAAGGTAATATATGGTCGCAGCGGGAAGTTTATTTGCTCCCAATCGCTCTGGCTTAGTCGAAGAATCGAGGAATTATAACATTGTAGCTACGAATGTGCCCATATTCTGTGACAGTAATAGTGCTATTGCAATTACTCAGAATCCAGTTCTACATATAAGATGCAAGCATGTGGATGTTAGACATCACTTTATAAGAGATCATGTTGAAAAGAAGAATACAAGAATGAAAAAGATCCATACTGATAAGCAGAAAGCTGATATCTTAACCAAGCCACTAGCTGAAGTCAGATTCAGAGAACTATATAATGAGCTAGGACTTCTGGATTTAGGAGAAAGTGCACCAGAAATCTTTGGTGGGCTGGTATCCAAGACCAGCTGGTTAAGGAACTGACCAGAATAAGAAAGGATCAGTTGGGTAGTGGAACCTCAACTGATCAGGTAGGATCAGTAAAGGACTAATCAGAAAAGGGATATCAGTTGAAGGGGGAACTTCAACTGATCAAATTGAATCAGAAGGAAACTGACCAGAAAAGTGGGACATTGTTGGGAAAATTCTAAGAATTAGCCTACCATCAGTAAGGTCAACAGTAATCAGGCAAACCAGATCAGAACCAAGTGGTAACTGACTGATTACAATATCAGTCAGTCAGATACATTTTCTGATTTCTCTTTACATATGCCTATTCTAATCTATGCTAGCGATTACTGTTCCCATTACTTTATGATGTCATGACTGCAAGCATTTAATGCGGACGTGGGGTTTTTGTATTAAATATATTTATTGCGAGTTTTTAAGTCCAAAAGTTTGCCAGTTTAAATCCTTGACCTCACGATCTTATTACTTTTCAATCGCTAAATCTTGACCGTCCAAAGACACTCAAGTGTTTTTATTCGTGCAAATTTTTCCCTCCCACCTATTTAAAACCCTAATATCCTATCTCTAAAACCTTTCGCATTTCTATAACTCACAAACCGCAATCGTTTCCAGAAATCTCCTAACACTCAATATTCAAGCGATTAATCTTTCTTTTCAAAATCTTCAAATCGCTTCTCTGGTAATTTGCGTAGTTTGTATTTACTGCTTCATACATATTATGCGTTAGGGTTACAGAATTTTTTATGCATATGATAATTTATTGTTCATCGGTTAAAATCATGCTTATGCAAATCTATGAACAATATGCGTATTTGGGGTCTTCACTTATGCAAATGGTCATTATATTGTCTGAATGCACATATCAAAAGTTTAATGCTTAATAGGGTTTGGAAAACCTAACTTATTATGTGTATTTGCAGGAATGACAACTTCACGAGCAACCCTTGAAGTGTGCAACTATGCTTCCATGGTGAAGGAGATTGTTGATGAAAAGTATGTAGATTTTACCACAACAACAAATCCTGAATCAGTGGAGATATTGGACTATCTTCATCAAAGTGGACTGGAGCAGTTCTGTTACAGGCATCTGGATTCCGTAGTTATAATCGAATCCTTGGAATTTCTAAGGAAATTACAAGAGACTGACAACAAGGAGTTGTATTTATTCGTTGGAGGAACACGAATCGATGTATCTAATGTTGATCTACAAAGGATATTTGCACTCCCAGCAGGCAGGAAAGCTCCAGACGAGTTCACAGCTGGGATGACTGATAAAGAATATCTGGAACAAGTCCTTCTGAGACCAGTGAACAAGCACAACATCACCAATGTCAAAGCCCCATTCCTGAAGAGAAAATACAGATTGCTCTTTGAGATTATCTCAAAGGTAATCATGGGGATCGCCTTCAGTCCTGACGTCGTAACACAGCAGAAGATCAATGTTATGGCTGCCACCATCGGGAAGGCACAGGACATGAACTGGCTTGGTCTGTTCAAACACCGATTGCTGCAAGAGACAGACAAGTTCATGATTGATGAGCACAATCAGGTGGTGCTATCAAAGAAGGTCTCCAACATACACAAGGTGTCCCTGATCCTTGCTGATAAAATTCCATGTTTACAGATGGTCAGAGTAAGGAAGGAAGCCATACCTGCCTAAGTTCAAAGCCATTATGTGTAAGAATGAACATCTGCCTGACCAACCAGATGATGATCCTACTCCCTATGTGCCCAAAAAGAAGGCCAAAGCTCAAACCCCATCTGTGCAGTCTGAAGCACAGAAAAGGGTTGTCAAGAGAAAGCAGCTTGCCACAAAGATATCTAGGCAAGTTGAGGAGACAACAGAGAAAAGGTAAAGGAAGCTAACCTCCATGCTTCAGAAGAAGACTGGAATGCCTTCTGGAGGTCTTTTGGATGAAGACAGTGATGTGGAGATCCTAGAGTCTGGTGAGGATCAGGCTGCTGAGGTTTTTGGAGATTACTGGTGGAAAGGCTGTTGTGAGCTCTGAACATATAGTCAGTACAGGCATGGAGCTGATTACTGTAGAAGGAGAAGGTGGAGATGAGGAGGAGGAGCAGATGGAGGAAGCCCAGGATGAGTCAGAACCATCAGATTCTGCTCACCTGAGTTCTCTGTTCAAAGGTAGAGAGACCACCCACCTACCCAGATCACCTACCCCAATATCCAAATCACTCTCACCTACAACCCAGAAATCACCCTTGCTTGAACCACAGCCCACAGCTACAGCCAGTGAACCACATATTCCCTCATCCATTCCCGAATCTTCAGAACAAACCCCTTCTGCTCAAGAACTTACACGAGAACCCGCTCAAGAGGAGCAAGCAGCAGATGAGGGCGAAGACATGTTTGTCTCCATCTCTCACAATCCATTCAACAAGAAGACCCTACTCGAATCGCCTGAACAAGAACACTTTACCGTGTATTTTCTGTGAAGACGGATGAGTGCCTTTCTGGACCAGAACTTCCCAGAGCTAATCAATCATCCTGGAATCAGAAAGCAAATGGAGGAGATTGTATTCTGGAGGGACACCAGACTCAAGGACATTGAAGACTTTCTGATATTGATGGAAGCCTTGGAGTCTGATTACTTCGTTGACTTGGAAAAGAGGGCGAAGCAGAATGCCGGTGTATCTAGTGCGGCAGAATTAGCCTCAGACGAAGACATCAGATGGCTGGTACACCAGAAGTTGGGCATAGTTGAAGAAGAGGAAGACCTTGCTCATAATTACATTGCGTATGAGCGAGCTGCCGATGAACCAGTCAAGGGTGCTGCAGATAAGACCCTACTTGGCGAGGGTTCAACATCTGGTCAGGTTGTTACTCTTTCTGCCGTAACCCTAGATCTGATTTCGAACATTATTCAAGATGGGGTCAAGGCATCTGTCGATCAGCAATTCAACACGCTAACTCAGACCCTGATGGACAGATTTAGAGAGGAGCAACGAGCATTGGTCGAGGCCAAAAGGAAATTGACAATTGAGAAGCTGCTGCATATGCATGATCAGATATATGAGACTGTGATGAATCACATTAATCCACTATCAAATAAGCTTACAGCAGAAGTCTCCATTCTATCCGACATCGGAACCCTTCTGGAAAGTATTTACTCCTCCTTGGAGATGACAGACACAAACCTTGATGCTGTTTGGAGAAGACTAGAAGGCTCTATCAGCAAGGCCCAGAAGGCTCTAGACTCCGTTCTAAATCAGGTAATGGGACCGCAGCCCACAACTTCAATAGTTCAGATCACCTCTCTTGCCGTCGAAGAGCTGAAAGATGAGATGTTAAAGGAATTCAATACCTTGAACATCAGAATAACAAACCTTTTTGATGCAACCAAAAAGGGGGAAGAGGGAAGATCAGAAAAACAGCAAGAGGAACCAGAAAAACATGTTGAGTCATCTGATCATGGTCTGACACTTGCTGCTCCAGAGAAGACAACTGCTGAGGCTCCTGATATGGAGCTTGCTGAGATGTTCAATCGATTGAAGAACGTAGCAGGTTGTTAGATAGTCAAGACAAGGCCATTACTGAACAGAAGTCCTCCCTTGGTGAGTTGATAACAAGGGTTGACAAGATTGAAGACTTCTCGTCGACTATTCAGAAAAGATTTGATTTGGAGGATCAGGCAAAAAGTCTTGAGTTGGCAAAGAAACTGCAGAAAGAAGATACTGCCGAGATAGAAGCTGAGGAGAGAAAGTTGCAGAAAGCTAAGCAGGTGAAGAGGCAAATCAAGAAGCTAATCGTGACCCGTTCTCAATCGCAGATGACAGCTGCAGAAAAGGAAGAACAACAGATGAGACAAGGGATCATCGAAGCGGCTATTAAGAAGAAGAAGCTTGCTGAAGCTACCGGACTGAACCAAAATTATGTCAGACGACAAAATAAGAAGGCAGCAACAACAGAAGAGATGGACTAGGGAGAGCGGGCGTTTCCTGAAGAGGTTGAAGGAATTCTGGTAGCTCGACAAGACTTGATTCCAGAATGGACAAGAATCAAGGTCGACTGGCTTAGCGATGTCTACATCCTGCAAAAGATACCAGAACACTCAGACCAAGAAACATTCGACACGGAGTTTCTAAACTGGTTGGAGACCAAGTACGAAATATTCTGCAAGGTGGTAATGCATGAAGGAAAGATCAAGTCTTTAATTCCTTCTGCACCCAGGTTCGAAACGATGATTCCGCTGCTCCGAGCTGATAAATCTCTTGACCCAGTCGAGTTCAAGAAGCTCTTCTATGATTTTGCCAGAAGAGGAGATATATTTCTGAGAGAGAGACTGGAAGCTTTGCTAAAGAGGATGTACAAGATTTTCGCCATTCCAGCCAATCTCACGAGATTCTCATTTTGAAGAAGTCAGAAGACCTTATCTTAGATCAGATGATAGGTAATCTTTGTTTATCATTTCTTATATGCTGTAAATTTCAACACTTATCAATGAAATGAGTTACCTTTCTGATCTTAAGACAACATCTCATTGTCTTCTGATTTCTGTTGTTTTTTTTGTTGTTTACATTTTATTTGGTTATCTGTTTTTCTGATTAACTGTTTTGGTTCCATCAAAGAGGGGGAAATTGTTGGGAAATTTGTAGTTAGTTTTGATGGAAGTTCCAAAACAGTTTGTAATAGGACTAGTTAGACCTGTTAGCTGACTGATGATTTAAATATCAGATAGGATGACCATCTGAGATGTATAGACAACTGATGTAGTAGATAGGCCACATATTGAGGGGGAACTCAATATGTATAGGTTTAAGTCTTGAAGAAGATCAGAAGACCAGAAGAGTCTGAAGATTAGAAGACCAGACGAGATCTGATAAGTCAGATGATCAGGTGGAGACATAAAGCTGAAGATCAGATGACTACCAGAAGATCAAGACCAGAAGACATAAATCAGAAGTATAAAGAAGAGTCTGTTAAGTTGTGCTAAGACAACTTACATCAGATGACTCAATCAGGTAGACTGATCAGTCTTATCTGATTAGGTCAACTCACACTAGGTGACACCTGAAGATTCACCAACATACGATGTCAATCAGACAAGAAGAATGTCAACCTTAGTTGGTAAAGCAAACACTGAACAAGTGTACTTGTTAACCAATGAGAACGAGACACGTATGTATATGAGTCGATAATGCGGATTCGGCCGCGCATCCAAACGACTAGAAAGGACAAACATACATGCTTTTAGGCCATGCCGCCCCCAAGACGCCAAATCAAGCCTGCAAATCTACCAAAAATAGCCTGAAATTCAAATTGCTCTCCAACAGCTCTTTGATTTCAAGGTCTATAAATATGGGATCAAACCTTCATAGTAAAGTGACGGAAATTATTATTAAGCTCAAGCTCAAGCAAGATTTCCGCACGAAGAACACAACTCAAGATTTATTCTAAGTGTTCGTCCCATAAAATTCTTAGCATAGAATTCTTATCCTCCTGCCTTAGGCAACTCAAAGACTAGGATAGAATTCTAGTTGGAACACAACAAATCTTATACCCAAACCCACAAAGTTAGGTTAAATTTGTTTAGCAAGATTTCAGACTAGGGTTTTGAAGGTCCCGATTTGAAGTGTCGAAAAAACCATTTTGCGCGTTGCGGAAGCGAACATGACATGTGATGCATATAAAACAGGGGTGAGGGCAGAGTGATTCCAATTTTTTTGCTTTTAAGAACGATGTGTGTTGTTTTGCTTGTAATCGAATGCATATGACAACTATAAACATAAAGCTGTAAAGAACACACAAGATTTTATATTGGTTCGGACGAAACCCGCCCTACATCCACTCTTCCCTTTCGGGGCACCAACTTAACCAACTTAACCTACTGGACTTAGTTTTATGTGTTAGTCCAACACCCAACAGATGTTTACCGAGTTCGCACTCAAACGGGACTTATCACCCTCACGGGATTGCCTATAGATATTTACCGAGGTCACACTCAACCGAGCCTAGAAATCAAAAACTAGAATCCCTAGTCTGAAATCTTGCGGTGACAAACTTAACCTAACTCAAAACTGATTCGGGTAAAGGTTTGTTTGGTTTTCAACTAGGTTGAGATTTTCCCTTACATTTATTTAGCCTCAATGCTAAAGATGAGAAAATCTCTCTAAGCTTAGGATATTACATTTGTGCTTAGATCTAGGGTAGAACACTCTTGAATATATGCGTGCATTTCTTGCTCTGTGTTCTATGGTGGAAATGCTACATGATTTGGCTCTGTAGCTTCAATGGTGTTTTCACGCATTTCTCCACACTTCCACACTTGATAATGAAGGAAGAACTTGTATTTATAGTGTGGATTTGAATGTTACCGTTGGAGAGAATCACATTCAAATCCATACTACTCTGTAGCTTTTTGCAGCTTTTTTCAGGCTTGTCGTCTTCCTATCATTGGTCCACGTCAGCTGAATCTAACGACTATATTCTTGATTTCTTACGAGTCTCGGGATCTTGATCTATCCCGAGCCTTGAGTTATCTCCCGAGCCTTGAGTTATCGAGCTATTTGAGCCTTCAAGTTATCTGTGTTATCCCCGAGCCTTGATTTATCTAAGTTATCCCGAACCTTGAGTTATCTCGAGCCTTGGAGTTTTTACGAGCCTTGAGGTTCCTTGATTCAAAGAGACTTCTCTTGGCCGGGCCTTGCTGATCGGGTATCTTGACACTCGGGCTTCTTGAGTTCGGCTCTTACGAGTTCGAACATTAAACCCTCGGTCACATTGACTTTCAGTATCGATTTCTTCTTACTTATCGGATCGGCCACGGTGATCAGATCAACACTTCTTCAGGATCATCTCAGGATAGCATCAGGTCATCTCCATCAGGTTAGCATATCAGGTTATCATATCTGATCTCGATCACGTCTGATCTCGATCAGTCTCATCTGCTCATCTTCACATCTGATCTCGATCACGTCTGATCTTGATCAGTCTCTTTTTGCTCATCTTCTGATCTGCAACCTTCTCTTCTGATTTGCTGGCTTTAGCTTTTCTTCACATCTGATTTTGCACAGCTCATCAGTAAACTCCGGAACTTATCTTACTCATCTGATCTCGATCATTCTCGTCTGCAGCCTCGTCTGGTCTCGATCTTCTTCTTCTGATTTCGTGAGTTCCACCTCAATTTGTTCTTTCGTTCCCCTTTAACTTGTTACCTGTAAATTAGTTTGAATAACACAAGTTGATAATGTTTTGGCATAAATTATCAAAACTAAAATATCCCAACAATTTTCCCCTTTTTGATAATGACGCCAAAACATTAAAATATATGCATTTACAGAGATCGGGTTTTTATTTTAAAATAGATCAGTTCAGGAGGTCACTTTGAAAATCGTGAACTTTTGAACTCCCGCTCTGATACCAATTGTTGGTATCAGTTCAGATGTTCATATTTGAAAAACAATGACCTTTTGAACTACCCGCTCTGATACCAATTGAAGGTCCCGATTTGAAGCGTCGAAAAAACAATTTTGCGCTTGCGGAAGCGAACATGACATGTGATGCATATAAAACAGGGGTGAGGGCAGAGTGATTCCAAATTTTTCGCTTTTAAGAACGATGTGTGTTGTTTTGCTTGTGATCGAATGCATATGACAAGTATAAACATAAAGCTGTAAAGAACACACAAGATTTTATAATGGTTCGGACGAAACCCGCCCTACATCCACTCTTCCCTTTCGGGGCACCAACTTAACCAACTTAACCTACTGAACTTAGTTTTATGTGTTAGTCCAACACCCAACAAATGTTTACCGAGTTCGCACTCAAACGGGACTTATCACCCTCACGGGATTGCCTATAGATGTTTACCGAGGTCACACTCAACCGAGCCTAGAAATCAGAAACTAGAATCCCTAGTCTGAAATCTTGCGGTGACAAACTTAACCTAACTCAAAACTGATTCGGGTAAAGGTTTTTTGGTTTCCAACTAGGTTGAGATTTTCCATTACATTTATTTAGCCTCAATGCTAAGGATGGGAAAATCTCTCTAAGCTTAGGATATTACATTTGTGCTTAGATCTAGGGTAGAACACTCTTGAATATATGCGTGTATTTCTTGCTCTGTGTTCTATGGTGGAAATGCTACATGATTTGGCTCTGTAGCTTCAATGGTGTTTTCACGCATTTCTCCACACTTCCACACTTGATAATGAAGGAAGAACTTGTATTTATAGTGTGGATTTGAATGTTACCATTGGAGAGAATCACATTCAAATCCATACTACTCTGTAGCTTTTTCCAGCTTTTTTCAGGCTTGTCGTATTCCTCTCATTGGTCCACGTCAGCTGAATCTAACGACTATATTCTTCAGTTTCTTCTGAGTCTTAGGATCTTGATTCTCTCGAGCCTTGAGTTATCTGAGCTATCGAGCCTTGAGTTATCTGTCTTATCCCGAGCTTGATTTATCACGCTATCTGCGCCTTGAGTTATCGAGCCTTGGGTTATCTGAGCCTTGAGTTTTGAGCCTTGAGGTTCCTTGATTGGCCAGACTTCTCTTGGCCGGACCTTATCGTCGGGTATCTTGACCTTTCGAACTTCTTGAGTTGACTCTTACGATTCGGAACATTACGACCCTCGAGTCCACATTGACTCGATTATCGATTTCTTCTTGCGATCGATCGGCTCGGTGATCGGATCAACACTTTCTTCGAGGATCATCTCGGGATAGCATCGGGTCATCTCCATCGAGGTTAGCATATCGGGGTTATCATATCTCGATCTCGATCCGCGTCGATCTCGTCGGTCTCATCTGCTTCGTCTTCATCCCCGATCTCGATCACGTTTGATCTTGATCAGTCTCTTTTGCTCATCTTATGATCTGCAACCTTCTCTTCTGATTTGCTGGCTTTAGCTTTTCTTCACATCTGATTTTGCACAGCTCATCAGTAAACTCCGGAACTCATCTTACTCATTCGATCGGATCATTCTCGCCTGCGACCTCGCCCGATCTCGATCTTCTTTCTTCGATTTACGTGAGTTCCCCTCAATTTGTTCTTTTCGTTCCCCCTTAACTTGTTACCTGTAAATTAGCTTGAATAACACAAGTTGATAATGTTTTGGCATAAATTATCAAAACTAAAATATCCCAACAATTTTCCCCTTTTTGATAATGACGCCAAAACATTAAAATATATGCATTTACAGAGATCGGGTTTTTATTTTAAAATAGATCAGTTCAGGAGGTCACTTTGAAAATCGTGAACTTTTGAACTCCCGCTCTGATACCAATTGTTGGTATCAGTTCAGATGTTCATATTTGAAAAACAATGACCTTTTGAACTACCCGCTCTGATACCAATTGAAGGTCCCGATTTGAAGCGTCGAAAAAACAATTTTGCGCTTGCGGAAGCGAACATGACATGTGATGCATATAAAACAGGGGTGAGGGCAGAGTGATTCCAAATTTTTCGCTTTTAAGAACGATGTGTGTTGTTTTGCTTGTAATCGAATGCATATGACAAGTATAAACATAAAGCTGTAAAGAACACACAAGATTTTATAATGGTTCGGACGAAACCCGCCCTACATCCACTCTTCCCTTTCGGGGCACCAACTTAACCAACTTAACCTACTGAACTTAGTTTTATGTGTTAGTCCAACACCCAACAAATGTTTACCGAGTTCGCACTCAAACGGGACTTATCACCCTCACGGGATTGCCTATAGATGTTTACCGAGGTCACACTCAACCGAGCCTAGAAATCAGAAACTAGAATCCCTAGTCTGAAATCTTGCGGTGACAAACTTAACCTAACTCAAAACTGATTCGGGTAAAGGTTTTTTGGTTTCCAACTAGGTTGAGATTTTCCATTACATTTATTTAGCCTCAATGCTAAGGATGGGAAAATCTCTCTAAGCTTAGGATATTACATTTGTGCTTAGATCTAGGGTAGAACACTCTTGAATATATGCGTGTATTTCTTGCTCTGTGTTCTATGGTGGAAATGCTACATGATTTGGCTCTGTAGCTTCAATGGTGTTTTCACGCATTTCTCCACACTTCCACACTTGATAATGAAGGAAGAACTTGTATTTATAGTGTGGATTTGAATGTTACCATTGGAGAGAATCACATTCAAATCCATACTACTCTGTAGCTTTTTCCAGCTTTTTTCAGGCTTGTCGTATTCCTCTCATTGGTCCACGTCAGCTGAATCTAACGACTATATTCTTCAGTTTCTTCTGAGTCTTAGGATCTTCAGTTCTATCTGAGCCTTCAGGTTATCTGAGCTATCTGAGCCTTCAGGTTATCTGTGCTATCTGAGCCTTCAGTTTATCTGAGCTATCTGCGCCTTCAGGTTATCTGAGCCTTCAGGTTATCTGAGCCTTCAGGTTTTCTGAGCCTTCAGGTTCCTTGATTCAGCAGACTTCTCTTCAGCGGACCTTGTCTGATCAGGTATACTGACACTCAGGCTTACTGAGTTCAGCTCTTCTGAGTTCAGACATTCTGACCCTCAGGTCACATTGACTCAGGCTATCTGATTTCTTCTTGCCTGATCTGATCAGCTCGACTGATCAGATCAACACTTCTTCAGGATCATCTCAGGATAGCATCAGGTCATCTCCATCAGGTTAGCATATCAGGTTATCATATCTGATCTCGATCACGTCTGATCTCGATCAGTCTCATCTGCTCATCTTCACATCTGATCTCGATCACGTCTGATCTTGATCAGTCTCTTTTGCTCATCTTCTGATCTGCAACCTTCTCTTCTGATTTGCTGGCTTTAGCTTTTCTTCACATCTGATTTTGCACAGCTCATCAGTAAACTCCGGAACTCATCTTACTCATCTGATCTGGATCATTCTCGTCTGCAGCCTCGTCTGATCTCGATCTTCTTCTTCTGATTTCGTGAGTTCCCCCTCAATTTGTTCTTTCGTTCCCCCTTAACTTGTTACCTGTAAATTAGCTTGAATAACACAAGTTGATAATGTTTTGGCATAAATTATCAAAACTAAAATATCCCAACAGGTTTCTAGTTTCTGATTTCTGGGATTGGTTGAGTGAGAACTCTTGAAACATTTGATTGTACTGTGTTGGACTAACACATTCAACTAAGTCCAAGTTAGTTAAGTTGGTGCCCCTGCTGATAGGGAAGAGTGGACGTAGGATAAGTTGTCCGAACCACTATAAAATTCTGGTGTACCTTATCTGTTCTTATCTGCTTTACACTGTGCACACTACCTGGTTTTAACTTTACATGCATATTCTGAGTCTGGATCAGATTTGCACCAAGCAACTGATCTGATCTGTTTGACACTTTGTCATCTGATCTAAAACAGATCACTCAGAATTTGATTTGAGCAAACTGGTTTTTCACATGGGTTAACTTAGCTTCCGCACATCAGTTAAACTGATAGACACCGAACTAATCTGCCCTCAGGCGATTAGTAAGTTGGATATCAGTCCAAACTGATTCACACGCACTCTGATCAGGCATACTTGCTATTCACACCTGATCTCACGCAAAACTTTACAGAAGTCTATTCACCCCTCCCCTCTAGACTTCTGCCCTCACGAAAACCCGTTCGGGACCTACAATTAAATAATTTGTATTTTGGGCAGTATTATTAATTATAGGACATATTGCCAAAATTAATACAGAGAATCATGTACTTGGAGTGTTAAGTTTGATTATGTCCCCTTGGTGGGCTTAGAAGGTTTTTCATATCATATCATATCTAAACAACGATATTAATTTTCGATATGATAATAATGTTAAGCTGTCCTTACTCCAAGGAATAAAAGATATTAATTAATTAAAGCATTCAGTAGCTTAAATTAATTGTTGAAAATTCAATCTTAAACACATAAAATAATAATCTGGAGCCATATTTCGTAATATGGGTTAGGATGGATAGTGCAATATTAATTCTATAGTGGAATGAATTAATATAATGAGCTGGAATAATATTGTGGCTCAATATTGATTTCTGAGCCAATTGGGAGGTCCAATCCTAATTCTCCCAAAGGCTCCTCAAGTAGCCCAATAAAAGTCCATTAACTAAGGTGATTAAAATAAAAGAATTAGTTTGTTGCAAGATTTAGGAAAGAGAAATTTTATGGAAAAATATATATGGAAATGAGATACATATGAATGTATTTGGTAATTATCTCTTGGAGAATAAAATCTTTCCATATCTCCATATATCCCTCAAATTTTCATCTCTCTCTATAAATAAGGGGCTGTTTTTCCAGTCCCAACACATTAAAAAAGTACGTGTTTTTCGAAAAACCCTAGTGCAGCAAGAGAAAATTAGTTTTTCCTTGAGTGTCAAATAGTTTGTGAGATCGTTCAAATTGCACATTGAATGAATGTTGCTGACACTTACATATAAATTAATAAAGTATGATTACTACTACTTGATAAACTTTTACTTACTTATACTTAATAAACTACTACTTAAGTACTTTCCAGTACATTAAATTACTACTTACATAATAAACTACTTATTTCAAGTACAACTAAGTTACTAACATTGTAAATAACAGACTTTTCATGCCCATTAATTGATTCAAAGATTTCATAATTTTTGTGGCAAAGAAGAAACTATTTGTCTATATATATTTTTTTTCATAAATTAAACAAAGTGATGACGCATACAAGATGAAACTATTTGTCTATATAACAAGGAAAACAAAACAAATTCTCACCCCTGTAAAATTCGCCGGAAAACAGAGACTGTGCCTTAAATTTCTTCAAACAATCATGTTGATCCTCACAAAATTTGCTAAAAGCTCTTTATATATGATGTGTACGGCAAATAAATTGTTCGAGAATGTAGGATATTATGGCTTGGGATGTATAAAACCCGTCCCAAAATTAATAAGAAATAAAGGGATATGCGATTTATTAGTTTTCAATTATATTAACAATGCTCTATGTTTTCAAAATGCTTGATTTCAGGAAGACGGACGAGTATTCTGAGCTTGGAGCACTCCTAGCACATAATAAAGAAATAAATGAAGTTTAAGGTTTGGTTAATTTTTGAACACAATTTAAAAGATAACTAATTATTGCTATAAAATCAAGTAGTCGATAAAATACAATAGTTATTATAAGAGTTGATCCTTTTAATTAACCTAATTATATATAATCCCAAATATATGATCCATGTTTGTTAACCCACTTTTATATTTTATAAGTCCAAATATATGTTCATTATATGGTCCACTTCATAATTGGTAAGCCCAAAATATATATGTTCATAAATCCTAGAAATTATGTTACCTTCTACTTGACATATATGACAATGAGCACTCAATTTAATTATACATGCTACATTTATATACAATTATTTTTACTAAAATGTGCAATGCATTCTTATATTCTTTAGAGAATTGTTAAACCCAAAAGCCTTTAGATATGAGATTATATAAGATAGCCCATTTATATATCCTTTTTTAATTGGACTGATGGTACATTAATTTAGCTAAATTGGCCCATTCCATGAAAAGAAACCAACAACCCATTTTCCTTAAAACACCGTGTGGATGTGTTGCTAGGAACTTGCATATTTCACCTTTAAAAAATATACATAAAATCCTACTATTTATACATACTGATATTTTGCATAATACATACAATAGATATACAAAATTACTATTCATCCATACTTTTACTTCTATAAAAGAAGAGTCTTGTAAAAGCAAATCATCCCATTTCTCCCTTCTTCCACTCTGCAAAATTTCTCCCTCATATTTTAACTCCAGAATATGACCAAACAAGAAGAACACCGTCTTCATCATCAACACTTTCTACACCAAGAACACCAAAATTCTCATCCACTCAAACACTAAGATTTACACAAATTAAAGCCTTAGTCTTACCAAAACTCACAGCCATATTCACCATCAAGCACCCACCTCCTTCCTCCCTCATCTCAGGCGGTGCCACCATAGGAAACAGGCCACCGGCGACCTTCGTCGTTGCATCCATCCCATACACCAAAATCATTCCCACAACACGGGTAATCTAAATTCACAAACCGATCGTTCATATAACTCTTCTTTTGAAAGTAATGTCAATTTAAAGTTTCGAATCTTACCTTTCCCAAAAACGTCGCCGTCACACCGCCGCACGGTTGGTGTCGATTCTCGTACTAATTGAAAGCCCTTGATGAGGAGAAAAAAAGCCCTCAAACAATTTAACGATTGGACCTCGGGACGCCGTCGATTTTCGCCGGAAAACTTACGAAAACGTGCTGAGAGAAGTGCTTCGGACCAACTGCTCGGGATGTCCCTACAACTTGAGTTACCTTGCAAAAGTATTCAAAAACAGTTCTAACTTATCTATAAAGTTATAAGGTGGGTGACACTATTTGTATGCAGTTGTTTATGTTACAAGGATTGTTGGTGTATATGAACTGGACTAAACAAACACAAATCTATAACTAAAGAACACAAGAATACAAATAAAATAATATGATATTTCAAGATTAAACTTATTGTACGGTATTATAATATGTGATATTTGATTTATGCTTACATTTGATAATTGCTACTAATGTCCTCAATGATCTATTGATCAATGACGAATGATATCTTATGAATATCAATGATGTATATGAATTCAAATTACTAGTAAGATAACATTAAGAATTCAAAGCTACGAATGAGTTCACACTATGATTTCTAGCAACCCTACAAAATTAACTACACAAAAGCGTAAGAACAATCTATAATAAAATACTAAGTTTAAATATGAAAGGTATCTTGTGGATATCATTAATGGTAAGAAATTAAGCTACTAAAAATATTACAATAAGAAACCAAGCTACGAACGAGTTATACAATGACTTCGGACAACCCTCCAAAAATTATCTGCGCAAAATTGTATGAATAAGCTTTAATTAAAACGCAAAGATATTTATATTTCGGTGATCAGTATGAGTAACAGTATAAAAGTTGCCGCTGAAATTTTTATCTCACCCCCCACAGTTTGATATTTTCAGGACATGATCGAGAGGGGCCGGAGCTGCAGTATGTTGGGATATTTGAGTTTTGATGAATTATGTCAAAAGATTATCAACTTGTGTTATTTAAGCTAATCTACAGATAACAAGTTGAGGTGGAACGAGAGAACAAGTTAAGGGGGAACTCATGAAATCAGACGAAGATGATCAGATAGCCTGAGTGCTAGTGACCTGCGGGTCAGATTGTCTGAAGTCAGAAGAGCTGAACTCAGTAATCCTGAGTGTCAGTATGCCTGATCAGACAAGGTCCGCTGAAGAAAAGTCTGTTGAATCAAGAATCCTGAAGACTCAGAAGGATCCTAAAAACTCAGAAGAATCCTGAAGGACTCAGAAGAATCCTGAAGATTATAGCCGTTAGATTCAGCTGACGTGGACCAATGAGAGGAAGACAACAAGCCTGAAAAAGCTGCAAAAAGCTACAAAATAGTATGGATTTGAATGAGACTTCATCCAACGGTAACATTCAAATCCACACTATAAATACAAGTCCTTCCTTCATTATTTAGTGTGGAAGTGTGGAGAAATGCGTGAAACATTCATCAAGCCAAATCATCTCGCATTTCTACCATAGAACACAGAGCAAGAAATACACACATATATTCAAAAGTGTTCTACCCTAGATCTAAGCACAAATTATATATCCTAAGCTTAGAGAGATTTTCTCATCCTTAGCATTGAGGCTAAACAAATGTAAGGGAAAATCTCAACCTAGTTGGAAACCAAACAAACCTTACCCAAATCAGTTGGTTAAGTTTGTAGGTGAGTGTGAACTCGGTAAACATCTAGCAATCCCGAAAGGGAGGGTAGGCGATCCCGTGAAGGTGATAAGTCCCGTTTGAGTGTGAACTCGGTAAACATCTGTTGGGTGTTGGACTAACACATTAAACTAAGTCCAGTTGGTTAAGTTGGTGCCCCTGATGATAGGGAAGAGTGAATGTAGGAGTTGGACTCCGAACCACTATAAAATCGTGTGTTCTTTACTGCTTTATGTTCATACTTGTCATATGCATTTGATTATAAGCAAAACACACATCGTTCTTAAAAGCAAAAAAAAATCTGGAATTACTCTGCCCTCAGCCCTGTTTTATATGCATCAAAATTTATGTTTTCGCTTCCGCAAGCGCAAAATGGGTTTTCAAATTGGGACCTTCAATTGTGGTATTTTCATTGAGTGTTGTCAATAGATTTCTCATTGTAATACTGCCAAAGAAATATGGGATACTATGTGCCAAGGCACAGATCATATCAAAGAGAACAAACTTTCTGTTGCTATTGGAATGTTTGATAGTTTTGAAATGGAAGATGGTGAATCTATTGACAAACTGGAAGTCAGATTCACTAGTATAATGAATGATCTAAATGCTCTTGGAAAGAGATACCCACAAAGAGAAGTAGCATTGAAAATTCTTAGAGGTCTATCTAAGAAATGGGATATTCATGCAGTGGTTATTGAAAACACCAAGAACATTGATTCAATGCCGTACCAACAAGTCTTCTCTGAGCTGAAAGCTTATGAGTTTGTTATTGATAAGAAATCAAAGAAAGCTGACAGCAAAGATGATTCTTCATCTAGTAAAAATGTGGCTTTCAAAGCCAAGGAAAAATCATGTAAAACTAGAGAGTCTGAGAACTCACTTGCTAAAAATCAGGATGAGCTAGAGGATAAGCTAGTACTGATGGCAAGGAGGTTTGAAAGGCTTAATAGTAGATATGGAAAATATAAAAACTATTACAGGAATCACAGGTACCAGAGAGACTCTAAAGCTGAGGACAGATCCACTGAGAAGAGAAAAGACCTGAAAGCTGAAGGATCTTCATCCAAAAAGAAGGACTCCAAGACAAAGGAGGAAAGTGATCAGGATGATGATGCCAACAGATGCTACAACTGCCAAAAGAAAGGTCATTTTCAGTATGACTGTCCAGAGCTAAGTGCTAAGGAGAGAAAAGAAAGACAAGCAAAGAGAGACAAAAAGTTCTCCAGCAAGAAAGCCATGGTTGCAGAAGAAGAACATTCTGAAGAAGGTTCCAGCTCTTCAGATGAGATGTTCTCAGATAGTGACAGTGATGACATCTGTCAAATGGCTGTGGAGGAGGTAAATTCTTCTATCTCTGTTGTTGCTCCTACACAAGCACATGAGTTGTCAAGTTCTACTGTAAACAGTCAATTTGACCTGATGGAATCTTTTGAGAGTCTTATGAAGGACTATGCTGTGTTACAAGAACTGCTGAATGAAACTCAAGAGCAGAACAAAGAACTGACTGCTGAGAATCTAAAGTGGAAAGACTCTAGTAATGCTGAGATCACTTCTCAATTGATGGGAACTACTGATGAACTAGATGTTCTGAAAGTACAACTCTCAGAAAAAGAGAAGTTGATAGAGACCCTAAATGGAAAACTAGAGAAATCCACTGAGGAGATTCAACTTATTAGAACTGAGTTCAATGACCTCTTTGAGAAACATGAAACTCTACAAAAGTGTGAGGATAGTGCGCAGAGAAAGCTAGCTCTATTGAATTCTGCATCTAAAGTAATAGATGAAATTCAGAGTTATCAAAGACCTGCCACTATAAAAGCTGGATTAGGATACATTCCAGGGGGAACCTCACAAGGTCTTCTGAATGCTGCTTCTAGTAGCACTAAGACTGTCTTTGTTAAATAAGTGGCACCTAATATTCTGACTGAAGAATTGCCCAAAGTTTTAGATAAGGGTAAAGGACCTATGGTTCCAGAAAAACTGAATGTTCAGGGAAGAAAGCCCAGACCTCAGGAAAAGGCTAGAAAACCTGACCACTCAGTAGGAAATTTTCAGGCAAGTACTTTAAAGCCTCAGGCTAAGAATACAAACCTGAAGAGATCTGCACTGAACCAGCAGAGGAATTTTCAGAAGAGAAACACTCAGCAGAGACATTCTCAACTGAAAAGACCAAGTCCTCAAATTACTGAAAGACCCCAATTTCAGTACAGGCAACCCAAACCCCACTTGCCTAAGGGTAAAGGTTTCCTGAACCCGAGTCAACAGAGACAAAGACCAGCTGCACAAAAGCCAAAGCATTGGAACAAAAGGCATGTACCCAAGAAAAACTCTAAGGCTAATGTTCATGCTAAGGTTAGCACTCATACACAGGATACTGCTAACGCACCTAGAGTGGTGAATGTGTATGTAGATGTTTTTGGAAGACAGATCAACCACTCTAAAGTAATTAGAGTTGTTAGGCAGATTTGGATTCCAAAAGGTACAGCTAACCTGGTAGGACCCTACACCAAATGGGTACCACAGAACTAATCTGTTTTTCGTAAACAGAAAAGGGCACTGAGCTGAATGAAGACATCATAGCCCTGATGAAAGGAGAGTCTGAGATGTCATTGTTGGGGGAGATGAATTTCTTCTTGGACTTCAGATGAAAACATCTAAGGAAAGAATCTTCATCAGAGATCATGTTTAGAAGAAAGACATCAGGATGGAGAAAATTCATACTGATAATAGAGAGCTGATATCTTGACTAAACCTTTGGCTGAATCAAGATTTCAGGAACTATAAGTTGAATTAGGGATGTTGGATCCAGGTGTATAGAGCAAATCTGAAAAATTGAAGGTTTTCAGATGCATGAAGTTTTCTCAGGATTTTACTGAGAAACTCAGGATAAAATTGGAAGTACTAAAATCTGAGTCTTGGGAAACTCAGATATACTGAAGGTCAGTACTCAGTATTTTACTGATCTGGCTCAGTACTCAGTATCATACTGACCCCGTTCAGTACTCAGTATTATACTGACATTTTATCAAGGTCAATACTCAGTAAGACTGATAGAGGGAAATTAGTCTGAAGAAGTAATGACTCATGCAATTCATTTATTGTCCAACTGAAGCTCAGTAATCATTGGCAATAAATACCATAACACCTGAAGAGAATGTTTTGGGTGGGTCCTTTGAAATGCCGAAGAAGGTCAACAGTCATTAATTGCTCTGATTCAATTAATCACCAATGAGGTTAAATTGGCGGCGTATTTTTCGTGAGATCGTCCTTTCACATACCCGATTAGTCGATGATCAATCTCAACCGTTGATTTTCATCAATCGATACGATTTCCCACGAATCGATCCTTATATTCATTTGAAAATTCATTCAAGCCCCATTTTATTAACCTTCGTCTCCAAAAATTCTCTGCAAACTCAAAAACCTTTTTTGCCTAGAAAACTTCATCTTTCTGAAACCCTACACTCAAAATCCTCAAGATGACTTTCTCCATATATGATAAACTCGCCATTTCCAACAAGCCCTGGTACGAGTATATGGTATTGCTCGAAAGTTCAACAAATGCAACCCACGAAGAAGAGGCGCTGCATATGATACGGATCGCAAAACTTACAAATCTTGTTGCAAGCCAACCGGAGGCTGAATACTCTAAGGAGGTAATAGAGTTTATTTTAAATCTGAAAATAGACAAGGATGATTGTCTTGAGTCCCAGATTACTGTATCGCACTTAGAACATAGCTCTAAATACATAGATTTTGTACGGGAGTTGTATATAATCCCTAAAAATTTAAATGATGTATTTAAGTTGTGTAATAGAGGTGAGGACCCTACGACGTATATGTTGGGTAGGGAACAGGAATATCTTGATAGGATAACTTTGCATCCTATTAAGTTTGAGGCTACATTGAATAAACAACATTTGAAGCCGAAATACAGAGTATTGCTGGATATAGTTAGTAAATGCATCATGAGTCGATCCGGAAGTTTTGAGCAGATCAGCACGCCGAAGCTTAGATTGATGGCTGCTATAGAAGATTCACCCACCACTGATTTCAATTGGTTGAAGTATTTGATCAGAGTGGTGAGTGACCAGGCAAAGCAAATCAAGAAGGAGGATGGATCGGTGGTGATCAAAGGCAAAATTCTTCATGCAACCAAAATAGCTTTTATTTTGGAGATGTGCCGAGAAGAAGAAGATATTTTTGCCAACTCCTCACCCTTCCCAAAGTCTAAAATCATGTTCAAGCCTACAACAACAAGAAAGACTTTGAAGGGTAAGAAAGAGAAAAAGTGGAAAGCGCTGCAGAGGGAGCTGCTGAAGAAGCTCATCAAGCCAGGGGGAAGGCTTTGATGGAGGTAAAGAGGGAGAAAGGAGAAGCAATGAAAAAGAAAACCCTTGCTCCCAAGCGCAGAAGAATGCTAATTTCCACTGAGGAGGAGGTGAGCGAACCTGAGGAGGTGCAACCTGAGGGCCAGAAAGCTCAGAAATCTCCATTACAAGTATTGGCTCAGGTTGTATCTACGGCACAGGAGCAAGTTTTCTCTGAGGTTCTTGTGACATCACTGAGCACAGATAAATTTTCTCAAGAAATCTTCAAAGGACCTCAGACCTCAGACCTCAGAACAAGCTCAGGTTCCTACTGAGGAGTTGCCTGCTCAATCCTCAGATCAAGCTGAGCCTCAGGAGCTGTTGAATCTTGATGAGCTCCTGAGTGATCCATTCTTTGATCCCTCAAAGACGGAAGAACTTCCCATCAACCCGAGAGCCCGGGTGAAGAAGGGCGATGCGGAAGAGACTGAGTGGCAAAGCAAGGAAACGGTTCATCTTTGAACCAGTACCGAAGCTAAACTCATATCCTGACCTTCAGGATCTCTTTTTTAGACTGAGGACAACAGTCTACATTCTCAACCAGACTCTGCCAGAGATGCTCAATATTGCTACATTCAGAGGAGAAGACTGGTAGAATGAAGAGACAACAGTACTAACTGAGTTCTCCGGGTTCAGAAAGACCAAGCTCAGGATGAAAGTGTCAGATTTTGATGAGCTGGTCAGGAAGAAGCTTACTGAAAGAAAAGAAGATGATGTTGGTGCCCCGAGCTCCAAAGATAAAGATCAAGATGGGGATCAACAAGGGAATGCTGAGAAGCAATCTCAATTAGAGAAGGAAAGTACTGATGCTGGACAGCCTGATATCTCACATCCTCAGACTGAAGTTAGTACTCTTTAGGTAACTTTTGGCACTACTACACATTATGCCAAGGCTACTGAAGTTTCTATCTTTAATTCTGTAATGTCTGATATGCAGATCGAGGCTCAGTGGAGATCAAGCCCGATGGAGATCGAGGCTCAAAGAGCAAACAAATTTCAGAAAAGCAACAAGTTCTATATGCTCCTGAGATTGATTTCAGTCCCATTGTGGACAAGCTGGATAAGGTTGTGCCAATTGTTGAAAAAATTGCTCAGATTGAAGAAGCATTGGCCAACCAATCCCAGAAGATAGAGAACTTAAGTTCTACTTCAGACCTGATGTAGCTTCAGACATCTCTGAATGACAAGATGACTGCCATTGAAGGGAAGGTAGATGGAGTCAAAGTTGAATCGAAAAAGTCACGAGATGAAGACAGATGATATCGAGAGACTTCATTTCTTGAAGCCAAGCTGGTGGAGAAGAATGATCAACTGATCAAGAATGCTGTTGAGGAAATGGGCTCCCTGCTCATGACCAAGATGACAGAGATGCTTAAAGATGTCTTCTCTAACCAGTTTGCACCGTTGTCTGAAGAGTTCTCTGTGGCTAAGAACCACTTGATGAGGCTGGAAGAGGAGCAAGACCAGTTGGCTGGAGAAGTGCGAAGTGTCAGCAAAGAGCAATATCACATGGACACTGCACTGTCTCAACTTTTTCCAAGGTATGGTGCCAAGAAGGGGGAAAGGCCAGGAGCCGAGCTAAAAGTGTTATTGGCACACACCTTGGAGAGAAAGACAAATAAGGAAGCTGAAAAGAAGAATATTGCTGAAGCCTTAAAAGAAGTAGAAGCCACTGAAAAGCTCAAATCCAAGCAAGTGGAAAAGCCAATCTACACTCATGTTTCTGAGGAGACAATGCAAGAAGTTATTGCTGAAAAATTGAGTGGTATAAGAAGGGTAGAAACAAGCCAAGCCGGTGCAGAACAACCAATCAAGAGAAAGGATGTGGCGTTTGTTGAACCTGAAAAGAAAAGAGCAAAAACTTCTAAAGCTACTCAAAGAAAACTGATCGTGGATGTTGAAGAGTCAGAAGAAGAAGCTGAGAAGGAAGTCTTCAACACTAGGAAAGCTCTGAAATCACTTCAAAGGAACAAGTTAAGAAAAACTCGCCGCCTGGGTTTGAGTCCTTTTTAAGGAAGAAGAAAGAAGAAGAGCGGATTATAAGTGGTTTCAAGAAGTTCTGAGCAAAAAGGGAGAGGGCTAAATAAAACTTCGAGTGGCCGCACATTGATAAATGGATGCCTATCCAATTCAATGATGCCTGGGAAGAAATAAAGAGAACCTTCTGGTTTTATTATGAAGTTCTTAGAGAATGGAGGGGGGAAAGCTCAGATCCAAATGAAGCCTTCATTGATTATCTATTAACCTTTTATCCAAAGTACTTGCAGAGTTGGATAAATCTTGCGGATGAAGGTAAAACTCAGATTGTTGCCCCCGGGTCCATACATACCCCCTCTTCCTAAAGCTAGAGAATAGCTTGGTAAATGAGACAGCCATCTCTCAGGAAATTGCTCAGTATGCCAGCCAGTTAGGACTGACAGGAAACAACCCAGATTTCATCATAGAGAGAGATGCATTGAAGAAAATATATTATGGGATGTTCGACCTGGAGGTGCCTCAGAATGAGGTTGAAGAAGAGTGAAGAGCTGAAGCTGGAGATTGAAGAAGACTGAAGACCAAAGACTGAAGACTCTTTGTAATTCTTTTGTTTTTGTCTTTACTTTTGATAAGTTCATTGTAATCTGTAACTTTTATCTTACAGTCAAGGAAACTTTATCTTTATGCTCAAAGATAATATCTCATTATCTTTTTACATGTCTTTTTTTTTTATATGCCTTATGATGTGTTGTGAAATTGTTGGGAGAATTAGTGTGAAATTGTTGGGAGATTTGCCATTCTTGGATTGTAATAGGAAAAACTGAAACCTGAGTATAGGTTAAGTGTTTTTGTAACAAGATGGTTTTGGCATCATCAAAAAGGGGGAAATTGTTGGGAGATGAATTTAATAAAGAAGATTTTGATTAGATCCCAAAACCCCTGAGTATGACATATTCAGGATAATCTTGATAGATGAGTCAGGATTCAGTTTAGAGTATTCAGGATGTTATCTGCACCATGTATAGTCAGCAGATATAGATCAGGTTAGATTCTGAAGATTCTAAAGACTCAAGAAGTTTCAAAGTTTCAAGTTTCAAGATGAAATCAAGAAATCAAGTTTCAAGATGAAATCGAGAAATCAAGACTCAAAGATGAAATCGAGAAATCAAGACTCAAAATGAAATCGAGAAATCAAGACTCAAGATGAAATCGAGAAATCAAGACTCAAAGATATCACCAAGATATCTCTCAAGACTCGAAGACATCAAGACTCAAGACATCAAGACTCAAGACTCAAGACACGTAAGATCAAGACCTAAGATCGAAAACAAAGGATATCAAGACACAAAGAATTATCAAGACTCAATAATGTATCAATGCTCAAGATAACCTCAATGTTCCGAGGCAATCAAAAATATCTATCCGGCGGATACAATATCGAAAAAAACGCGATTACTTAGAAAAATAGATATTGCCCAAGACATTCACAAGCAGACAAAAGGAACTAAAACAAAGTGTTGTTAAGGTCATATCACTCAGAGATATTGACCTAAAAGAGCCGTTATGTTTGTCTACATTTAACTGAAGACAAGAGCCAATCGAGAAGAAGACAAAGATCAGATTTTTATCGACAATTGAAAGCGACAGTCATCAAGCATGTCAAGAGTACTATGTTCCGCATCGCAAAAAGTGGTGAGTGGCTGCATGAAAGCATATTGCCTAAAACATGCTAGGGAGTATTCAAACCCTAAAAATAGTCTTTCATCACACACCATAAGAGAAAACTCATGAAGCTATCTCTTCCAACGGATAGATTTTCAAGAGTGACCTTGGTGATTGCCTATAAATACTAGTGACCCTCTACATTGAAGGTTACGGGAAATTTGTAAGCAACTCAAGAGCTCAAACTTATTTTTGCAAGTTGAAGCACTCAAAAACCCAAGAATTTCCCAAGTGCTTTACATTGAAGAGAGCTCATTCACTAAGCCTAGTTTTGATAAGATATATCCAAAGCTTAGTAGAGATATCCTAGCCTTTGCATTGTACTTATTGTAAAGGATATCTCATCCTAGTTGGAAACCAACCAAGAAACCTAAACCCTTTGTAAGGTAGTTTGAGTGTGATTGTTGGTGAGTTGGAGTTGTAAAGAGTTAGTAAACTACATTGAGGTAGTCAGAAAACTCTAGAGAAGAAGTGAGTAAACTATCTTGGATAGTCAGAAAGTTTGTGTGTGTTTTGAGTAAGTAAACTACAGAGGTAGTCAGAAAGCTCAAAATAGAAAGGTTAGTAAACTACATTGAGGTAGTCAGAAAACCTTAGGAAGTGGTTAAAGAATTTCTCTGAAGGTCAGAGAGAGTGGACGTAGGAGCTTGAGTCTCTGAACCACTATAACTTGCTGTGTTATTTGCTTTCTGTACTGCATTGATTATCTGTTACATATATTTAACTGAAAGCATATTTTCACTGATATTCAGTTAGAATCAATCCACTGAACTTGCATCTAACTGATCACAGCCTTAATCACTGTTTCATTAAAAGGAAGGTTTTCAGCAAAGCATAAAACAAGTATAAACTTAGGGCCAACCATTCCGCAAGACATCCGAGTAGCTTTCCAAGCAACTCAGATCTCTGGCTTCGAGCCTCGGTTGGGATTATCTCGAGGCTAATGAAAAGCGACTTCGGATCACTTATCTCGTGTAGACTTTGACTCGAGTATGATCAGGCTTCTCGGGCCAAATCATCGAGACAACGACCCATCCGACCTCGAAGAAAAAAAAGTTTAAAATCATCGAACACGTGTATTCCCCCCATACACGTGTAAGACTCGTTGCACCGATCTAACAAAGATCCAAATGATGATAACCTTGAATTAACTGGTTATTCGAGATCTTGATTATGGAGGATGTAGAATTGACAGAAGTCTACCACGAGAACTTGTCAATTTCTTGGAAGTAAACCGATATCATGGTTTTCAAAGAAACTAACCTCGATAGAGCAACCAATCTTTTATGAAGGTGAATAGATGGTCTGCGAAGTCACAGTGCACTGCATTCTTTGCTCGCATAAACAATTGAGGGATTATAAGATTATAGCCAATGAAGTACCTATATTTTGTGATAATAATAAGGCAATTGCTATTACACAAAAATCTGTATTGCACACCGATGTAAGCATGTTGATATCGGACATCACTTCATCGAGATCATGTTGAGAAGAAAGACATCAAAATGGAGAAAATTCATATTGATAAAAGCAGAGTCGATATCTTGACTAAACCTTGGTCAATCAAGATTTCGGAACTATCACCAATTAGGTATGTTGGATCCAGAATAAAGCAAATCAAAAATTGAAGGTTTTCGGATGCATGAAGTTTTCTCAAATTCTTCAAAACTCAGGATAAAATTGAGAGTACTGAACACTGAGTCTTGGGAAACTCAGTTATCCTGAAGATCAAGATCGAGATTATAATTGACATTTTATCAAGGTCAAAACTCAGTAAGACTGAGAGAGAAAATTAGTCTAAAGAAGTATTGACTCATGCATCACATTTATTGTCTAACTGAATCTAAGTAATCATTGGCAATAAATGACAAAACACCTGAAGAAATAATTGGGCGGGACCTTTGAAATCCACGAGGAAAGTCAATGGTCTGCAGGAACAGTAATTAAATGCACTGTTCATTAATCACCAATAGGGATAAATTGGCGGCTTAGTATTTGCGAAATCGTCCTTTCATATACCCGTTTTAGTCAGTTTTTAATCTCAACCGTCGATTTCTTCATCTATGCGATTTTCCATAAATCAAAATCCCATATACATTGGAAAAATTTCTTTAAAAGCCCTATTCCAAAAAGCCTTCATCTTCACAAACACTCTGCTTCGAAACCCTCGATTGCCCAGAAATTTTCACCTATCTCAAAACCCTTCACCAGAAATTCTCCAAAAATGACACTTTCTGTATACGACAAACTCGCCATTTCCAATAAACCTTGGTACGAATATGTCGTTTCTCTAGAAAGCTCGTCCAATGCAACTCACGAGGAGGAGGCATTGCATATGATTTGTTTGGAAAAACTTACATGCCTGGTCGCGAATCAACCAGAGGCCGAATATGCGAAAGAAGTAATTGAGTTTATCTCTAATATGCAGTTAGATGATGAGAAGTGCATAGAATCTCAGATTACAGTCTCGCATTTGGAGCATGGTTCGAAATATGTGGATTTTGTTAGGGAATTATATATTATTCCTAAGAATCTAAATGCCATATATGAGTTAAGTGATAGAGGTGAAGACCCTACGGTATATATGATGGGTAGGGAACAAGAATATTTGGATAAAATTACTGAGCATCCAGTAAAGTTTGAAGCTACTCTGAATAAGAGGCATTTGAAGCCTAAATATCGAGTATTGTTGGATATTGTAAGCAAATGCATCATGAGTAGATCTGGTAGTTTCGAACAGATAAGCACGCCTAAGTTAAGGCTAATGGCGGCGATTGAAGATTCACCTTCCACGACATTAAATTGGTTGCACTATTTGATCAAGGTGGTGAGTGATCAAGCCAAACAAATTCAAAAGGTGAATGGCTCTGTAGTTATCAAAGGAAAGATTCTACATGCAACCAAGATTGTATTTATCTTGAAAATGTGCAGAGAAGAGGAGGACATCTTTGCCGATTCCACATCCTTTCCAAAGTCAAAAATCATGTTCAAACCAACAAAGAAGACTTTTAGAGGAAAGAAAGAGAAAAACTCTGAGTCTCAGGAGGAGACTGCAGAAGAAGAAACTGATGAAGAAGCCAGACAAGCTAGGGGGAAAGCCCTGATGCAAGTTAAAAGAGAGAAAGGAGAGAAACTGAAAAAGAAAGCACTGGCTCCTCAGAAGCGCAGAAAGCTTCAATCTATTGCTGAGAAGGAGGTCAGTGAAACTGAAGAAACTCAACCTGAAGGCCAGCAAGGGTTGAAATCTCCACTTCAGGTTCTTGCTCAGGTAGTGACAAATGTGCAGGAGCAAGAAACTGTGGAATAGGTTTTTTCTGAGGTACTCGAAATCTCTCTGAGCTCAGATAAAATCTCTCAGGAAATCTTCAAGGGACCTCAGATCCCTACTGAAGAAAGTCCTGTTCAGACTTCAGATCAGTCTGAACCTCAGGAATTGCTGAACTTGGATGCGCTTCTGAATGAACCATTTCTAGATCCATCAGCTCTAGAACTCATACACTCTGAATCTACTGCTTCTGAAAGCCCAAGATTGAAGAAGGGAGAAGCCGAAGAGACTGAATGGCAAAGCAAGGGGGAACGGTTCATCTTAGACAGATACCCTGAGCTGAATGCCTATCCTGTCCTTCAGGATATGTTCTTCAGGCTCAGAACCACAGTGTATATTCTGAATCAAACACTCCCGGAGATGCTGAACATTGCTTCATACAGAGGAGAAGAGTGGTGGAATGCTGAGACAGCTGCCCTGACTGAATTCTCAGGTTTCAGAAAAACCAAGCTGAGAATGAAAGTTGCTGATTTTGATGAATTAGTGAAAAAGAAGCTAGCTGAAAAGAAAGTTACTGAAGAAGTTGATGCTTCCAGCTCCCATGATCAAAATAAAGATAAGGATAAGGGAGATGATGCAGAAAAGAAATCTGAGAAGGAGAAGGAACCTCAGATAGATACTGAGAAAGAGAAGGAAACTGAGAGTCAGATGGGGACCGATACTGATGCTGAACCAACTGATATCAGACAACCTCAGACTAAAGTTAGCATTATTCAGGTACCTTTTGGCACTGTTATACATTATGCCAAAGTTACTGAAGTACCTAGCTTTAAATCTGATGTTTATGATATGCAGACTGAGGCTCAGTTGGAGCACCCAGCTCAGTTGGAAAATGTTGTACAAACTCCAGTGGTTGATTTCACACCAATCCTGGATGAGTTAAAGAAGATAGAGACAAGGATGGAAGAGATACTAGTAGGTCAATCTCAAAAGCTTGAGAATCTAAGCTCTTCATCAAGCATGCTGCAAACAATTCTCACAGACAAGATGACTCAGATGGAGTTAGTTCTGGCTGCTCAAAATCAGAAAATGGAGAGCCTGAGTTCATCATCTGATACGCTTCAAACAACTCTATCAAGTAAATTAGCTACATTAGATGGAAGGATTGATGGAGTACATACAAAGCTTAATGCCAACATGAAGCAAATGTATCAAGAAAGAATTGCCTATCTTGAAGCCAAGCTGATTGAGAAGAATGATCTGATGATCAAAACAGCTGTTGAGGAAATGGGCTCTCTGCTCATGACCAAGATGACAGAGATGATGCATGATGTCTTCTCAAAACAGTTTGCTCCTCTTTCGGATGAGTTCTCAATGGCCAAGAATTACATGATAAGGCTAGAAGATGAGCATAATCAGTTGGCAGGAGAAGTGCGCAGTATGAGTAAGGAGCAATACTATATGGATACTGCACTGACTCAACTACTCCCAAGGTATGGTGTCAAAAAGGGGGAAAGTCCTGGTGACAAATTAAGTGAGTTGTTGGCACAAACCTTGGAGAGAAAGGCTAAAAAAGAAGCTGAAGGAAAGAAAATTGCTGATGCCTTAAGAGAAATTGAAGCCACTTAGAAACTAAAGTTCAAAGAAGCTGAGAAACCTATCTTCACTCAAACATCTAAGCAAACCATCCAGGAAGTAATTTATGAGAAATTGAGTGATAGAAGGATGGTTGGAACAAGCAAGGCAGAAGAAGATCAAGTTAGACCTGAAAAGAGAAAGGATGTGGCATTTGTGGAACAAGAAAGGAAGAAAAGAGCAAAAAGCTCAAAACCTACTCAGTGGAAGCTGATAATGGAATTCGAAGAATCTGAGGAAGAAACTGAAACCCAGAAAGAAGCCTTCGATACCAAGAAAACTCTGAAAGCTCTTCAGATTGAAAAAGAAAAGAAAATCGGCCGCTTCAAAGATCGTGTTTCCATCGATCGAAGAAGAAAAGAAGAAGAGCGTAAAAAGAAGAGGTGGTTTTAAAAAGTTCCTAAGCAAAAGGATAGGTACAGAAAAGACTCGAAGGGCCGCACATCGACAAGTGGATGCCTATACACCAATGATGCATGGGAAGAGATCAAGAGAACCTTCTCGGTTCTATTATGAGATTCCCGAGTGAATGGAGGGGAGCAAATTTCGGATAAGAATGAAGTCTTTATTGAGTACTTACTGACATTCTATCCTAAGTACCTGCAAAGTTGGATCAACTTGGCAGATGAAGGAAACACTCAGATAGTAGCTCCTGGTCCATACATGTACCCAACTCCTAGGTTTGAGAATGACTATGTAAATGAGGCAGCCCATTTCTCGAAAAATAGCCCAAAGATGCCATCCAAATTTAGGCCTAACAGGAAACAACCCTGAAATCATCAAGGCAAGAGATGAACTGAAGAAGAGATACTACGGGATGTTCAACCTGGAAGTGCCAGAGGATGAAGTGGAAGAAGACTGAAGAATTCGTACTTCTGTTTTCTTGTGATTTTCATTGTAATCTGTAACTCTTATTCTACATCAATGAAAATTTTATCTTTATGCTCAAAGATAATATCTCATTATCTTTTTACAGGTCTTGATATGCCAGATTGTTAAAGAACTTGATTGGAGAAATACCATTTTGGTTGTAATAGATAAACTGAAACCTGAGGATAGGTTAGGTTTTCTTAATGTAACAAGATGGTTTTGGCATCATCAAAAAGGGGGAAATTGTTGGGAGATGAATTTAAATAAAGAAGTTTTGATTAGATCCCAAAAACCATGAGTATGACATGTTCAGGATAATCTTGATAGACTGAGTCAGGTTTCAGTATAGATTGTTCAGGAAGTTATCTGCACCATGTATAGTCAGCAGATATAGATCATGTTAGATTTTGAAGACATCAAGACTCAAGATGTCATCAAGACATCAAGACTCGTAAGATATCAAGACCCAAGAGTTCTTGAAGACTCAGTAAGATACTGAATACTCAGTATAACCTGAATGTTCAGAGGTACTGAATAATATCTATCTGAAGACTACAAAACTGAGAAAAATGCAAATATTCAAAAAAGTAGATATTGCCCAAAACATTCATATGCAGATAAAAGGAACTAAGTCTAAGTGTTGTTTAAGGTTGTCTCATTCAGAGAGATTGACCAAAAAGAGCCGTTTGGTTTGTCTACATTCACTGAAGATAAGAACCAATCAGAGGAAGACAACACTGCATTTTTTATCGACAATCGAAAGCGACAGACCTCAATCATGTCAGTAGTACTAAGTTCCAGACTGCAAAAATTGGTGATTGGCTACATGACTGCATATTTCCTAAAGCATGCAAGGGAGTATTTCAAACCTTAAATATAGCAGTTCATCAAACACCATAAGAGGAAACTCATGAAGCTATCTCCTCCAACTGATAGTTTTCAAAGAGTGACCTTGGTGAAGTTGCCTATAAATACCAGTGACCCTTTACATTGAGAGATTACGGGAAATTTCAAAGCAACTCAAGAGCTCATTCGTATTATTGCAAATTGAAGCACTCGAAAAACCTAAAATTTTCCAAGTGTTTCAAATTGGAGAGAGCTCACTATTCTTAGCCTAGAGTGATAGATATATCCAAAGATTAGAAGAGATATCCTAGCCTTTGCATTAGTTCTTATTGTAAAGGATATCTCACCCTAGTTGGAAACCAACCCAAAACCCAAACCTTTTGTTAAGGTAGTTTGTGTATGTATTGTTGGTGAGTTAGAGTTGTAAAGAGTTAGTAAGCTACAATGAGTTAGCCAGAAAACTCTAGAGAAGAAGTTAGTAAGCTACTTGTGGTAGTCTGAACACTTGTGTGTGTTTGAGTTAGTAAGTGCGATAGAAGTCGGCCCGAAAAAACTCAAGGTAGAAAAGTGAGTAAGCTACTGATGAGTTAGCCGAAAAGCTTTTAGGAAGTGGTTAAAGAATTTCACCGAAGATCGGGGAGAGGGGGGCGAGGGAGCTTGAGTCTCTCGAACCACTATAATTCTTTGTGTTGTTTTGCTTTCATCTTTGCATTATTATTCATTTGCATGTTTTTCATCGAAAGCATAGTTCATCGATATTCAACGAACCAATCCAATTGAACTTGCATCAAATTGATCACAACCTTAATCAATTTTTTTTATTGAAGGGAAGATTTTCAAAGAAAGCTAAAACGAGTATAAACATAAAATAACCTTTTCAAGACACACTTGAGTAGCCTAGAACAGAGATAGTTACCAAACCGAACTAACTCTCTTCGAGGGTTCAAGAAGATAACTATCCGATCCAAGCCTCGGGATCTCTAATAAACTCAGGCTCAGTTGGGCTAATCTGAAGCTTCTGAAAGCAGCTCAGGATCATTATCTCAGTAGACTTTGACTAAGGGCAATCCGTGCTTCTTAGGGTAAAATCATCAGGATAACCTGACCCATCTGACCTCAGTGAAAGAAAAGTTTTAAAAATCACTGAACACGTGTATTCCCTCCCCCCCCATACACGTGTGAGACTCGTTAGCACCGGGACCGACAAGATCAGATGAGTAAGATGAGTTCCGGAGTTAACTGATGAGCTGAGCAAAATCAGAAGAAAAGAAAAGCTAAGCCAGCTGATCAGAAGAATCAGAAGTGACCTGATCAGATGACCAAAAAAGATAAGCTGATCAGATGATCAGATGACCAGATCAGAAGAGGAGGTTGCAGATCAGAAGAGAAGAGTGCAGATCAGTAGAGGAGGTTGCTGATCAGAAGAGGAGCATATGAGACTGATCGAGATTAGACGTGACCGAGATCAGATAAGATGACCTGATGCAACTATCCTGATATGCTAACCTGATATGCTAACCTGATGTGCTAATATGATGCAGATAAACTGATATGTCGACCGATGCTATATCGATCGATTAGGTGAGCCGACGATCAAAGTAGAAGAAATCAGAAAACAAGAGTCACCTAATCTGATGTCCTCAGAAGACAAGTCGCCTGAAGACAAGTCATCTGAAGTCATATTCACTGAGACTCAGAATGCTACTGATGATCGATAGCTCGAAAAGCTAGTGACCAGGGTCGATATCCGAGTCAAGAGCCGAACTCGCTTATTCGATTTTCAAAGATACCGACGATAAGGTCCGCTGAAAAGAAGTCTGCTGAATCAAGAATCCTGAGTAAAAGTATCCTGAGACTCAGAAGAATCCTGAAGACTCGAAAACACCAAGACTCGTAAGATCCTCGAATATTATAGCCAAGTAGATTTAGACGTGGACTAATGAGAGGAAGACAACCAGCCTGAAAAAGTATCCTGAGTGTCAGTATACCTGATTAGATAAGGTCCGCTGAAGAGAAGTCTGATGAATCAAGAATCCTGAGTAAAAGTATCCTGAGACTCAGAAGAATCCTGAAGACCCAGAAAACCCTGAGACTCAGAAGAATCCTGAATATTATAGCCGTTAGATTTAGACGTGGACTAATGAGAGGAAGATAAGTCATCCGAAGTCATGTTCAAAAGGAGAATCGAATGCTATCGATGATAAGATAGCCGAAAAGTGCTAGTGACCGAGGGTCGATATCCGGTCGAAGAGCCGAACTCGCTAAATTTGAGTGTCAAGATACCGATCGATAAGGTCCATCAAGAGAAGTCTCTTGAATCAAGAATCCTGAGTAAAAGTATCCTGAGACTCAGAAGAATCCCGAAGACTCAGAAAACCCTAAAGACTCAGAAGATCCTGAATATTATAGCCGTTAGATTTAGACATGGACTAATGAGAGGAAGACAACCAGCCTGAAAAAGTATCCTGAGTGTCAGTATACCTGATCAGATAAGGTCCGTTGAAGAGAAGTCTGCTGAATCAAGAATCCTGAGTAAAAGTATCCTGAGACTCGTAAGAATCTCAAGATTCCGAAAACCCAAGACTCGTAAGATCATGAATATTATAGCCAATTAGATTTAGACGGACTAATGAGAGGAAGACAACCAGCCTGAAAAAGTATCATGAGTGTCAGTATACCTGATCAGATAAGGTCCGCTGAAGAGAAGTCTGCTGAATCAAGAATCCTGAGTAAAAGTATCCTGAGACTCAGAAGAATCCTGAAGACTCAGAAAACCCTGAGACTCAGAAGAATCCTGAATATTATAGCCGTTAGATTTAGACGTGGACTAATGAGAGAAAGACAAGTCATCTGAAGTCATGTTCACTGAGAATCAGAATGCTACTGATGATCAGATAGCCTGAAAAGGCAGTGACTGAGGGTCGATATCCGAAGTCAAGAGCCAACTCGCTTAAATTTGAGTGTCGATACCCGATCGATAAGGTCCGGCAAGAGAAGTCTCGTGAATCAAGAATCCCGAGTAAAAGTATCCCGAGACTCGTAAGAATCTCAAGACTCGTAAAACCCTCAAGACTTAGAAGATCCCGAATATTATAGCCAAGTAGATTTAGACGTGACTAATGAGAGGAAGACAACCAAATCAAAAAAGTATCCCGAGTGTCAAGATACCCGATTAGATAAGGTCCGGCCAAGAGAAGTCTGCATGAATCAAGAATCCCGAGTAAAAGTATCCTCGAGACTCGAAAGAACTCAAGACTCGTAAAACCTTGAAGACTCGTAAGATCCCGAATATTATAGCCAAGTAGATTTAGACGTGACTAATGAAAGGAAGACAACCAACTGAAAAAAGTATCCCGAAAGGTCATTATACCCGACGATAAGGTCCGTGAAGAGAAGTCTCAATAATCAAGAATCCCGAGTAAAAGTATCCCGAGACTCGAAGAATCTCAAGACTCGAAAAAACCCGAGACTCGGAAGAATCCCGAATATTATAGCGGTTAGATTTAGACGTGACTAATGAGAGGAAGACAACCAAATGAAAAAAGTATCATGAGTGTCAGTATACCTGATCAGATAAGGTCCGCTGAAGAGAAGTCTGCTGAATCAAGAATCCTGAGTAAAAGTATCCTGAGACTCAGAAGAATCCTGAAGACTCAGAAAACCCTGAGACTCAGAAGAATCCTGAATATTATAGCCGTTAGATTTAGACGTGGACTAATGAGAGAAAGACAAGTCCTCTGAAGTCATGTTCACTCGAGAATCGAATGCTATCGATGATCGATATAATTTGAAGCTAGTGACTTCGAGGGTCGATATCCGAAGTCGAAGAGCCGAACTCGATTAACTCCGAGTGTCGAGATACCGATCGATAAGGTCCGGCCAAGAAGAAGTCTGCTGAATCAAGAATCCTGAGTAAAAGTATCCTGAGACTCAGAAGAATCCTGAAGACTCAGAAAACCCTGAAGACTTAGAAGATCCTGAATATTATAGCCGTTAGATTTAGACGTGGACTAATGAGAGGAAGACAACCAGCCTGAAAAAGTATCCTGAGTGTCAGTATACCTGATTAGATAAGGTCCGCCAAGAGAAGTCTCATTAAATCAAGAATCCTGAGTAAAAGTATCCTGAGACTCAGAAGAATCCTGAAGACTCAGAAAACCTTGAAGACTCAGAAGATCCTGAATATTATAGCCGTTAGATTTAGACGTGGACTAATGAAAGGAAGACAACCAGCCTGAAAAAGTATCCTGAGTGTCAGTATACCTGATCAGATAAGGTCCGCTGAAGAGACGTCTGCTGAATCAAGAATCCTGAGTAAAAGTATCCTGAGACTCAGAAGAATCTCAAGACTCGAAAAAACCCCGAGACTCGTAAGAATCTCAATATTATAGCAGTAGATTTAGACGTGGACTAATGAGAGGAAGACAAGTCATCTGAAGTCATGTTCACTGAGAATCAGAATGCTACTGATGATCGATAAACTGAAAAGCTAGTGACTGAGGGTCGATATCCGGAAGTCGAAGAGCCGAACTCGCCAAACTTCGAAAGTGTCAAGATACCCGATCGAGATAAGGTCCGCTGAAGAGAAGTCTGCTGAATCAAGAATCCTGAGTAAAAGTATCCTGAGACTCAGAAGAATCCCGAAGACTCAGAAAACCCTGAAGACTCAGAAGATCCTGAATATTATAGCCGTTAGATTTAGACGTGGACTAATGAGAGGAAGACAACCAGCCTGAAAAAGTATCCTGAGTGTCAGTATACCTGATTAGATAAGGTCCGCTGAAGAGAAGTCTGCTGAATCAAGAATCCTGAGTAAAAGTATCCTGAGACTCAGAAGAATCCTGAAGACTCAGAAAACCCTGAGACTCAGAAGAATCCTGAATATTATAGCCGTTAGATTTAGACGTGGACTAATGGGAGAAAGACAAGTCATCTGAAGTCATGTTCACTGAGAATCAGAATGCTACCGGCGATCGATAGCTCGAAAAGCTAGTGACTGAGGGTCGATATCCGGTCGAAGAGTCAAACTCGATTAATTTGAGTGTCGATATACCGATCGATAAGGTCCGCCAAGAGAAGTCTGGCCAATCAAGAATCTCGAGTAAAAGTATCCCGAGACTCGGAAGAATCTCAAGACTCGTAAAACCTCAAGACTTAGAAGATCCGAACATTATAGCCAAGATTTAGACGTGGACTAATGAGAGGAAGACAACCCGCCTGAAAAAGTATCCCCGAAAGTGTCGATACCGATTAGATAAGGTCCGAAGAGAAGTCTGGTGAATCAAGAATCTCGAGTAAAAGTATCCCGAGACTCGTAAGAATCTCAAGACTCGTAAAAACCTTGAAGACTCAGAAGATCCTGAATATTATAGCCGTTAGATTTAGACGTGGACTAATGAAAGGAAGACAACCAGCCTGAAAAAGTATCCTGAGTGTCAGTATACCTGATCAGATAAGGTCCGCTGAAGAGACGTCTGCTGAATCAAGAATCCTGAGTAAAAGTATCCTGAGACTCAGAAGAATCCTGAAGACTCAGAAAACCCTGAGACTCAGAAGAATCCTGAATATTATAGCAGTTAGATTTAGACGTGGACTAATGAGAGGAAGACAAGTCATCTGAAGTCATGTTCACTGAGAATCAGAATGCTACTGATGATCGATAACTCGAAAAGCTAGTGACCAGGGTCGATATCCGAAGTCGAAGAGCCAACTCGCCAAATTTCGAAAGTGTCGATACCGACGATAAGGTCCGGCCGAAGAGAAGTTCTGTGAATCAAGAATCCTGAGTAAAAGTATCCTGAGACTCAGAAGAATCCCGAAGACTCAGAAAACCCTAAAGACTCAGAAGATCCTGAATATTATAGCCGTTAGATTTAGACGTGGACTAATGAGAGGAAGACAACCAGCCTGAAAAAGTATCCTGAGTGTCAGTATACCTGACCAGATAAGGTCCGCTGAAGAGAAGTCTGCTGAATCAAGAATCCTGAGTAAAAGTATCCTGAGACTCAGAAGAATCCTGAAGACTCAGAAAACCCTGAGACTCAGAAGAATCCTGAATATTATAGCCGTTAGATTTAGACGTGGACTAATGGGAGAAAGACAAGTCATCTGAAGTCATGTTCACTGAGAATCAGAATGCTACTGATGATCGATAGCTCGAAAAGCAGTGACCTGAGGGTCGATATCTCAAGTCGAAGAGCCGAACTCGCTTAACTCGAAAATCGATATACCGATCGATAAGGTCCGGCCAAGAGAAGTCTCGCCAATCAAGAATCCCGTAAAAGTATCCTAAGACTCAGAAGAATCCTGAAGACTCAGAAAACCCTAAGACTTAGAAGAATCCTGAACATTATAGCCGTTAGATTTAGACGTGGACTAATGAGAGGAAGACAACCACGACATATCCCGAGTCATGTACGACAGATAAGGTCCGAGAATCGAAGTGCTAATCAAGAATCCTCGAAAAGTATCCCGAGACTCGAAAAGAATCAAGACTGAAAACCTTGAAAGACGATATCCCGAATATTATAGTCGTTAGATTTAGTGGACTAATGAAAGGAAGACAACCAGCCTGAAAAAGTATCCTGAGTGTCAGTATACCTGATCAGATAAGGTCCGCTGAAGAGAAGTCTGCTGAATCAAGAATCCTGAGTAAAAGTATCCTGAGACTCAGAAGAATCCTGAAAACTCAGAAAACCCTGAGACTCAGAAGAATCCTGAATATTATAGCAGTTAGATTTAGACGTGGACTAATGAGAGGAAGACAAGTCATCAGAAGTCATGTTCAAGAATCAACCGATAACCTGATGAAAAGTGATCGGGGTCGATATCGGAAGAGTAAACTCGACAGATATAGACGTCCGGCCAAGAGAAGTCTCATTAATCAAGAATCCCGAGTAAAAGTATCCCGAGACTCGGAAGAATCTCAAGACTCGAAAACCCCAAGACTCGTAAGATCCCAATATTATAGCCAAGTAGATTTAGACGTGGACTAATGGGAGAAACCACAAAAAGTCATCCGACGAAAGTCATGTTCAAGAATCCGAGAAAAGTATCCCGAGACTCGCTAATCCTCAAGACTGATCGAGATAATCTCAATATTATAAGCTTTGGGTGGACTAAGGGAAAAGATATCCAAGTCATGTTCACCGAGAATCGAATGCTACGAATCGATAAATTTGATGACCGAGGGTCGATATCTCGTCAAGATAACTCGAGAAATTTTAGTGTCGATACGATAAGGTGTCCGCCAAGAGAAGTCTGCTGAATCAAGAATCCTGAGTAAAAGTATCCTGAGACTCAGAAGAATCCTGAAGACTCAGAAAACCCTGAAGACTTAGAAGATCCAGAACATTATAGCCGTTAGATTTAGACGTGGACTAATGAGAGGAAGACAACCAGCCTGAAAAAGTATCCTGAGTGTCAGTATACCTGATTAGATAAGGTCCGCTGAAGAGAAGTCTGCTGAATCAAGAATCCTGAGTAAAAGTATCCTGAGACTCAGAAGAATCCTGAAGACTCAGAAAACCTTGAAGACTCAGAAGATCCTGAATATTATAGCCGTTAGATTTAGACGTGGACTAATGAAAGGAAGACAACCAGCCTGAAAAAGTATCCTGAGTGTCAGTATACCTGATCAGATAAGGTCCGCTGAAGAGACGTCTGCTGAATCAAGAATCCTGAGTAAAAGTATCCTGAGACTCAGAAGAATCCTGAAGACTCAGAAAACCCTGAGACTCAGAAGAATCCTGAATATTATAGCAGTTAGATTTAGACGTGGACTAATGAGAGGAAGACAAGTCATCTGAAGTCATGTTCACTGAGAATCAGAATGCTACTGATGATCAGATAACCTGAGTGCTAGTGACCTGAGGGTCAGGATATCTGAAGTCAGAAGAGCTGAACTTCGCTTTAATTTCGAGTGTCAATATACCGACGATAAGGTCCAATAAGAGAAGTCTGCTGAATCAAGAATCCTGAGTAAAAGTATCCTGAGACTCAGAAGAATCCCGAAGACTCAGAAAACCCTAAAGACTCAGAAGATCCTGAATATTATAGCCGTTAGATTTAGACGTGGACTAATGAGAGGAAGACAACCAAATGAAAAAAGTATCCCGAGTGTCGAGATACCGACCGGATAAGGTCCAAGAAGAGAAGTCTGGCCAATCAAGAATCTCGAGTAAAAGTATCCCGAGACTCAAGAATCTCAAGACTTAGAAAACCCCGAGACTCGTAAGAATCCCGAATATTATAGCCAAGTAGATTTAGACGTGGACTAATGGGAGAAAGACAAGTCATCTCAAGTCATGTTCATCGAGAATCGTAATGCTACCGATGATCGATAGCTCGAAAAGTGCTAGTGACTGAGGGGTCGATATCCGAAGTCGAAGAGTGAACTCGCCAAATTTGAGTGTCGATATACCCGATCGATAAGGTCCGGCCAAGAGAAGTCTGCCAATCAAGAATCTCGAGTAAAAGTATCCTAAGACTCAAGAATCTCAAGACTCGTAAAACCCAAGACTTAGAAGATCCGAAACATTATAGCCGTTAGATTTAGACGTGGACTAATGAGAGGAAGACAACCAACTGAAAAAAGTATCCCGAAAGTGTCAAGATACCGATTAGATAAGGTCCACCAAGAGAAGTGTCTTTGAATCAAGAATCTCGAGTAAAAAGTATCCCGAGACTCGTCAAAAAAAACCTGAAGACTCAGAAGATCCTGAATATTATAGCCGTTAGATTTAGACGTGGACTAATGAAAGGAAGACAACCACCCAAAAAAGTATCCCGAAAGTGTCAAGATACCCGACGATAAGGTCCACAAGAGACGCTCTGCTGAATCAAGAATCCTGAGTAAAAGTATCCTGAGACTCAGAAGAATCCTGAAAACTCAGAAAACCCTGAGACTCAGAAGAATCTGAATATTATAGCAGTTAGATTTAGACGTGGACTAATGAGAGGAAGACAAGTCATCCGAAGTCATGTTCACTGAGAATCAGAATGCTACTGATGATCAGATAACCTCGAAAGTGCTAGTGACTGGGGTCGATATCCAAGTCGAAGAGCCGAACTCGCCAGCCCGAAAGTCGAAGATACCCGACGATAAGGTCCGTGAAGAGAAGTCCATCAATCAAGAATCTCGAGTAAAAGTATCCCGAGACTCGGAAGAATCCCAAGACTCGTAAAACCTCAAGACTCGTAAGATCCCTAATATTATAGCCGTTAGATTTAGACGTGGACTAATGAGAGGAAGACAACCAGCCTGAAAAAGTATCCTGAGTGTCAAGATACCCGACGATAAGGTCCGGCCAAGAGAAGTCTCAATAATCAAGAATCCCGAGTAAAAGTATCCCGAGACTCGAGAAGAATCAAAGACTCGAAAACCCTGAGACTCAGAAGAATCCTGAATATTATAGCCGTTAGATTTAGACGTGGACTAATAGGAGAAAGACAAGTCATCTGAAGTCATGTTCATCGAGAATCGAACGCTATCATGATCGATACTTTGAAAAGCTAGTGACCGAGGGTCGATATATCCGAAGTCGTAAGAACTCAAACTCGCTTAATTTTAGTGTCAAGATACCCGATCGATAAGGTCCGCTGAAGAGAAGTCTGCTGAATCAAGAATCCTGAGTAAAAGTATCCTGAGACTCAGAAGAATCCTGAAGACTCAGAAAACCCTGAAGACTTAGAAGATCCAGAGTATTATAGCCGTTAGATTTAGACGTGGACTAATGAGAGGAAGACAACCAGCCTGAAAAAGTATCCTGAGTGTCAGTATACCTGATTAGATAAGGTCCGCTGAAGAGAAGTCTGCTGAATCAAGAATCCTGAGTAAAAGTATCCTGAGACTCAGAAGAATCCTGAAGACTCGTAAAACCTCAAGACTCGTAAGATCCCGAATATTATAGCCAGATTAGATTTAGACGTGGACTAATGAAAGGAAGACAACCACCAAAAAGTATCCCGAGTGTCGATATACCCGACGATAAGGTCCGGCAAGAGACGTCTCAATAATCAAGAATCCTGAGTAAAAGTATCCTGAGACTCAGAAGAATCATGAAGACTCAGAAAACCCTGAGACTCAGAAGAATCCTGAATATTATAGCAGTTAGATTTAGACGTGGACTAATGAGAGGAAGACAAGTCATCCGAAGTCATGTTCACTGAGAATCAGAATGCTACCGATGATCGATAACTCGAAAAGCTAGTGACTGAGGGTCGATATCCGGGTCGAAGAGTGAACTCGCCAATTCGAAAAGTCGAAGATACCGATCGATAAGGTCCGGCAAGAGAAGTCTCATTGAATCAAGAATCTCGAGTAAAAGTATCCCGAGACTCGGAAGAATCTCAAGACTCGTAAAACCCTAAAGACTCGTAAGATCCCGAATATTATAGCCGCGATTTAGACGTGGACTAATGAGAGGAAGACAACCAAATGAAAAAAGTATCCCGAAAGTGTCAAGATAATCGACGATAAGGTCCGGCAAGAGAAGTCTCACGAATCAAGAATCCTGAGTAAAAGTATCCTGAGACTCAGAAGAATCCTGAAGACTCAGAAAACCCTGAGACTCAGAAGAATCCTGAATATTATAGCCGTTAGATTTAGACGTGGACTAATGGGAGAAAGACAAGTCATCCGAAGTCATGTTCATCGAGAATCGAAATGCTACCGATGATCGATAGCTCGAAAAGCTAGTGACTGAGGGTCGATATCCGGTCAAAGAGCCAACTCGCTTAGCCTTGAGTGTCGATGATACCCGACGATAAGGTCCGGCAAGAGAAGTCTGCTGAATCAAGAATCCTGAGTAAAAGTATCCTGAGACTCAGAAGAATCCTGAAGACTCAGAAAACCTTGAAGACTTAGAAGATCCAGAATATTATAGCCGTTAGATTTAGACGTGGACTAATGAGAGGAAGACAACCAGCCTGAAAAAGTATCCTGAGTGTCAGTATACCTGATTAGATAAGGTCCGCTGAAGAGAAGTCTGCTGAATCAAGAATCCTGAGTAAAAGTATCCTGAGACTCGAGAAGAATCTCAAGTTTCGTAAAAAACCTTGAAGACTCGTAAGATCCTCGAATATTATAGCCAAGTAGATTTAGACGTGGACTAATGAAAGGAAGACAACCAACTGAAAAAAGTATCCCGAAGTGTCGAGATACCCGATCGAGATAAGGTCCGGCAAGAGACGCTCACGAATCAAGAATCCTGAGTAAAAGTATCCTGAGACTCAGAAGAATCCTGAAAACTCAGAAAACCCTGAGACTCAGAAGAATTCTGAATATTATAGCAGTTAGATTTAGACGTGGACTAATGAGAGGAAGACAAGTCATCCGAAGTCATGTTCACTGAGAATCGAATGCTACTTGATGATCGATAACCTCGAAAAGCAGTGACTGAGGGTCGATATCTCAAGTCGGAAGAGTCGAACTCGCTTAGCTTTGAAAAGGTCGAGATACCCGATCGATAAGGTCCGGCCAAGAGAAGTCCGCTGAATCAAGAATCTCGAGTAAAAGTATCCCGAGACTCGAAGAATCTCAAGACTCGAAAAACCTCAAGACTCGAAGATCCCGAATATTATAGCCAAGTAGATTTAGACGTGGACTAATGAGAGGAAGACAACCAGCCTGAAAAAGTATCCTGAGTGTCAGTATACCTGATCAGATAAGGTCCACTGAAGAGAAGTCTGCTGAATCAAGAATCCTGAGTAAAAGTATCCTGAGACTCGTAAGAATCTCAAGACTCGTAAAAACCCCAAGACTCGTAAAAATCCTCAATATTATAAATTATTAGATTTAGGCGTGGACTAATGAGAGGAAGACAACCAGCCTGAAAAAGTTGTAAAAGCTACAGAATAGTATGGATTTGAATGTGACTCCATCCAACGGTAACATTCAAATCCACACTATAAATACAAGTTCTTCCATCAAATTAAGTGTGGAAAAATGCGTGAAACACCCATCAAGCCAAATCATCTAGCATTTCCACCATAAAATACTGAGCAAGAAATACACGCATATATTCAAGAAGTGTTCTATCCTACATCTAAGCACAAATGCCATATCCTAAGCTTAGAGAGATTTTTCCCATCCTTAGCATTGAGGCTAAACAAATGTAACGGAAAATCTCACCCTAGTTGGAAACTAAACAAACCTTACCCAAATCAGTTTGATAGGTTAAGTTTGTAGGTTAGTGAGAACTCGGTAAACATCTATGCAATCCCGTGAGGGAGGGTAGGCAATCCCGTGGAGGGTGATAAGTCCCGATCTGTTGTATCGTGTTGGACTAACACGTATAACTAAGTCCAGTTGGTTAAGTTGGTGCCCCTTGTGATTGGGAAGAGTGGATGTAGGATTTGGACTCCGAACCACTATAAAATCGTGTGTTCTTTGCTGCTTTATGTTCTTACTTGGCATATGCATTTGATTATAAGCAAAACACATGGTTTAAAAAGAAACGAAAAAATTTGGAATCACCATTCCTTCACCCCTGTTTTATATGCATTACATGATTTTTCCGCATTTCATGGGTTTTTCACCGGGACCAACAAGATAAACCTGATGCAACTATCCTGAATTGCTAAACTGATGTACTAATCTGATGCGGATAAATTGATATGCTGATCTGATGCTATACTGATCTGATCAGGTGAGCTGATTAGATCAGGCGAGAAGAAATCAGAAGAGAAGTCATTAGTAGACAAGTCATCTGAAGTCATGTTCATCGAGAATCGAACGCCATCGATGATCGATAGCCGAAAAGCTTTAGTGGCTCGAGGGTCGATTGTCGAAGTCGAAGAGTCAACTCGGAATCCCGAAAGTGTCAAGATGCCCGATCGGATAAGGTCCGCCAAGAAAAGTCTGCTAAATTAAGAATCCTGAAGACTTAAAAGGATCCTGAGGACTCAGAAGACCAATGAGAGGAAGACAACAAGCCTGAAAAAGCTGCAAAAAGCTACAAAATAGTATGGATTTGAATGAGACTTCATCCAACGGTAACATTCAAATCCACACTATAAATACAAGTCCTTCCTTCATTATTTAGTGTGGAAGTGTGGAGAAATGCGTGAAACGTTCATCAAGCCAAATCATCTAGCATTTCCACCATAGAACACTGAGCAAGAAATACACGCATATATTCAAGAGAGTTCTACCCTAGATCTAAGCACAAATGTAATATCCTAAAGCTTAGAGAGATTTTCCCATCCTTAGCATTGAGGCTAAACAAATGTAAGGGAAAATCTCACCCTAGTTGGACACCAAACAATCTTTACCCAAACCGAGTGTTAGGTTAAGTTTTGTTAAGCAAGGATTGTAAGTTAGTTGGACTAGCTTACTTTCTAGGTGTGAGTGAGAACTCGTTAAACATCTAAGCAATCCCGCAAGGGAGGGTAGGCAATCCCGTGAGGGAGATAAGTCCCGTGAGAGTGAGAACTCATTAAACATCTGTATTGTGTTGGAGTAATACGTTAAACTAAGTCCAGTTGGTTAAGTTGGTGCCCCTGCTGTTAGGGAAGAGTGGATGTAGGAGTTGGACTCCGAACCACTATAAAATCGTGTGTTCTTTACTGCTTTATGTTCTTACTTGCCATATGCATTTGATTATAAGCAAAACACATCGGTTTCAAGAAAAATATGGTATCACTATTCCCTCACCCATGTTTTATATGCATTACATGATATTTTTACGCATTTCATGGGTTTTTCACGGGACCAACACAGTAGTGACCCGGAGTTTCCCTAATAATGATTGTCAATGAATGTGCAGTCATTCCTAAAAATGGTTTAAATATTATGCCGATAAACCTTTTAAGGTTACTTGAAAAAGTAGCATGTACATTACCTTTTTTATAAACATCGCCTTTATAAAATATATATCTTGCAATTTAAATTATGGGCCTTTTTGCATTCTTTATCTCAATGAATATTGATGTTTAGGTTTTCCGCTGCAAAAATGTAATACTTATGCTTGACTTTATATTTTAAAAAGAAATTTTTAAGCTCAGAATTTACGGTCACTAAGTGGCAACTCGAGTTTAGAGTGTCGAAGCCACAAGGGCCGACATTCTGGATTCAGGGCGTTATAGGTGGTATCAGAGCCCATGTTCAACTCTTCGGACAAAATAACTTGCTTTCTTTTCTTTCCAAAATTCTTTAACTAGAAACTGTAAACTATTTTCCTTAAAATTTTCTTGAAAAAGGAAATCATTTTTTTTATATGAAAATGAGAAAAATTGGTATGTGATAATTATTAAAAAGTTTTATATGAAAGTATATCAAGAATATTAAGATAATACTAAAATATGTTACTAGCGGGAAAATGTGTCTACTGCAGCAAGTCGAGCACCCTCAAGGTATGAAAGTATTTTTAAAGTCTTTGAGTTATATTTATAAAATTGTGATTTGCATTATTGTAATATTCTATGAGAAGGAAGGAAAGGAAGTAGTGTTTTGATATGATAAGGAGGAAAGTGATGTTATACTTTAATTTGATAAGTCTATGATTATGAAATGATCTTTCATGAGGCGAGACATGATTACGAAATGGTTTACCCATGATACAAGTGGAAGTTCATGAAACGAGTTTACATGAAATCACGATATGATACTATATAGACAAGGAGACACTAGAGTTTAGAATGTTATTTATCTAACGGGACTGTTGTTTTGGAGGTCACTCCATGTTTTGAGCTATATATATATAATATTCTGCAACATACTCCAAGTAAGTCTACTTTATTCTATCTGGTATTTTTACCTGTCTGTTACTCTAATGACATGTGTTACTAGTTCCCTAACTTATAAATGTTGATTGCCTTCATCGTGTCGCTGATTGAAATAGTGTGTTCCGATGTACTGTGTATTCCAAATGTATTACTGGTGCTAGTGCCTTGTTGTTAAGATATTCAGGTTCTGATTTTGAAGTTTTATCACACCTATATGATATAAACTATTATTTTATTTTAGTTCTTTTACGATGGCACCACGAGGAACACCACGTGCTACAAGAAATAGAACTCAAAACCACCACCGATTGTACCTTTACCTTAGCCAGTACGTGGGATCAATGAATTTGTCGAACAGTTTCGACGTATGAAGCCACCTCGACTTAACGGAAAAGAAGGACCCATGGGAACAGAAGAGTGGATCGCCGGACTTGAGAGGATTTACAAACATATTATTTTAACCAATGCACAAAAGGTCTCTTGTGCACAGTTTCAACTAGAAGAAGATGCTGCCCAGTGGTGGGAATCTTACGAGCGAACCCTGGATGTTGAAGGAGATCAAGCTCTAACATGGGAAGAATTCAAGCAAGCAGTAATGGAAAGGTACTTTCCACAGGCTTTATGCGATCAGAAGGAGCAGGATTTTGTCAACCTACGACAAGGTACCCTCTCAATATCAGAGTACAAGAGGACATTTAATAAGTTATCACGTTATGCGCCACATCTGGTGGGGATCGATGCCAAAAAGGCAAGAAGATTTGAACAAGGTTTGAGGCCCGAGGTAGGAGGGATTGTAGCTAGACTGAAATTGCAAAACTACAACGAGGTCTTTGATCGAGCACTCACTATCTCAATTGTCTTGGGATTGGAATTTAAGCCAACTCCAACAACACTACTAGTAAACCAGAATTCACAGCTCAACTTTTTGAGAAATCAACACTCACATGTGAAGGGAAGCAATTTTGCCATTGAAGTTAGGCCCAAGAATCAACGACTATGCCCCACATGTAATAAGGGACACAGAGGAGTATGCTGGAAGGGAAAGGGGATATGCTACAAGTGTCGTTGACCAGAAAACACAGGATTGCTGAATGCCCTGAAGAACGGGATAAACGACTACCAATGAAGAATAATCAATTCAAATAACAAATAACGAGTAACAACCAAATTATATTACCATCAAGAGGGCAACTACTTACAAGGACCACCAAAGAGGGATGTTCTAGTACAAGAACACCATGAAAAGAGCTATAATGAATGCTATTCTCGAGGAAGATGATGAAATCGATATAGAATGAGATCATGGAAGACATATTACTAGTACTCAATTTCACGTAACATATTATTTTGATTTGATACCGGAGCTTTCTATCCCCTTTTCATTCGATAACTTTATGAGAAGTTTGAGAATAAACAATAGAAACATTATGTGTAAATGTTTCTTTGAGAATTCATAATCTACTTAAGAGTAGTAGATATGGATGTGGTTATTTCCTTTTGAAAATCAAACAGGCTTTCGTAGCCACCAGACTTTTTTAGTCACTAGACTTTCGTAGTCAACAGACTTATGTAGTCAACCAGACTTTTGTAGTCAGCAGGCATTCGTAGCCACCAGACTTTTGTAGTCAACAGACTTTTGTAGTCACCAAATCAAACAGACTTTCGTAGTCAACAGACTTTTGTAGTCACCAAATCAAACAGACTTTCATAGTCACCAAATCAAACAGACTTTCGTAGTCAACAAACTTTTGAAGTAATAAGATTTTTTAAAACAAAGCAATGTAATCAACGAGACTTTCATAGTCAAGCAAACTTTTGTAGTCAACCAAGACTCATGTAGTAAAACTTCATGGAATCTACGCAAGTCTCAACAAGCAATGAAGGAAAATAATTTTTTGCAAAGTAAGCAAAATGACAAAGGGAAAGAGTAAACGAAATTTCGTGGACGAAATTCTTTTAAGGGGGCAGGGATGTAACACCCCGTCCTATAATTAATAAGAAATAAAGGGATAAGCGATTTATGAGTTTTCAATAATATTAACAACGCTCTATCTTTTCAAAATGCTTGATTTCAGGAAGACGGACGAGTATTTTGAGCTTGGAGCACTCCTAGCACATAATAAAGAATTAAATGAAGTTTAAGGTTTGGTTAATTTAACACAAATTAAAAGATAACTAATTGTTGCTATAAAATCAAGTAATCGATAAAATGCAATAGTTATTATCAGAGTCGATCCTTTTAATTAACCTAATTATATATAATCCCAAATATATGATCCATGTTTGTTAGCCCACTTTTATATGTTATAAATCCTAATATATTTTCATTATATGGTCCACTTCTTTATTGGTAAGCCCAATATATATATGTTCATAAATCCTAGAAATTATGTTACCTTCTACTTGACATATATGACAATGAGCACTCAATTTAATTATACATGATATATTTATATACAATTATTTTTACTAAAATGTGCAATGCATTCTTATATTCTTTAGAGAATTGTTAAACCCAAAAGTCTTTAGATATGAGATTATATAAGATAGCCCATTTATATATCCTTTATTAATTGGACTGATGGTACTATTAATTTAGCTAAATTGACCCATTTCATGAAAAGAAACCAACAACCCATTTTCCTTAAAACACCATGTGGATGTGTTGCTAGAAACTTGCATATTTCACCTTTTAAAAATATACATAAAATTATAATCTAGAGATACCGTACTATTGTCCAAATACATATACTATATACAATCTAATATATTACTATTTATACATACTGATATTTTGCATAATACATACAATAGGTATACAAAATTACTATTCATCCATACTTTTCCTTCTATAAAAGAAGAGTTTTGTAAAAGTAAATCATTCCATTTCTCCCTTCTTCCCTTACTGAAACTCTGCAAAATTTCTCCCTCATATTTTAGCTCCAGAATATGACCAAACAAGAAGAACACCGTCTTCATCATCAACACTTTCTACACCAAGAACACCAAAATTCTCATCCACTCAAACACTAAGCTTTACACAAATTAAAGCCTTAGTCTTACCAAAACTCACAGGCATCTTCACCATCAAGCACCCACCTCCTTCCACCCTCATCTCAGGCTCCGGAAACAGGCCGCCGGTGACCTTCGTCGTTGCATCCATCCCATACACCAAAATCATCCCCACAACACGGGTAATCTAAATTCACAAACCGATCGTTCATGAGGTGAGACATGATTACGAAATGGTTTACCCATGATATAAGTGGAAGTTCATGAAACGAGTTTACATGAAATCACGATATGATACTATATAGATAAGGAGACACTAGAGTTTAGAATGTTATTTATCTTAATGGGACTGCTGTTTTGGAGGTCACTCCATGTTTTGAGCTATATATATATATATAATATTCTGCAACTTACTCAAAGTAAGTCTGCTTTATTCTATCTGGTATTTTTACCTGTCTGTTACTCTAATGACATGTGTTACTAGTTCCCTAACTTACAAATGTTGATTGTCGTCATTGTGCCGCTGATTGCAACAGTGTGTTCCGATGTACTTTGTATTCCAAATGTATTATTGGTGCTAGTGCCTTGTTGTTAAGATATTCAGAATCTGATTTTGAAGTTTTATCACACCTATATGATATAAACTATTATTTTCTTTTAGTTCTTTTACAATGGCACCACGAGGAACACCGTGTGCTACAAGAAATAGAACTCGAAACGGCCACCGATTGTACCTGTACCTCAGCCAACACGTGGGATCAATGAATTTGTCAAACAGTTTCGACGTATGAAGCCACCTCGAGTTAACGGAAAAGAAGGACTCATGGGAACAGAAGAGTGGATCGCCGGACTTGAGAGGATTTACAAACACATGATTTTGACCAATGCAAAAAAGGTCTCTTGTGCACAGTTTCAACTGGGAGAAGATGTTGCCCAGTGGTGGGAATCTTAGAGCGAACCCTGGATGTTGAAGGAGGTCAAGCTCTAACATGGGAAGAATTCAAGCAAGTAGTAATGGAAAAGTACTTTCCACAGACTTTATGCGATCAGAAGGAGCAGGAGTTTGTCAACATACGACAAGGTACCCTCTCAGTATCAGAGTAAGAGAGGACATTTAATAAGTTATTACGTTATGCGCCACATCTGGTGGGGATCGATGCCAAAAAGGCAAGAAGATTTGAACAAGGTTTGAGGCCAGAGGTAGGAGGGATTGTAGCTGGACTGAAATTGCAAAACTACAATGAGGTCTTTGATCGAGCACTCACTGTCTCAATTGTCTTGGGATTGGAATTTAAGCCAACTCCAACAACACTACTAGTAAACCAGAATTCAGAGCTCAACTTTGAGAGAAATCAAAACTCACATGTGAAGGGAAGCAATTTTGCCATATAAGTTAGGCCCAAGAATCAATGACTATGCCCCACATGTAATAAGGGACACGGAGGAGTATGCTGGAAGGAAAAGGGGGTATGCTACAAGTGTCGTCAACCAGGACACAGGATTTCTGAATGCCCTGAAGAACGGGATAAATGACCTGTAGGTCTAGAAACGGGTTTTCGTGAGGGCAGAAGTCTAGAGGGGAGGGGTGAATAGACTTCTTAAAAACTTTTGCGTGAGATCAGTTGTGAACGCAAGTATGCCTGATCAGAGTGCGTGTGAATCAGTTTGGACTGATATCCAACTTACCGATCGCCTGAGGGCAGATCAGTTCGGTGTCTATCAGTTTAACTGATGTGCGGATGCTAAGTTCTAACCCGTGTGAAAAACCAGTTTGTCAAATCAGAATTCTGTGTTATCTGTTTTGAATCAGATGACAAAGTGTCAAACTAATCAGATCAGTTTCTTGATACAAATATGATCCAGACTCAGAATATGCATGCAATATTGAAACAAGTAGTGTGCACACTAGATTTTTATAGTGGTTCGGACAACCTGTCCTACGTCCACTCTTCCCTATCAGCAGGGGCACCAACTTAACCAACTGGACTTAGTTTAATATGTTAGTCCAACACAGTACAACAGATGTTTCAAGAGTTCTCACTCAACCAATCCAAGAAATCAGAAACTAGAAACCCTAGTCTGAAATCTTGCTAAACAAACTTAACCTAACTTTTTGGTTTGGGTATAAGATTTGTTGTGTTCCAACTGGAATTCTATCCTAGTATTTGAGTAGCCTAAAGCTAAAGGATAAGATTTCTATGCTAAGAACTTTATGGGATGAACACTTAGAATGAATCTTGATTTGTGTTCTTCGTGAGGAAATCTTGCTTGAGCTTGAGCTTGATAATAATTTCCGTAACCTTACTTATGAAGGTTGATCCCATATTTATAGACCTTGAAATCAAAGAGCAGTTGGAGAGCAATTTGAATTTCAGGCTATTTTAGGTAGAATTGCAGGCTGATGTGACGTGCACAGAGGCGGCATGGCCGAAAGCATGTATGTTTGTCCTTTCTAATCGTTTGACTCTGATCCGCCGAATCCTGCTTTGTCAGCTCTGTACATACGTGTCTTGTTCTCATTGGTTAACAAGTACACTTGTTCAGTGTTTGTTTTACCAATTAAGGTTGATATTCTTCTTGTCTGATTAACCTCGTATGTCTTGGTGAAACTTCAGTTGTCACCTGGTGTGAGCTGACCTGATCAGATAAAACTGATCAGTCTACCTGATAGAGTCTTCTGTTGCAAGTTGTCTTAGCACAACTTAGCAGACTCTTCTTCATTCTTCTGATGTAGGTCTTCTGGTCTTGTTCTTCTGGTAGTCATCTGATCTTCAGGTCTTCTGATTCTTCAGCTTCATGTCTTCACCTGATCATCTGACTATCTGACTCGTCTGATCTTCTGATCTTCTGACTTGTCTTCAAGACTTAACCTATACATATTGAGTTCCCCCTCAATATGTGACCCATTTATTACATCAGTTGTCTATATATTTCATCTGGTCATCCTATCTGATATTTAATTCATCAGTCAGCTAACAGGTCTGACTGGTCCTATTACAATCTGTTTTGGAACTTCCATCAAAACTACAAATTTCCCAACAATTTCCCCATTTTTGAGGAACCAAAACATATTATCAAAAAAATAGATAACAACATAAAATGGAAAAGACAGAAATAACACACAGTTCAGAAGACAATGAGAGTTTGTTTTAGAATCAGAAGGGTAGAGTATTTCATTAAAGATATAAACGTTTACAATTACAGAAATACCTATCAGCTGATTCTAAAGTAGTCTTCTGATATGAAATCTTCAATATCTGAACTTCTGGAGCTCTTCTGGAATATCAAACACTTTGTACATTCTCTGCATCAGAGCAGTCAGTCGTTCCTTCTCAATTATCTCTCCTTTCTTGGCAAACTCATATTACAATTTCCTGAAAGCAAGAGGATCAAGAGTCTTATTTGGTGTGAGAGGTGGCAAGAGAATCTCGAACGGGGGAGCCTCATGAATTAAGGTCATCATCTTGCCCTCTTTAATTAAGATCTCGGAGAATTATGGATATTTGGTTTCCAGCCAGCTTCTGAATTCATCATCAAATTCTCCTTGATCACTAGCAATAGGAATCTTCTCAAGAATGTATACATCACATAGCTAGTCTGCTCTAATCTTGTTCCATTCTGGTATCAGATCTTCCCGGGCAACCAAGATGTCTTTAACTGATGCAAGTAGGGCCCTTTCATTCCAGACTATATCTTCAGCAGCTTCAGCCTTCTTCCTTTGTCTTCTCACATAGCTAATGTGAAGACCCTTAGCCTCAGCTAATTTCTTCTTCTTAATAGCAGCATCTATCACTCTCTGCCTGGCTTTTTGGCTCTTCTATCTGTGTTGGGGTTAACTGTGACCTCGATCATGTCTCAGTCTGCTTCTAGGTCTGAGTCGGAATCCTGACCTGCTTGCCCTTGCCTTTCTCTCTCTTCTTGGCTTCTGCCTCAGCTGTCTCCTCTTCCTCTAGTAACTGCTTTGCTAGCTCAAGACTCTTGGCCTGATCTTCAGATTCGTACCTTTTCTGAATATTTGAAGAGAAGTCTTCTATCCTATCTACTCTAGCAACAACATCAGATAAGACAGTCTTCTGTTCAGAAATGGCCTTCCCTTGAGCTCGAATATTTTCCCCATGCTTTTTAACTGTCTGAGCAATTTTCACCAGTTCGGTGTCAGGTATAGCAACAGTTGATACAATTTCTGGCATGGCAGCAGTTGATGCAGATGGAGTCGGCACATATGTTTCAGCAGTTGGCAAAGTGCCCGTAACAATTAACTGTATCCATTTTTCTGCATTCTCTTCCCTTTCCCCCTTTTTGGTTTCATCAAAAAGGTTTGTTAGCTTGAGGTTAAGAGCTCTGAATTGATTCAACATTTCATCCTTCAGTTCCTCAACTGCTAACGGGGTAATCTGAACCATGGAAGACGAGGGTTCAGGGCCCAATAATCGGTTCAGACCATCTTCAATTGACTTCTTGGCCCTGAGAAGAGATCCCTCAAATCTATTCCACCCAACATCCGGACAAGTATCTGTCCTCTCTAGAAAAGACCAGACACTTTCCAACAGAGTTCCAATATTAGAGAGCATAGAAACCTGTAGCGACATCTTCTCTGAGATTGGATCAACTCTCTTCAGCACAGAGGCAATAATATCATCGTGCATGCTCATTATCTTGGCCATAGTCAGCATTCTCTCTACATTAACCAGAGCTTGCTGCTCTTCTCTGAACTTCCTTATCAGGTTAGTTGCCAAAGTGTTGGTCTGTATTTCAACGGTTGCCTTTACCACCTCCTGAATATTCTTCGAAAGGCGATCTAGGGTATCGACATCTAAGGCAACAACTCTGCCAGATGTTGAAGCCTCACCAGGTTGGGTCACATCTGCAGCACCCAAATCTTGTTCATCGATAGCTTGCTCATCATCATGAGCCCAGTAAGCGTCCTCCTCAACTGCAGCAATTCCAAATCTTCCGTGAATCATCCATCTGATGTCATCATCAGAGGCTAATTCAGTTGCACTGCTTACTCCAGCATTCTCCATACATCTTATCTCAAGATCAGCTCCGAGTGCTTCCATCAGAATCAAGAATTCTTCAATTCCCTTCAGACGTATGTCCCTCCATAACACAATCTCTTCAATCTTCAGCTGGAGACCTGGATAGTTAATCAGATCCGGGCAGATCTTATTCAAATAAGCTTTTACCTGTTGTTTCAGTATAAACAGGGTTGGATCCTCCATAACTGATTCAGGAGACTCCAGAACAATTCGGGTGTTGAATGGATTGTGGGAGACAGAGATAAACATGTCTTCTCTCTCTTCTTCTGCCTGCACCTCTTGATCAGGTTCCTGATCATGAAGAGTTTCCTCAGATGATTTTTCTGGAGTGGGTGTGGGAGTTTGTGGTTTACTGGCCATGGGATGTGTGATCTGTGGTCCAGGTGAGGGTGTTTTCTGGGCTGATGGTGAAGGCGATTTGGATATGGGAGTAGGTGATCTGGGTAAGTGGGTTGCCTCTCTTCCTTTAAAAAGAGAACTCAGGTGAGCAGAATCAGATGGTTCTGACTCATCCTGGGCCTCTTCCATCTATTCCTCATCTTCTCCTGTTGTCAAATCCCTGCCTGTGCTGACTGTGTGCTCAGAGCTCACAACAGTCTCTCCACCAGCTATTTCCACAGGCTGTTCTTCACCAGACTCCAAAATTTCAACATCACTATCCTCATCTTGAAGACCTTCAGATGGCATTACTTTCTTCTTCGGAAGCATTGAAGTCAGCTTCCTTTGCCTTTTCTCACTTGCCTCTTTAGCTTGCCAAGCTGGTTTTGTGGCCATCTGCTTTCTTTTCACGACCCTTTTCTGGGGCTGATCCTGTGCCTCAGATTGCACAGATGAAGCTTGTGCTTTGACCTTTTTCGATTTGGGCACATAGGGAGCAGGGTCATCATCTCGTTGGCCGGGTAACTCTTCATTCTTAAAGAGAATAACTTTGAACTTAGGCAAATAAGCCTTCCTGCCTTGTTCTGACCATCGGTAGTCAGGTATCTTGTCAGTTAGGATAAGGGACACCATATGGATGTTGCTGACCTTCTTGGATAGCACAACATGATTGTCTCATCAATCATGAATTTGTCCGTCTCCTGCAGCAATCTGTGCTTGAATAAACCTAGCCAGTTCATATCCGATGCCTTCTCAATTATAGCAGCCATCACGTTTTGTTTCTGTTGGGTCACGGCATCAGGACTGAATGTGATCCCCAGGATTACTTTTGAGACAATCTCAAAAAGTAATTTGTACTTCCTCTTCAAGAATGGTGTTTTGACATTAGTGATATTTGATCTGTTAGCTGGTCTCAGAAGTACTTGTTGAAGGTACTCTTTGTCCATCATCCCTGCCATGAACTCATCGGGAGTATTCCTTCCTGCTGGTAGGGCAAAGATCCTTTGCAAATCATCATTTGTAACATCTATTCTCGTTCCCCCAACAAACGAATAGAGTTCCTTGTTATCTGTCTCCTTTAATTTCCTCAAGAACTTCAGGGATTCCATAATAGCAACGGAGTCCAGATGTCTGTAACAAAATTGCTCCAACCCACTTTGACGAAGACAGTCCAAAATTTCCAGGGATTCTGGATCTGTTGTTTTGAAATCAACATATTTCTCATCGACGATTTCCTTTACCATTGAGGCATAGTCGTAGACTTCAGGGGTTGCTCGTGAAGTTTCCATTTCTGCAAATGCATACACAACCTAAAGTAGGTTTTTATTCAATACTAAGTGTAGTGGCAATATGTAAGATATTTACAACTTATAGATTTCAGAGGTTATGCATACATACATTATGAACAGATAAATAATATGCATATACAACTTATAACCCTTACGCATAAAATTCATGAAAGATAAACTCAAAATAGACAGATTACTAGAGAAGTGATTTGAAGATTTGGAAATAAGTTTAATCGCTGATGGAATGTTTGAATGTTGAAGATTTTCTGGATAAATTTGCGTGTGAAAATATGCGTGTGAAACTTTTAGAAATGCGAAACGTTTTTGAAAATGAGATTTAGGGTTTTAAATAGGTGGGAGGGAAAAGTTTTGAACGAATATTTTTTAGAGTACTTGAGTGTCCGTGTTTTAATCGGACGGTCAAGATTAAGCAGTTGAAAAGTAATTAAATCGTGCGGTCAAGGATTTAAAACGATAGACTTTTAGACTTAAAAACTCGCAATAAATGCATTTAATACAAAAACCCCACATCCGCATTTAATGCTTGCAGGCATGACGTCACACGGTAATGGGCACAGTAATAACTAACATAGATTAGCATAGGCTTATAGAAAGATAAATCAGAAAACTTATCTGACTGACTAATATTGTAATCAGTCAGTTACCACAATGTTCTGATCTGTTTTGCCTGATTACTGTTGACCTTACTGATTGTAGCCTAATCCTTAGTATTTCCCAACAATGTCCCACTTATCTGATCAGGTTCCTTCTGATCCTATTTGATCAGTTGAAATTCCCCCTTCAACTGTTATCCCTTTTCTGATCAGTTCCTGACTGATCCTTTCTAATCAGTTGAGGTTCCATTACTCAATTGATCCTCCTTATCTGGTCAATTTCTTAACCAACTGGTCTTGGAGACCAGTCCACCAAATATTTCTGGTGCACTTTCTCCTAAATCCAGAAGTCCTAGCTCATTACGTAGTTCTCCGAATCTAACTTCAGCTAGTGGCTTGGTTAAGATATCAGATCTCTGCTTATCAGTATGAATCTTTTCCATTCTGATATTTTTCTTTTCCACATGATCTCTTATGAAGTGATGTCTGACATCCACATACTTGCATCTTGTGTGTAAAACTGGATTCTGAGTAATTGCAATAACACTATTACTGTCACAGAATATTGGCACGTTCGTAGCTACAATGTTATAATCCCTCAGCTGTTGACTGAGCCAGAGCAGTTGGGAACAACAGCTTCCTGCAGCCATATATTCTGCTCCAGCAGTAGATGTGGCAACAGATGTCTGTTTCTTTGAGAACCCAGAGATCAGTGTACTTCCTAAGAACTGACATGTACCTGAGGTTGACTTTCTGTCAATTCTGCAACCTCCATAATCAGAATCAGAATACCCACTAAACTCTAGATTATCTTCTGATGGGTAGAATAAACCAAGGTTTACTATCCCCTTCAGATACTTAAGAATCCGCTTAGCTGCTTCCAGGTGGCTTTGCATCGGATTTTACCTGAAATCTGGCACATACACCTACTGCAAATGTTATATCTGGTCTACTGGCAGTCAGGTATAGTAGAGATCCAATGAGAGCCCTATATTCTTTCTGATTAGTTTTCTGACCATTCTCATCTGGATCCATCTTGAATCCAGTCATCATAGGAATTTTGGCTTCCTTACTGTTCTGAATTCCAAACTTAGCCAACAGATTCCTAGTGTACTTTGCCTGACAGATGAATATACCTTCTGTACTTTGTTTAACTTGAAGACCCAGAAAGTAATTCACCTGACCCATCATGGACATCTCTAACTTCCCTTGCATCAGTTTGTTAAATTTATCACATAAGCTTTTGTTGGGAGATCCGAAGATGATATCGTTCACATAGATCTGAATCATCAGAATATCTTCACCATCTTCTATTCTGAACAAAATTCTGTCTATGACCCCTTTAGTGAACCCACTGTCTACCAAGAACTGAGATAGTGTATCATACCAAGCTCGAGGAGCTTGTTTCAGGCCATAAAGAGCTTTTCTTAAGCGGTACACCTTGATGCCTTTTTCAAATCCTGGAGGTTTCGACATAAACTTCTTCTACAAGTACCCCATTTAAGAATGCACTCTTTACATCCATCTGATACACTGTAAACCCACTTTGGGCAGCATATGCCAGAAACAGCCGAATGGCTTCCAGGCGAGCAACTGGTGCAAAGGTCTCACCAGAATCAATTCCTTCTGATTGTGAATACCCCTTCGCAACAAGTCTTGCCTTATTTCTGGTGATGACATTATTCTCATCCCTCTTGTTCTTGAATACCCACTTAGTGCCTATCACATCTTGATGAGTTGGTTTGTCTACCAGTTTCCAAACTTGATTCCTCTCGAACTGCTCTAGTTCTTCTTGCATAGCTAGAATCTAGCTGGCATCTTGTAGAGCTTCTTCTATTTTGGTAGGTTCCTTCAAAGACAGATAGCAACAATACATGGCAGTTTCACCAACCTGATGTCTAGTTTGGACTCGGGCATTAAGATTGCCGATTATCTGATCAGTCGGATGGTCTTTCAACCAAGTCCTTCTTTTCTGATGTATATCAGTTTGGATATTTTCATCCTCTTTTGATATTGAGTCACTAGACGTTGGGAGAGGTACAGTAATAGGATCCACTTGGCATGGACAAGTCTCAGCTGATGTTGGAATCATCATATGCTGATGTCCCTCTCACAGAACATCAGTGTTCCCCGCAACCGATGGTTCAAATGTTAATATCTCAAATTGCATCACTTCTTCATCGACAACAGTATGCATACCTTTAGGGTCTGATTTACCTGGTGAATTATTAAGATCAAGCTTAGGGACTCAAGCTTAGGGACATACACTGTTATGTGATCTGATCCCTTTTCTTTGATACTTAACTGATCTATTTTCTGAGCATCAGGTACTGGTTGATCTGGTACTGCTTGTGTTGGGATATTTTAGTTTTGATGAATTATGCCAAAACATTATCAACTTGTGTTATTGAAGCTGATTTACAGATAACAAGTTGAGGGGGAACGAGAGAACAAATTGAGGGGGAACTCACGAAATCGATGTAGATGATCGAGATCGACGAGGTCATAGATTTAGACCGACGAGATCGATGAGTAAGATGAGTTCCGAGTTAATCGATGAGCCGAAAGCAAAAATCAAGAGAAGAAAAGCTAAGCCACCGATCAAGATCGATGACCGATGACCCGATCAAATAACTGCAATGACTGATCGATGATCGTAAGAATGCATTTAGCCGATCCGGTGATCGAAGAGCGCATAAGCCGATCGTAAAGAAACCCACCGTAAGATCGAAGAGAAGGTTGCGTGATCGTAAGAGGAGCAGATGAGAGACCGACGAGATCGACGTGATCGAGATCGAGATATGAAGATGAGCAGATGATCAAGATCGACGTGATTGAGATCGATAAAGCAAACCGATATGCTAACCTAATATGCTAACCTCGATGTACTAATATGATGCAGAGATATATCGATATGCCGACTGATATATACTTGATTCCGATCATGAGCCGACGATCAAAGTAGAAGAAATCGATATCGAAAACCGTAAATCAGATACCAGATCAAAGCGAGAAGTCATCGTAAGAGAAGTCATCCGAAGTCATGTTCATCGAGAATCGAATGCTACCGATGATCGCTTAGCTGAAAAGGTAGTGACTGAGGGTCGATTGTTCAAGACAGAATCGAACTCACCACCTCGAAAGTGTCAAGATGCCCGACGTATAAGGTCCGCCAAGAGAAGTCTGCTGAATCAAGAAACCTGAGACTCAGTATGTCACCGGACACTGAGGCTCAGAGAGACCTGAAGGCTCAGACATACCTGAAGGCTCAGATAGACCTGAAGGCTCAGATAGAATTGAAGATCCTGAGACTTAGAAGAATCAAGAATATAGCCAAGGCAATTCAAATTCGACGGCGACCAATGAGAGGAAAGACAACCAAATGAAAAGTCGCAAAGAAGTTACAGATAGTATGGATTTGAATGTGACTCCATCCAACGGTAACATTCAAATTCGCACTATAAATACAAGTTCTTCCCTCATTATCAGGTGTGGAAAAATGCGTGAAACATCCATCAAGCCAAATCATCTAAAGATTCCCACCATAGAACACACGAGAAAGAAATACACGATATATTCAAAGAGTGTTCTAGAACCCAATCTAAGCAACCCACGATGTATCCTAAGCTTAGAGAGATTTTCCCATCCTTAGCATTGAGGCTAAACAAATGTAAGGGAAAATCTCAACCTAGTTGGAAACCAAACAAACCTTACCCAAATCAGTCGGTTAAGTTTGTAGGTGAGTGTGAACTCGGTAAACATCTAGCAATCCCGAAAGGGAGGGTAGGCAATCCCGTGAGGGTGATAAGTCCCGTTTGAGTGTGAACTCGGTAAACATCTGTTGGGTGTTGGACTAACACGTTAAACTAAGTCCAGTTGGTTAAGTAGGTGCCCCTGTTGATAGGGAAGAGTGGATGTAGGAGTTGGACTCCGAACCACTATAAAATCGTGTGTTCTTTACTGCTTTATGTTCTTACTTGCCATATGCATTTGATTATAAGCAAAACACACACATCGTTCTTAAAAGCGAAAAATCGGGAATCACTCTGCCCTCACCCCTGTTTTATATGCATTGAATGAAATGTTTGCTTCCGCACGCGCAAAATTGGTTTTAATCGGGACCTCACAGCTTGTTCTGAGGCAGATTTCTCTTGTTCAGAAGATGTCTCATCAAAGACCACATGAGGTGTTTCTTCCACAACTAAGGTTCGCCTGTTGAACACCCTGAAAGCTTTGCTGGTTGAGGAATATCCTAAGAATATACCCTCATCTGACTTAGCTTCAAAGGTTTTCAACTGACTCTTCCCATTGTTGTGAATGAAGCACTTGCACCCAAAAACATGGAAGTAAAAAACACTAGGTTTTCTGCCCTTCCACAGTTCATAAGGTGTTTTGAAATGAATCTTAGTCAGAGAACATCTGTTCTGAGTATGACATGTTGTGTTGATAGCTTCTACCCAGAAACGGTTTGGAGTTGCATATTCAACCAACATTGTGTGAGTAGCTTCTATGAGTGTTCTGTTTCTCCATTATGCTATGCCATTCTGTTGTGGTGTTCTGGCGGCTGATGTTTCATGCTGTATACCAAACTTAGTGCAAAAGTCAGTTATAAAAGAGTTTAGAAATTCTGTACCTTTATCTGATCTAATTTTCACAATACTGACACCCTTTTCATTCTGTAATCTCTTGAGCAGCTCAAGTATCTTTTTTGTAGCTTCATTCTTCATATACAAGAATACAACCCAGGTAAACTTGGAATAATCATCCACGATTACCAAGGTGTATTTGCGTCCACTGATACTAGGTGGTGTAAGTGGTCCAAACAAATTCGTGTGGAGCAAATGCAGTACTCTACTGGATGCTGGTCATGGGATCCCCTTTAATGAGGCTTTAACTTGTTTTCCCTTCTGACATAGCAAAATCTGTTGAGTAGCTCGATTCTTAATAGTGCATTGATCAGTCGAGAACTCAACACTGAATCCATTGTCGCAGAATTGTGAAACCGATAACAGGTTGTGCTTCAAACCATCGACATACGAGACTCCAGTAACCTGTACATCATCATTCTCTAAGGTTCTGAATCCTCTGGTAAAACTAAAGTTATCATCACCAAAGAGTACACGTGGGCCTTCTTGTTCTGTGTATGAACAGAGGAGATGTTTGTTTCCAGTCATGTGCCTTGAGCATCCACTATCGATGTACCAGATAGTTGCCTGTACACCTCCTTTATTGGCCAAACCCACGTGAACCTGCAATCAAATCAGGGTTTAGGTACCCCTGTAGGATTGGGTCCTGAGGGGTTAGTGTTACCTTTCGGGATCCAAACAAACAGGGCACTTCTATGGTAATTGTAGGTCCCGAACGGGTTTCGTGAGGGCAGAAGTCTAGAGGGGAGGGGTGAATAGACTTCTGAAAACTTTTTCGTGCAGATCAGGTGTGATTGCAGTTTTGCCTGATCAGAGTGCAAGTGAATCAGTTTGGACTGATTGTACGGAAGCTAGTTTGTACCCGTGTGAAAAACCAGTTTTATCAAATCAGATTCTCAAGTCAGTTTTCAATCAGCGGACTAAACTGTCAAACTGATCAGATCAGTTGCTTGGTGCAGATTGATATTAACTCAGAATATGTATGCAGTTTTAAGCTTGGTTGTGTGTAATAGTGTAAAGCAGTAAAGAGCAAGTAAATGCACACAAGATTTTTATAGTGGTTCAGACAAACAGTCATACGTCCACTCTTCCCTATCACAAGGGGCACCAACTAAACCGACTTAACTGACTGGACTTAGTTTAATGTGTTAGTCCAACACCCAATAGATATTTACTGGGTTCACACTCAACCGATCCCAGAAATCAGAACTAGAAACCCTAGTCTAAAATCTAGCAAAACAAACTTAACCTAACTTTTGGGTTTGGGTAAAGATTTGTTGTTGTTCCAACTGGAAATCTATCCTAGTATTTATGTAGCCAAAAGCTAGAGGATGAGATTCCTATGCTAAGAACAATGGGATGAACACTTAGAAATATTCTTCAAATTTGTGTTCTTCGTGCGGAAATTTGCTATAGTTTGAGCTTGTTGGGAAATTTATAGTTTGAGCTTGTTTGGAAATTTAGAGTTTTGCGGAAATTTGCTATTGTTTGAGCTTGTTGGGAAATTTGCTATAGTTAGAGCTTCTTGATAATTTCTGTGTCTTCACTTTGAAGAGCAATCCCATATTTATAGACCACGAAATCAAAGAGCCGTTGGAGAGCAATTGAATTTTTGGCTATATTTGGTAGGTTTGTAGGATTTGATGTGACGTTCTTCCAATAACGGTGTGGCCGAAAGATAGTTGTCTTTTATAGCCGTTTGTCTCTGCAGCGTCGAATCCCACATTGTCAGCCCTTTTTGCGCACGTGTCGCTCTCTCGTTGGTTTCACAAGTACAACACTTCAGTGTTTGTTCTACCAACTAAAGTTTGACATTCTTTTTGTAGAAGATTCGTATAATCTGGTGTAACATTTTGGTTAACACCAGGTGTGAGCTGACCTGATCAGATAATTGATCAGTCTACCTGATAGGGTCTTCTGATGCAGATTGTCTTAGCACAATTTTGCAGACTCGGCTGATGTAGGTCTTCTGGTCTTCTGGTCTTCTTGATCTTCTGGTAGTTTTCTGATCTTCAGGTTTCTCTGAGTCTCAAAGTCTTCAGTGACATACTGAGTCTTCAGGTTTCTCTGAGTCTCAGTGTCCTCAGTGACATACTGAGTCTTCAGGTTTCTTACTGAGTCTTCAGGTTTCTCTGAGTCTCAGTGTCTTCAGTTTTCACTTGATTATCTGACTTCTTCTTGTCTTCTGACTTGTTTAGTCTTCTGATCATCTGACCTTATCTGGTCATCTGATAATTTGACCTGACCTATACATATTGAGTTCCCCCTCAATATGTGACCTATCTTTTACATCATTTATCTATACATTTCAGCTGGTCATCTTAATCTGATTATAAATCATCAGTTAGCTAACAGATCTGACTGGTCCTATTACAACCTGTTTTGGAACTTCCATCAAAACTAAATACAAATTTCCCAACAATTTCCCCCTTTTTGATGGAACCAAAACACTTAATCAGAAAAACAGATAACATAAATAGAAATGCAAATAATGTAAAACAGTGCACCCTTCAGAAGACAATGAGATGTTGTCTTAGAATCAGAGAGATAGAATATTTTATTTAGATAGGTGTGAGCATTACAGATTACATAAAATGTACCTATCATCTGATTCCAAGTTGTCTTCTTCAGGAGTACTTGAACTTTTGAAGTTCTTTGGGGATACCAAACATCTTGTACATCCTTTGCATCAGCTTGTCCAGATCTTCTCTTCTATGAATCCCTCCTTTGTCAGCAAATCCATAGTAATCATCCTTGAATTTGAGAGTATCGAGCTTGTTATCTGGACGCATAGGTGGAAGAAGTTGTTCGAAGGGAGGAGCTTCAGGTATCAGTGACATGATCTTCCCTTCCTTCATCACAATCTGGTAGAAGTCTGGGTACTTCGTTTCTAACCAGTTTCAGAATTCATCATCATTTTTAGTCTGGTCTTGATGAATCGGAATTATCTCCAAGATGTACACATCACACAACCATTCTGCTCTGATCTGATCCCATTCTGGAAGCAGATCTAGCCGGGCACAGAGGATGTCTTTAACTGGTGCCGAAAAGGCTTTCTCTTCCCAAGCAATATCCTCTGCTCCAGCTTCATTCTTTCTCTTCCTTCGGATGTATGCGATGTTTAGTCCTTTAGCCTCTGCCAACATCTGCTTCTTAATGGCAACCTCTTTTATTCTCTGTCTGGTTTGCTCTTGAATTTGTTCAGGGGACATCTGGCTTTTGGTAGAGGATAATTGCCCTTGCCTCTGAACTTCAGCAGTAGATTTCGTCATCTTGCCCTTACCTTTCTTTCTCTTCAGAGTCTGCTCAGGTTCATCTTCTTCTGCACGTTTCTTTGCAAGTTCAAGGCTCTTGGCCTGATCATCAGAATCCATCCTTTGCTGTACAGAAGAAGAGAAGTCTTCAATCTTATCCACTCTGGCAGTAACATTAGAAAGAGCAATCTTCTGCTCAGTGATCTCCTTCCTTTGATCCTTGAGCTCTTTGCTATGTTGCTCCAAAGTCTCTTTTAGTTCAAAGAACATCAAAGGGGGCAACAAGATCGAGAGATGGAGTGGCTTCGTGCAAGTCGACATCAATGGCTTCGGTAAAGACGCAATGGTTACCATCTCAGGTTCTTTTTTTTCTTTCTCTTGTCCTTCCCCCTTTTTGGTTCATCAAAAAGTTTGGACAACCTGTGATTCAGAGCATTAAACTGCCGTGTTATCTCCTCCCTGAGTTCCTCAACAAAGAAGAGGAGTGATCTCGAAAGCGGTTCGCGTATAAAAGGGGAGTAAGAAATCGCCTAAGAGCAAATTCAATGTCCTTCTCAGACGCTCAGAGAAGCCACAAAATGCTTCCAACCCATATCCATGTGATTGTCGGTCTTCTCGTGGATGCCCGCACACTTTCCAAAGAGAATTTGTGTTTCATTGAGCATGTCCGCCTAAATTTTTGAGTTTATCGATCGAGAGTGAGCTTCTCAAAGAAGAGGATTAACCAACAGCATCACATCGTAAAGGATGGCATTATGCATCTGTGTGTGCTTCTCAACCGTGAGATTCCGCTTCTCAACCGTATTCGCTTGTTCTTCTTCAAAAACGCTTCATCGATCGGGTCAGGAGAGCCGTTTCTTTCTTCTATGGCGCCTTTTACCCCATCCCGAATTTTCTCGAACTAAGATCTAGGGTATCGGAACTCAAAGATAGCGATGCAGTCGATGTTGATGCCTTGCCAAGTCGGGTCTCATCTGCAAAGACCAACTCTTGGTTCATCTAGCGCCTCCCCAAGATTTGTATGAGAAGAGGTGTTGCAGTCTCCTCCTTATTATCAGCAATTCCAAACCTATCATGAATTAACCATCTGATATCATCGTCAGAGGCCAACTCAACAGCACTATAAATCCCAGCACTCTCCAAACACTTCATCTCCAGATCTACAAAAAAGTCAGAGCCCAGAGATTTCATGAGGATCAGAAATTCCTCGATGCTCTTCAATCTGATATCTCTCCAGAACACAATCTCTTCTATCTGGTGCTGGATGCCAGGGTGTTGATCCAACTAAGGGCACAGGTCCAACAGATACTCCTTGATACGTTGCTTCATAATTCTTATAATAGGGCTTTCTGAATCAGGTGAAGCAAGCACGGTTCTGGTGTTGAAAGGATTGTGAGAGATGGACACACGTTTGTCAGATCTCTCAGGTTCTGGTATCCTTTCTGGAGATTGGGAGTGAGGTGGGGATATTTGTGGTTCACTGGCTGTAGGGTGTTGAGGTTCAGGTTCGTTTACCACTGGTTGAGGGGGTTCAGTTTCCTGAACAGGTTCAATGGTTGGGGGAGTGGGAGATTTGGGTGAAGGAGGTGGTCTGACTGGTGAGGGTGAGGGTGAGAATATTTTGTGGGGAGAGGGTGGTGGTGATAATGATTTTTGAGGAGAGGGTGATGGTGATTTGGAAATGGGTGTAGGTGATCTTTCTTTATGGAATATTTTGCTGAGAGGCAGAGAATCAGATGGTGATTCTCCCTCAGAGTGCTCCACTTCAGTTCCTTCAACAGTTCTCTCTCCTTCTCCTTTGAGCATCTGCTCGTCCCTAACTCCACTTGCAGTGTGCTCAGAACTAACTGCTATCCCCACTTCTGATTCAACCTGAATCAGCTCCTCCGTTCTGTGAACTTGCTGAGCAGGACTAGGAGCAGTCTTTAGAGGAGAAGTGACTCTCTTCTGACGTTTCTGTTGAGCATATGGTTTCTTGGCCAGGTCCTTCCTCTTCAACCTCTTCTCTGGGATGGCCGTTCCCTGCGCTTCTGATTGTATCGAAGATGCAATTGCCTTTTCTTTTCCCGTCTTTTCTCCCTTTTGTTTGGGTACATGGGGAGTAGGATCATCATCAGACTGACCAGGCAGAGACTCATTCCTGCCCAAGATGGCCTTGTGCTTTGCTTGATACACCTTCGTACTATTCTCATTCTATTCATAATTATTTGGCAGCTTGTTTGATAGAATGATTGAGATTTTGTGCATGAAAGAGCATCTGGAGGATAAGTATACTTCATTCCTCTCGTTCAGATCAAACTTCCCTGAGTCTTTCCCCAGTCTTGCCTTGAACATACCCAACCAATCCATATCAGATGCTTTCTTGATGATTTCAGTCATGACACTGATCTTATAAGAGGTGACAGCATCAAGACTGTAGGTTGAGCACAGAATCACCTTCTGCACAATCTCAAAGAGAAGACGATATTTCCTCTTCAGGTAAGGAGCTTTGACATTCAGTGTATTATCCTTATTTGCTGGCCTCAACAGCTCGGCTTCAATAAAATCCTTCTCTCCTACATCAGTTGTGTAGGTTTTTGGGTTGATGCTTCCTCGAGTGAGACCAAAGATTCTCTTAAGATCATCATTAGAGACTCGTACTTCCAATCCTCCAACGGAAGAAATCAAATCAGCATCAATATCCTCGTCCTTCTGTAGATTATACAGAAATTCTAGGGCTTCATGAGTGTGGACTATGTTCTGATGTCTAGAGCAGCATTGTTCAAGACCACACGCTCGCAGGCACTCCAGAATTTCCAACGATTCAGGATCTGAGGTGACCGAAAATACTACATATTTCTCATCAATGATATCCTTCTTCATTGATGTGAAATTGCAGAACTTTTTGCCTTGGCCCTTTCGTGCAATAAGATGTGTCATTTCTGTATGATATGAAAACTAATATTAGTTTGAGTAAACTATTTCAATAAACTTAGTCAAACCAGCAATCTAAGCATGAATTAAGCAAATAAGCATATAGATCAATGCAAATATAAATTACAAAAACACAGCAGCACGATTTGTAAACCTAATAACCACTATGAGTGAATTTATGCAGTACTTAAAAGAAAAATTACCAGATATTGATTCGTAGGTTTGAATAATCTTGAAAATAGAATCAATCGATTTTGGAAAATAATTTCTGAAGATTTTGAGAGTTTGATCTTTTTAGAAACTGAGAAGAAGAAGGAGTGGAAAGAGGTTTTCGGAGAAAGATTTGGGTTTATATTATGCGAGGGAAACCTCTTTGTACAACTTCCCATATGTACTCAAGTGTCCATGTTTTGGAAATCAATGGCTGAGATTAGTCGGTCGTAAAGTGTTTTAATCGCACGGTTGAGAAAAGAAGTTTTCTCGTATTTTGGACTCGAAAACTCGTAATAAAAAGCATTAAATACATATTCCCATGTCCGCATTTAATGTTTTGCAGTGCCTTCGTCACAAAGTTAAGAGAACAGTAGTAAAAGCCAATTTATTTAAATAAGGCATATAAGATGATCAGAAGGAGATGAATAAGAAACGTATCTGACTGATTGATATTGTAATCAATCAGTTACCACTGTGATCTGATCTGGTTGGCTTGATTATTGTTGACCTTACTGATGGTAGCCTATCCCTTAGCATTTCACAACAATATTCCACTCATCTGATCAGATTCCTGTTTGATCCAATCTGATACTTATCTGATCCACTTATCTGATCCACTTATCTAATCCTCTTCAATATTCAGCAATTTAGTACTTCAGAATATAGGATTTCAGATTTCTCGATCAGGCCATTCTGATGTTCAGCTGTTTTGAACTTCAGTCTTTTTCTATTCAGGCCACGTTTCCTAGGGATTTGTGTCATACTCCCGCCAAAGCTTTTATTTCGGGGAGTCAAAAGGTCGCTTTGATTCCCTAAATCGGCGTGATTTGATACTCCATAATAATGGTATGGATACGTCGTGATAACTCACACCGTCAACTCATCCAACCATCAGTCGCGTGTTCCTTACGTGCTGTCGATGCAAATTTCTCCTAAGGGTCTTTGAGAAAATAAATTTGCACCTATACCCCTGCTTTTCACCTATAAATAGATCTGGGGTTTTAGGCAAACAACACAACATAAACCATTCATCTTCTTTATTTAGCTATACTCCATGTTTTCCGATGAACCCTTATTTCCGGTGAAACTTTCGGTAAAAACCTTTAACCCTTCTCAAATGATTTCAGCTTCTCAAATCAACCCTGTGTGTCCCTTATTACTGCTTTCGTCGTCATCGAAGATTACACATACAATTATTGCCAAGCTTCTCTACCACCGAGGCGGCGGATCTGCTATAGCAAATGAGAAGGCACTTCTCCTAACCGTATGCACCTTGTGTGCCTATCGAGATGACGGAATTAGCATCAATAGACTTAGTCTGATACAAAACATGATTTTGGTATACGGTCTTGATCAGACAATAGCTTATCTTCGTATATCAAGCTCAATATTTTCATGCGACATTAGTGTCCAGATGGTCTTTTGACTGCATCTTTTACACTTTTGTCCCATTTAACAGCTGGAGAGCCCATTGATTTTAGGTCTAGGGGCTCCTGGCTTAGAAATCCTTCAAGGTCGCTCTCGCTCCTCACTTCGAAGCTCTGAGCGTGGCTTAGGATTATTTCAAAGCCTCTCACACCCCTTTTAGGGTTGGAGGAAAATGAGAGCATCAGGCTCTAAAATCTTTAAAGCCTCTCTCCCCCACTTTCTAGGGTTAGGCTTAGGGTTTATGGTTTATGTACTGACCTCCGAGTCCTTTTGTACTTGTAACTTGTAATGTAAATCTGACCTATGGGTCCTTATCAATGAAAAGTTCTATTATTTCATTGTTGTGTTGTTTCTACTTACTTATGCAATTTGTAGCCTTAAACTTATATGACTTGCTTGTTGAACATAGCTTAATCGACTTACAAAGTATAACCTTCCAATCTGATCAGTTCCCCCTTAATCTGATATGTCTTAAACTGATTCGTTCCTTGTCTGATCTTCTGATCAGTTCCTTGTCTGATCTTCTGATCAGTTAAGATTCCTAACTCAACTGATTCTTCTTAACCTGGTTAGTCTCTTAACCAACTGGTTCTAGAGACCAGTCCACCAAACATTTCTGGTGCACTTTCTCCGAGATCCAGAAGCCCTAGCTCATTGCATAATTCTCAGAATCTGATCTCAGCTAGTGGCATAGTTAAAATATCAGCTTTCTGTTTATCAGTATGGATCTTTTCCATTCTGATATTCTTCTTTTCAACATGATCACTTATAAAATGATGTCTGACATCCACATGCTTGCATCTTGTATGCAGAACAGGATTCTGAGTGATTGCAATAGCACTATTACTGTCATAGAATATAGCTACGTTCTTAGCTACAATGTTGTAATCCCTCAGCTGCTGACTTAGCCAGAGCAGTTGGAAACAACAGCTTCCTGCAGCCATATATTCTGCTTCAGTAGTAGATGTCGCAACTCGTGTCTGCTTCTTTGAAAACCAAGAGATCATTTTACTACCTAAAAACTGACATGTACCTGAGGTTGACTTCCTGTCAATTTTGTAACCTCCGTAATCTGAACCAGAATACCCACTAAGCCCTAGATTATCATCTGATGGGTAAAATAAACCAAGGTTTATTGTCCCCTTCAGATACTTAGGAATCCGCTTAGCTGCTTCCAGGTGGCTTTGCATTGGATTTGCCTGAAATCTGGCACATACACCTACTGCAAAAGTGATATCTGGTCTACTGGCAGTCAGGTATAGTAAAGATCCAATGAGAGCCCTATATTCTTTCTGATTAGTTTTCTGACCATCCTCATCTGGATCCATCTTGAATCCAGTCATCATAGGAATTCTGGCTTCCTTACAGTTTTGAATTCCAAACTTAGCCAATAAATTCCTAGTGTACTTCGCCTGGCAGATGAATATTCCTTCTATACTTTGCTTAACTTGTAAACCCAGAAAGTAATTCATCTGACCCATCATGGACATCTCGAACTTCCCTTGCATCAGTTTGCTGAATTTTTCACATAAACTCTTGTTGGGAGATCCGAAGATGATGTCGTCCACATAAATCTGAACCATCAGAATATCTTCTCCATCTTCTATTCTGAATAAGGTTCTGTCCACTATTCCTTTAGTGAAACCGCTGTCTATCAAGAACTGAGAGAGTGTATCATACCAAGCTCGAGGAGCTTGTTTCAGGCCATAAAGAGCTTTTCTTAAACGATACACCTGGTCGCTTTTTTCAAACCCTGGAGGTTGTTCAACATAAACTTCCTCAGCTAGTACCCCGTTTAAGAATGCATTCTTTACATCCATCTGATACAGAATAAACCCTCTGTGGGCAGCATATGCCAAAAACAGCCGAATGGCTTCTAGGCGAGCGACTGGTGCAAAGGTCTCATCATAATCAATTCCTTCTGATTGTGAATACCCCTTAGCAACAAGTCTTGCCTTATTTCTGGTTATGACATTATTCTCATCTCTCTTGTTCTTGAATACCCACTTTGTGCCAATCACATCTTGATGAGTTGGTCTGTCCACCAGTTTTCAAACATGATTCCTCTCAAACTGTTCCAGTTCTTCTTGCATGGCTAGAATCCAGCTTGCATCTTGTAGAGCTTCCTCTACTTCAGTTGGTTCCTTCAAAGACAGATATTAACAATGCATGGCACTTTCACCAATCTGATGTCTAGTTTTGAATCTATCAGATGGGTCTCCGATGATCAGATCAGTTGGATGACTGGTTATCCAGGTCCTTCTTTTCTGATTTGCATCTGTTTGGAGAACATCATCCTCTTCTGATAGTAGTTCATTACTAGTGATTGGGAGTGGTGCAGAATTATGATCCACTTGGTATGGACATGTCTCAGCTGATGTTGGACTCATCATGTGCTGATGTCTGTCCGTAGGAACTTCAGGTGTTCCCCCTGAACCAGATGGTTCAGTTGATACTGTCTCAGCTGTACCAACTTCTTCATTGACAATTGTACGTACCTTAGGGTCTGATTGACCTGGTGAATCAGCAAGATCTGGAATATACACTGTTACGTGTTCTGATTCTTTCTCCTTGATACTTAGCTGATCTATTTTCTATGCATCAGGTACCGGTTGATCTGGTACTGCTTGTTCTGAGGTAGCTTTCTCCTGTTCAGAAGATGTCTCATCAAAGACCACATGAGGTGTTTCTTCCACAACTAGGGTTCGCCTGTTGTAAGCCCTGAAGGCCTTGCTGGACGAGGAATATCCTAAGAATATACCCTCATCTGACTTGGCCTCAAAAGTCTTTAACTGACTCTTCCCATTATTGTGTATGAAACACTTGAACCCAAAAACATGGAAGTAAGAAACACGAGGTTTTCTGCCCTTCCACAGTTCATAGGGTGTTTTGTAGTGAGCCTTAGTCAGAGAACATCTGTTCTGATTGTGACATGCAGTATTGATGGCTTCTGCCCAAAACGGCTTGGTGTTGCATGTTCAAATAAACATAGTGCGAAAGCGAATTTCCTTTGAGTGTTCTGTTTCTGCGTTTCGCTACACCATTCGGTTGTATGGCGTTCTTCTTGCGGTGATGTCTCTATGTCAGATACCAAACTTAGTACAAAAATCAAGAATAAAAGAGTTCGAAATTCTCGTACCTTTATCCGATCCGATTTTCACTATATTGACACCCTTTTTTCGCTTTTGTAGTTTCTTGAGCAAAACTCGTATCTTTGTTGTTGTCTCATTCTTCTTATACAAGAATACAACCTGTAAACTTGGAATAATCATCCATGATTACCAGAGTATATTTAAATCGTTACGAGATCGACCGGTGTAATCGGTCCAAATAAATCCATATGGAGCATTGCAATAATACTTCATCGATAATGGTCCGTATTCCCTTGAATGAGGCTTTAACCTATTTTCCTTCCGATCGCGCACATGTCCGATCCTTAGAGAATACCTCATTCGAAATCCTCAACCAAAGACATCCTTGCTATCTTGTTAAGAGTTTTAAAGTTCGATGACTCATTCTTTTGTGCCAGAGCCAATCTACCGCTTTTGGAACTTTTTAACAATCGAAAATGCATTTCTTGGACAACTGTTTAATCTATTTGTGATAAATCGTGCCCTTTCCTTGAACCAGTTAACAAGATCTGTTGAGTAGCTCGATTCCTTATAGTACACTGATCACTCGAGAACTCAACACTGAATCCGTTATCGCAGAATTGTGAAACTGATAACAGGTTATGCTTTAAACCTTCGACATACGAGACTCCAAAGAACTCAGACATCATCATTCTCTAAGGTTCCGAATCCTCTGGTAAACCCAAAGTTATCATAACCAAAGAGTACACGTGGGCCTTCTTGTTCTTTGTAAGAGCTAAGGAGATGTTTGCTTCTAGTCATGTGCCTTGAGCATCCACTATTGATGTACCAGATAGTTGCTTGTACACCTCCTTTGTTGGCCAAACCCATTCTAACCTGCAATCAAATCAGGCTTTAGGTACCCCTTTAGGATTGGGTCCTGAGGGGTTAGAGGTGGTTTTAGGGATCCATACAAACAGGGCACTTCTATTGTAATCAGATAGATCAGAAGGCCTGATTTGTCTCCCATAAACATCGACATAATCATACATCTCTTCGTATGCATTCGGATTAGTATGATTATTTGTTCGAGCCTTGAGTGAATCAGAAGACTTGGGATTTTTCCTTACAAATTATCTTCTTTTAACCCAGTGGGGCTCAGGTGCAGCAGCCCTAGATTTCTGATTGTAGGGTAGGTACGACTGCTACCATTAAAAGATTCATATCTTTTTGGCATAAATGGTCTTGGCAGTTTACCTTTAGCTTGCTTGTTAGGAAGCTGACCCTGATTAGGTTTCAGATTAGATTTCCCTTTGATATATTGTCTTTTCTGATACCTATTATGCTGATCAGGTTGAGGTCTCTTCAGAAGAACTGGGTTCTTCTGTTGATTCCTCGGCTGATGCTTAATCAGTTGGGTTCCATTTCTCTTACCTTTCTGATATGGCACTTGCCTTACTTGTTCAGCAGGTCTCTTTCCCTTATCAGATACATATTTTGCTTTATGTGTATCTATATCAGAAACTCATTTGATTACACCTTTTTGAAGTGAACTAGACGGGGCTTTTGAGGATGTAGAAGGGTTTTCATACCAAATTCCCTTCTTATTAGTTGGCATTCGAAAATAGATGTTTATATCCTGAACAGTTTTTGAAGATTTCGTGAAAACCTCTATTTTCTTACGTAAACTATCCTCAGTAGATTTCAGACTCTCATGTAGTCGGAAGAGTTCATCAAACTTAGCTTGTAAGATTTTAAAATCATCAGCTTGTTGTTTATTGATTGCTAGTTGTTCCTTAATCGCTTCTCCCGATCGAAAGATTTAACTTTCGTAACTTTCGGTTCTTGATTTACCTTTCCGAAAGCGGCTTTCACCGATTTCGATTTAAATTATTCTTTCTTGACAAATTCTCCATAACAAAATGAGTATTTTTTTATCCTTAGCTTATCGTTTTCAAATTTCCCACTATTGTATAAGTGTCTCATCGTTAGAGAGGGTCATCAATCAATTCTTGCGAATATAGAGCCGCAAGTCAACCTCTCCAAAGAGTGTGCTATTTATACCGTGTGGAAACCGAAATAGCGTAAGGTTTAGAGGTTACCTCATATTGGTCTTCCTCCTTAGCCATCGAGGCATTTCATCATCGGAAGAGAATATCGATCATCATGGTCGAGAAATTATCGCGTTGCTTATCGACAAAAAGTCCTCTCTTGATGAGTAGCCAAATCCTCGGAAAAGATAAGAATCATCGATTCCTCGGTATCGGCAACCATGGCTTTCCTCTCTATAGCGTTGCTCTCTTCTTCCTCTTCTCTTCTCTTTCTCTTGGAGTCGTCCGGCAATCTCTAGCCGAATGACCTCGGTTTCGCATGATTGAAATATGTTCCACGATCCACGGAACTTCTTCGCCAGTGAGTCATTCCGCAGTAGAGATCTGCCGGTGACTTACCCGTCGATTAGAATCAAATTTCTTCTCTCAGGTCTGTTGTCTCTTCTTTCATCAGATCGATCATCTCTTTTCTTATCTTCTCTGTGATCCTTTCTGTGATCATCTCTTCGGTCATCAGATCTGGTCCTTTCTGGGGATCTGTCAGCTGGCCTCCTATCTCTTCCTCTCATTTTTTGATAATCCTCAAAAATCTGCGATACTTACCAAGTTGAATGTTAGATTTTTCAAGTTTTCTAGTTAGCAAAGCAATCTGTTCAGCTTGGCTTATAATATTTCCAACAGGTTCAGTAGACTTTGATTTGCTGCTGGCTACTTTGAATGCAACTGATTTTGATGTGGCATGTGTGGCTTCAGTAGGCGACTCGTCTTCTTCTTCTTGCCCTCTTTCGATCAGATCGAACTCATGGGCTTTAAGATCAGGAACAGGTTGCTTGGCTTCATCTTGGCAATATCTTGACAATCCTTGATTACAGTGACTTTCATATCCCACTTCTTGGTTAGAGATCTCAAGATCTTGTAATTAATGTCTTTATCTGACATTTCTCGTCCAAGTTCCCATAGCTTGTTGACTTACATGGTGATTCTTCCATCGAGCTCATTGATGGTTTCATTTGGCAGCATCTTAAGCTTCTCGAATTTCACCACCATTTTTGGTACCGCTATCTTTAATCGATCATTTCCTTCACACATCTCAGCAAGCGTATCCCACATCTGTTTGGCTGTCTTGAGATACTTTATTTTTTCTTTGGTTATCTTGTCCATGGTCTTCATGATTATATGCCTGGCTATCGTATCCAGTGTGTACAACTTTCTCTCTTCAAAGATCCATCGTATGGGACTCTTTTTCGACAAGGCTTCCAACTGCAAAATCTGGATCACCTCCAACAGCTGGGTTGTCATGATAGATGATGATGGGTCCTCGTTCAATAACTTCCATCATTCGGCCGCTTATTGATCCCAGATGGTTGCTCATGTATATCGTCCAGTCTGCATACTCATCAATGGAGAATTTAGGCAAATCATGATACATACCCGAAGTATTATCCATGCTGATCGTGAGTTTGAAAACGAATGAGTTTTGAAAATGGTTTTTCAAGATCAGTTCAAGTAACCACAAAGGTTCTTCCTCAAGAACCGACGATATTCAAAGCCGATTAGTCCAGAGAACCCTTTATACTCCGATACCACTTTTAGGTCCCGAACGGGTTTTGTGAGGGCGTAAGTCTAGAGGGAGGGGTGAATAGACTTAAAAAACTTTTTCATCTGATCGGTGTGTGATTGCAGTTTTGCCTGATCAGAGTGCAAGTGAATCAGTTTGGACTGATTGTGCGGAAGCTAGTTTGTACCAGTGTGAAAAACCAGTTTTATCAAATTAGATTCTCAAGTCAGTTTTCAATCAGCTGACTAAACTGTCAAACTGATCAGATCAGTTGCTTGGTGCAGACTGATATTAACTCAGAATATGTATGCAGGTTTAAGCTTGGTTGTGTGTAATAGTGTTAAGCAGTAAAGAGCAAGTAAATGCACACAAGATTTTTATAGTGGTTCAGACAAACAGTCCTACGTCCACTCTTCCCTATCAAAAGGGGCACCAACTAAACCGACTTAACCGACTGGACTTAGTTTAATGTGTTAGTCCAACACCCAACAGATATTTACTGAGTTCACACTCAACCGATCCCAGAAATCAGAACTAGAAACTCTAGTCTGAAATCTTGCAAAACAAACTTAACCTAACTTTTGGGTTTGGGTAAAGATTTGTTGTTGTTTCAACTGGAAATCTATCCTAGTATTTATGTAGCCAAAAGCTAGAGGATGAGATTTCTATGCTAAGAACAATGGGATGAACACTTAGAAATATTCTTCAAATTTGTGTTCTTCGTGCGAAAATTTGCTATAGTTTGAGCTTGTTGGGAAATTTAGAGTTTTGATGAAAGTTCTAAAACACATGTAATAGGACCAGTCAGACCTGTTAGCTGACTGATGTTTTTATTGCCGTTTATAAAGTACCAGTTGATAATTATTGTATAGAACAACTGATGTAGAAGATAGGTCACATATTGAGGGGGAACCTCAATATGTATAGGTCGATCCAAGATCCAAAGAACAAATTGATATCCGAAGCGGGCGTATAAAGAGAAGGACAGAAGATCAGATCGATCTGATCAAGTCAGATATTCCAGCTGAAGTCATGAAGTTCAAACTCAGAAGACTTGAAGATCAGATGACTTCCAGAAGATCAGACCAGAAGACCTACATCAGCCGAGTCTGCAAGTTGAAACTAAGACAATCGGCACCGAAGACTCTATCAGTAGATCGATCGGTTTTGATCGACGGGTCACCACCAGTGAAAATCGATGTTTCACCAAATCATACGTCGATGATCCAACAAGAAGAATGTCGTTTGGGCTTGGTAGAACAACACCGAAAAGTGCTTCATAACCAATAAGAACAAGACACGATGATCGGAGCTTCTAATTACGGATTTGGTGCCGCTTTCTCTACGGCTATAAAAGACACTATTCACGCTTTTTTCGGTCATGCCGCTCTCAAGACGCCACATCAATCCTGCAAGTCTACCAAATATAGCTTGAAATTCAAATTTCTCTCCAACCTTTTTTGATTTCGAGGTCTATAAATATGGGATTGCACTTCGAAGTGAAAAAACGGAAACTATCAAGAAGCTCAAGCTATAATCGATTTCCGCAACGAAGAACACGAACTTGAAGATTATTTTCTAAGTGTTCATCCCATAAGTTCTTAGCACAGAAATCTTTTCATCTAGCTGATAGGCTACTTAAAAACTAGAAAAGATTTCAAAGTTGGAACCCAAAAACAATCTTACCCAAACCCAAAGTTAGGTTAAGTTGTTTAGCAAGATTTCGCATCTAGGTTTCTAGTTCCGATTTCTCGATCGGCCGAGTGAGAACTCTTTAAATATCTCATGAAGGTGTCTTTGTGTTGACTAACACAAAAATCTAAGTCCAGCTTGGTTTAGTTGGTGCCCTTGTGATAGGGAAGAGTGGACGTAGGACCGGGTTTGTCCGAACCACTATAAATCTTGTGTGCTTTTACCTGCTTTGATTAACTGCTTTACACAATCGCACTCAACTTATTTAAAGATGCATACATATTCTAAGTTAAGATCAGCTAGCACCAAGCTTCTCATCTGATCAAGTTTGACACTTTAGTCAACTGGTTGAAAGACTGACTTTGGAATCTGATTTATTAAAACTGGTTTTTCACACGGGTTAAACTTTAGCTTCCGCAGACAATCGCTTAAACCGATAGATACCGAATCGATCCGCCTTTCAGCGATTAGTAAGTTAGATATCACCAAACTAATTCACTTGCACTCTGATCAGGCTAACTGCCATCACAACTGATCTGCACAAAAAGTTTCCAGAAGTCTATTCACCCCTCCCCTCTAGACTTCTGTCCTCACAAAACCCATTCGGAACCTACAAGTGGTATCGAGGCGGTGGTTCTATTGCACCAATCGGCTTTTGAGTATCATCGATTCTTGAGGAAGAATCTTTGTGGTCATTTGAACAGATCTTGAAAAACCATTTTTAAAACTCATTCGCTTTTTCCAAAATCACTCAAAGATGGATAATACCTCCGTATGTATCATGATTTGCCAAGTTCTCAATTGATGAGTATGCGATTGGGCCATATATATGTGCAACCATCTAGGTTCGATAAGCGGAATGATGGAAGTCATTGAAAGAGGACCCATCATCATATATCACGACAACCCCCATAGTTGGAGGAGATCCGGACTTTTGCCACGGAAAGTCTTGTGCGAAAAAAGCCCACCACGATGGATGCAGAGGAAAGAAAGCTTTATACTCTAGATACAATCGCCAAACATATAATCATGAAGACGATGGATAAAGTCACCAAGGAGAAGATAAAATATCTCAAAACTGCGAAAGCAATGTGGGATATTCTAGCTGAGATATGCGAAGAAATGATCGATCAAAGACAAATGACTACAAGTTTAATCGGTGAAGTTCAAAAAACTCAAGATGCTTTGCCTAACGAGACCATCAACGAAGCTCGATGGAAGGATTACTATGTCAAGAATAAGCTACGAGAACTTGGTAGAGAGATGTCGACAAAGATATCAACTACAAGATCTTAAGATCTCTCACCAAGAAATGGGACATGAAAGTCACGGTAATCAAGGATTGCCAAGACGTTTCAAAGATGAAGCCGAGTAGCTTGTTCCTAAGCCTTAAAGCTCACGAGTTTGATTTAATCAAAAGAGGACAAGCAGATGAAGACGAGGCGCCCGCTGAAGCCTCAACGTCTAAATCGGCCTATACATAAAGAACCAAAGCAGATCAAGGCCACCGAACTCGTTGGAAACATAATAAGTCAGCAAACAAATCGCTCGCTACTTACCGAAACTTGAAAAATCAAATATTCAACTTGGTAAGTATCGAAGATTCTATAAAGATTATCAACATAGCCAAGGAAGAGATAGGAGATCAGCTAACAGATCTCCAGAAAGAACCAGATCCGATGATCAAGAGATCACAGAGAAGAAAAGAAAAGAGATAACTGATCGATGAGAGAAGAGATAACCGATCCGGACAGAAGGAGTTCGACATTATCGAAAAGGAAGTCACCCGATAGATCCTACAGATTTTAATGACTCACCCGAAGAAAAGGTTCCGTGGATCATGGAGCGGTTTCAACCGTGGAGAAACCAGTCACTACAAATAAGCAGATCGCCTGCACTGACGCCAAAAGAAAGGGAAGAAAAGCGGAATGTAAGAGAGCAACGTTATAGGACGTAAAAAGCCATGGTCACGACACATCCGAATTGATGATTCCTATCCGCCTCCGAGGATTCTCGTTACTCATCCAGAGAAGATTTATGTCCGATAAGCAAAGGGTGCTGACTTCTATGAGAATGAAGATCCGATATTCTTCTTCGATGACGATGAAATCATCCGATTGCCAAGGAGGACCAATCTGGAGGTAACCTCCAAACCTTCGCTTTGTTCCGCTTTCACACCGCTATTATTAGCACACCCGAGCAATTGCTTGATGATCCGCAGCTCTACTCGAGCAATTGCTGATGATCTTTCTAATGCAAAGAGACACTTATGCTATAGTGGAAGTTTAGAATGACAAGCCAAGGATCGTAAATAATCACCTTGTTAAAGAGAACGATCTCAAGAAAGCTACCAATCGAATCAAAAACCGCCGAAGGTAACCGAGAACTTAACATTCTCGAAAAGTTAAATCTTCTCGATCGAGAAGCGGATCAAAGATCGACTAGAATCAACAAACAAAGAAGTCGATGACTTAAAAATCCTTCAAGCTAAATTTGATGAGCTATTCCGACTACATGAGAGTCTAAAATCTTCTGAGGATAGTTTGCGCAAGAAAATAGAAGTTTTCACAATATCATCTAAAACTGTTCAAGATATGAACACCTATTTTTGAACAACGACTAACAAGAAGGGACTTGGGTATGAGAACCCTTCCACATCCTCAAAAGCCCCGTTTGATTCACTTCAAAAAGGTGTAATCAAATGAGTTTCTGACAAAGATACGCTAAAAGCTAAACTTGTAACTGGTAAGGGAAAAAGACCTGTTGAGCAAGTAAGGCAGGTGCCTAATCAGAAGGGGAACAAAAATGAACCCCAACTGGTAAACATCAGCCGAGGAATCAACAGAAGAACCCAGTTCTTCTGAAGAGACCTCAACCTGATCAACATATTAGGTATCAGAAAAGACAACCTGTAAAAGGGAAGTCTAATCTGAGACCCAATCAAGGTCAGCTGCCGAATAAGCAAGCTATAGGTAAACTGCAAAAACCACCTATGCCAAAAAGATATGAATCTTTTGATGGTAGCAGTCGTACCTACCCCTATAATCAGAAACCTAGGGCTGCTGCACCTGAGCCACACTGGATGAAAACAAGACAAACAGAAAAGATAAATCCCAAGTCTTCTAAGTCACCCAAGGTTCACACTAATAATCATACTAATCGAAAAAACATAAAAAGAGACGATGATTATGTTGATAGGTATGGAGACAAATCAGCCTTCCGATCTAACCGATCTCAATAGAAGTGCCCTGCTTTGTATGGATCCCCAAAACCAACCCTAACCCTCGACCCAATCCAAAAGGGGTACCTAAAGCCCGATTTGGTTGCATAGTTCATGGGTCCGCTAACGAAGGAGGTGTGCAAGAACTATCCGGGTACATCGATAGTGGATGCTCAAGGCACATGATCGAAGCAAACATCTCCTCGGCTCTTACATAGAACAAAAGGTTCAAGGTACTCTTTTCGGTGATGATAACTTTGGTTTTACCAAAGGATTCGAACCTTAGAGAATGATGATGTACAAAGTCAATCGGAGTCTCAGATGTCGAAGGTCTAAAGCATAACCTATTATCGGTTTCACAATTTCATGACAACGGATTCAAAGGTTTGAGTTCTCGATCGATCAATGCACTATCAAAAATCGAGCCACTCAACAGATCTTGCTAATCGGTTCAAGGAAAGGGATGATCTACACAAAGAGATTGGAACAAATGCCCAAGAAATGCATGTTTAATTGTTAAGAGTTCCAAAAGTAGCAGCTGGCTCGCACAAAAGAATGAGTCATCCTAACTTTAAAACTCTTAATAAGATAGCAAGGATGTCTTTAGGGAAGGACTTCCTAATGAAGTATTTTTAAGGATCGTATATGTGTTGCATGTCGAAGGGAAAACAGTCAAAGCTTCATTCAAGGGAATTCTCGACCAAAGATCCAAAGAGAGTATTGCAAATGCCTATATGGACCTATTTGGACCCCGCCATACCACCGGCCTCACGACGAATATACTCGTAATCGTGGATGACTATTCCAAGTTTACATTCGGGTTATATTCTTACATAAGAAGAATGAGACGACAAACGAAGATACCCGAGTCGCTAAAGAGATTACAAAATGAAAAGGGTGTCGCAGTAGTAAAAATCGATCGATAAAGGTACGTAATTTTTGAACTCTTTTATTACGATTTTTGCTCTAAGTTTGGTATACAAAGATGAGACATCACCGCAAGAACGCCACAAATGTAATGGAGTAGCAGAACGGAGAAACAGAACACTCAAAGAAGCTCGCCGCACGATGTTAAATTTAACATGCAATACCAAGCCGTTTCGGCGTATTATCAACATCGTGATGCCACACTCGTAATGAGATGTCTTCGACTAAGGCTCACTACAAAACACCCTATGAACTGTGGAAGGGCGTAAAAACCTCGTGTTTTTACTTCCATGTTTTTTGGGTGTAAGTGTTTCATACACAACAATGGGAAGAGTCATTGAAGACTTTCGAGGCCAAGTCGATGAGGGTATATTCTTAGGATATTCCTCATCTAGCAAGGCTTTCAGGGTTTACAACAGACGAACCCTAGTTGTGGAAGAAACACCCCATGTAGTCTTTGATGAAACATCTTCTGAACAAGAGAAATCTGCCTCAGAACAAGAAGTACCAGATCAACCATTATCTGATGCTCAGAAAATGGATCAGCTAACGATCAAGGAAAAAGGATCGAAATCGTAATAAAGATACATTCCGCATCTAGCTGATTCACCAGTTAAACAGATCCTAAGGTACGAACAACCTGCCGATGAAGAAGTTCGCATACCGAGATAAGATCAATCGAACCATCCGGTTCAGGGGGAACAACTGAAGTTCCCATGAACAGACATCAACACATGATGAGTCCAACATCAGCTGAGACATGTTCTTATCAAGTGGATCATAACTCTGCACCACTCCCAATCGCTAGTAATGAACCTTTATCAGAAATGGATGATGTTCTCCAAACCGACGAAATCGAGCGAAGGGACTGGATAACCAGTCATCCAACTAATCTGATAATCGGAGACCTATCTGATAGAGTTAAAACTATACATCATGTAGGTCCCGAACGGGTTAAGTGAGGGCAGAAGTCTAGAGGGGAGGGGTGAATAGACTTCGAAAAACTTTTCGTCTGCAGATCGGTGTGAGCAGATGCTTTGATCAGAAAATGAAAGTGAATCATTTTCTCTCGATAACCAACTTATCAACGCCAAAGCGATCAGTTCGGTAACTATCGATTAACGATGTGCGGAAGCTTAAGTTTTACCCGTGAAAAACCGGTTTGTATAAATCGATTCCAAGTTTTATCTTTTTAATCGATGACGAAATTTCAGTCCGACGTAATGTAAGCTTGGTGCTATCTCGATCTTAACTTAGAATGTATGCGCTTTTAAGATTGTGCGATGTGAGAGCAAAAGAATCAAAGCAAAGAAAGGCACACAAGATTTATAGTGGTTCTGACAAACCAAATTCCCCACGTCCCACTCTTCCCTTTCACAAGGGGCACCAACTTAACCGACTTAACCGATCGACTTAGTTTAGTGAGTTAGTCCAACACAAGACACCAACAGATGTTTTAAGAGTTCTCACTCAACCGATCCCGTAAATCAAGATTAGAAACCCTAGATCGAATCTTGCTAAACAACTTATCCTAACTTGGGGTTTGGGTAAGATTGTTGAGGTTCCAACTATGAAATCTTTCCTCATGCATGTGCAAATTTAAAAGCTAGATGAAAAGATTTCTTGCTAAGAACTTATGGGATGAACACAATATAAAATAAGCTTGTTGTTGTGTTCTTCGTATGAAATCGACTATTGTTGAGCTTCGATTATGTTGTTTGTCCAAGCATTTCCGTGATTTCACTCAAGTGTGATCCCATATTTATAGACCTTGAGATCAAAGAGCCGCTGGAGAGCAATTTGAATCTCAGTTATATTAGGTAGACTTGCAGCAGCTTGATGACGCGGCTTCAGAACGGCATGGCCGAAAAGCGTGAATGTGTATTTTATAGCCGCTTGAGAGAGCAACATCGAATCCCGCGAGTATCGCCTGCTCATACGTGTTTCTTCCTTATTGATGGAAGCCTTGCTTTGCGTTGTTGTTCCTCCAACTAAGGTTGGTCTTCTTCTTGTTTAGATCGCAGACGTGTGATAAGATGAAACATCGCCATCTTATGAGCCGATCCGATCACCGAATCGATCGACTACCCGATAGAGTCTTCGGCGCCGCTGACTTAGCTTCAACCGGGTCGAATTCTACCGATGTAGGTCTTCCGTCCGATCTTCCGAAGTCATCCGATCTTCGAGTATTCTAAGTTTGAGCTTCATGACTTCCGCCGAAGTTATCCGACTAGATCAATTCGATCCGATCTTCCGCTCGTTTAACGCTCACCTCATTCGGATATCGCCTTTCTTCCGATTCTTCAGATTCGACCTTTACATATTGAGTTCCCCTCAATATGTGACCTATCTATTACATCGGTTTTTCTATACAATCATTATCAACCGGTCTCCTATCGCAAGAATGTAAACATCAATCACCTAACAGTGTCCGATCGGTCCTATTACATGTGTTTTTGGAACTTTCATCAAAACTATAAATTTCCCAACAATTTTTTTTGATGAAAACCAAAACACCGAGAAACCAAACAATTGATAAGTATAGAACACGCTTAAAGAGCAAAATAATCGAAGACAAAGAGATTTTGTCTTGGGATCGAAAAGATAAACTTTTCATTAGATATGTTGATTACATGTTACATCGTAAAAGTTTTGAATTTAAAAGCAAATGATCCCTAGACGCGTCTTACGAATCTTCACCTCTTGGGCTTGTATCCTTCCGCATTTCTCTTTGGTCTTGTGGAACGTTGAAAAATCTGATAGAGAGTTTCCATTTGACATCGCTTATCCGCACTTGATCGCTTATATGCGATTTGCTCAAGATGTCAAAGTAGAATCTCTCAAATGCCATCACAAATGAGCCATCCGCCTTCTTTTGAGTATATTAACAGATCATACTCTTGGCGTAGATATCTTTACATTTATAAGCTTGGCCTCATTTTCCGTGATACTTCGTAAAGTCCGATATTTATTCTCAGAACCGAGCTTGAGGAACTCATCATCCGGTGATTCTTCTTTTGGAACAAGATCAAGGACAAAGGCATCTAGAAGCCATTCACTTCGATCTTATTCCATTCCTCAAACCTCTTAGCGTCAGTGCCAAGTAGCTTTTTGGTATGATCTCGTCCGACTCTTTGCCGGTAACCGAGGTTCCGTGCGATTTTCCACTAATCCTTTCTTAGCCCTTGATTTGAACTTCGCCAACCCTTCGCTTGTGCCCGCTTTTTCTCCTTCTTTCTTTCTTCTTCACCATCCGCTTTTTGGACAATCTTACAACTAGCTCCTTATCACCAGATCCGACTAGTCAGGCTTCCGGTGACTTTCCGTCCGAGTAATCGGTCCAGATTTTGATGTCCCAAAGACCCGCAGAGCCTTTCTTGCAATTGAGCTTTTGTCCATGGGCCTTATCTTCGATGTGTCAGTTGGTTTCAGATCCTTCCCCTTTTTGGTTTGATCAAAAAAGCGATTGAGGTGGGAAGTCGAGACCCAAAGTTGATCGACAATGCCCGATGATCATTAGCAGATAAACTCAAGTTTGAGTCATAGATTCTAAACAGCTATGTAATCACTCTTTCTTGGCGCTTTCCATTGTAGCAGAGAGTGTCCAAATCATTTTGTCAAATTTCTTCTCGATAACTCGAGCCTTTTCTCGAGCGTCGAAAAGAAGATTGATTTTGATCCACTGCTTTCACTTTTGTCATCAACTCGATTTTTGTAAGCTCAGCAGATATGGTGGTCATGGATTGGGAGAACTCGATCTCGATTGCTTCGATTTGTTTGAGATCGATTTGTCTCCGATCGACGCTTAGACTCCTCAATCTCTTCTTTTTTTTCGAGATCTTTGAGACAAGATCCGATCTCCGGGTTGATCGATGGTGATTTGAGATGTAGGAATTGGATCCATCACTTGATCGAGTTCGATTGTTTTTGTGCCTCCGGTGGTTGGTCGAATCTACAGCACTGTTCCACTTTCATCTCCAGCCTCCCAGATTCTCCATTTCAAACACGTTGCTTCGAGCTTTGAGCGCGATCTCGGCTTTTCTTCTTCCAATTCCAACTTCATGTGGATCGAGCTTTCACAGATTTATCGATATGAGCTCACCGGTGATCCCACTTTGGCGAACTTCCTCATATCGAAGTCAAAATCTGCGAACTCATCCGCACCCACCCATCCGCTCAACAAGTAAAATAAGATCCGAGAAGCTTTTTAACTGAGATCTCTCCAGTGAGGATCTCCATGACTTCTTCTCGATAGCGTGGATGGGCGACCAAATGTGGATACATCTCATCAATCTCTCGCTCAATTCTTAGTCCGACCATTTTTCCAAATGATGGTCTTTGTTGATCCGATACTGGAATTATCCGTCCCGATTCTGTTGGATGAGATGTGGGAAGCTTCGGTTGTGCTTGAGTCGGCGGAAGTTATGCGATTGGTTCGACCAAGCAGTGGTTACTGCCAGAGTGGCGCTTATATCTGGTTCAGTTCATGAGCGGAACTAACTAGAGAGACATGCTCAATGACCTTTAGTCCGAGCGGTGAATCACCTTGAGGTTGAGGAGAAGGAGATTTAATGCTTTGTGCTTCTACCTCGATCGTTCTGGCGAGCCCCCGTGTTGAGAAGCTTGCTGTCGATTACGTTCTTTGTTTGCAACAGACTGATTCGGGCGCTCTTTCTTCTTCACTCATCTTCTAAAGGCTAGAGTCATGGTAGCTTGCTTTTGCTTTTGGCCTCTTCTCTCCGGCCTTCACCGGTTTCGTTTTTTTTACGTGGAGCAACCGGTGTGGATGAGGCGTGGCTTCTTTGCTCTTTCCTTTCTTGATTTTTGTTGGGTGGGCTCCTTGTCATCGTCTGCGGGCCCATATATAACCGGGTTGATGAGAGGAAGGCATTGTAGGACTTCACCCATTCTCGATTCCATTCGGGCTTGGCGCTTTGTCCTTCAATATAATCGCAACCTTGTTGAGATTGGTCGACTTCTTTTTTCGTAAAGACTCGCCGATTCATTGACTCCAAATTTTTCGTGTTCTTGGAGCAAGATGGATTTCGTGAAGCCGCGCAATTGATGTTCTCGAGCCCCATCAATTAATGCCGCCATGTCAGACATTTTTGACCGATGTGAGAGCATCCGGCTAAATGAGATTCCCATGATCGTTTTAACAGAATGTCAAACAACAATCTGCATTTCTTTTTTTGAGCATCGGGCCCCGATGAATCCGGGCTTCGATGTTTGTCCGCCTCTCTTAAGAGCTCCTCTCGATTTCTTCATCCTCATTCTCCCTCAGTAGTGTGCAGAGATTCGCCTTTTTTGTAAGCTGAACAGACGAGTGATGTCCGCATTTGTCACCGATTTCTTCTCCGTTGATCGATTTACATCAGTTCGTCTCGGTTTTTTTTAGATCCACACTCAAATTCTCGCAAGAATTGAAGTGTTTATATCGCATCACCGATTGCAAAAGGAGTAGAGCAATATTTTTCCATCCCAAATTTTCTTCGAAATTTGTTCCACCTCCATGGATTCAAGATCCTCAATGGTTTCCAAATCGAATCGAACTTATCCTCAAAGATCTTTCTTCGCCGCCCCCGCATAGTTGCACATGATCTTTCCTAGTCCATGAGTGGCCATCTACAGTGAGATAGACTCATTAAATTTGTGCATAATCAATATCAATATCATACCGCTGAAAACAAAAGGCAATGAAGCATAAATTCAAAAAAACTTTTGAAAACAATGTTTTTATCTAAAGAAAGATTCATCATTAAGTTTAAAAGAAAATATTACCGATTCAAATTTTCAGAGAAGACTTTGAACTCTAAGAAATCGCTTTTGAAACGAGAGAAAATTTGAAGTTTTTCAAAGGAAAGTAATGCAAGTTTGTGAAGCGTAAAAACTCGTAAGGTTTGATGAATCTTATATAGAGGCGAGGGTACAATAAGACAAGATTTTGAAGATCAATCGCTTTTGAAAAGATTGTACGCCCCAGATTTAAGCGGTTTTTGATCGTAGGGTCGAAAAACGACGCACACAAAAACTTTTGGATTTAAAAGCACGATCAAGTAGCAGTTAATACATGTACCCCACGTCCGCATTAAATGATTTGCAGAGTACACGTCACAAGGATAGTGGGTACAGTAAGGCAAATAATATCAGATACGATCCGATAAATAAGTAAAGAACAAGAGAAAAGAGATGCGTATCTGGTTGACTGATGTTGTAATCAGTCAATATTACTTGTCAATGTTGATTCCACTTGTTGATCTTAATCATTCTGCCTAAGCCTTAAGAAATTTCCCAACTGATCCTTTTAACTGATCTTCTCCAACAGATCCGATTTGTTGAAACTTCAGCTTAGCCGATCTTTCCTTGAGTACGCCCCGATTTCCTTTTGATTCTTCCTTGATCGCTTGAAGTTCCCTTCAACCGATATTATTTCGATATAGATCGATATATCCGATTTATTGAGTTTCAAGCTCACCGATCTCTCTCATCCGATCATGCTCAGTAAGTAATCGATTTTGGTTGACCTCATCCGATTCTTTTCATTAAGCCAATTCTTGGGATAAGTGTTACCAAAAAACTTAGTCTAGAGTAGTAGCTTCTATTCCCTAAGTAGGCGTGATTGACATGCGTAAATATCGCCTCAATCTCTCGATATGTCAATCAACCGTAAATTTATCCAATTATCAACAAGGATTTCTACACTGGCGCCTTTTGATGCAAATTTCTGATAGGCTTTTGAAATGAAAATTGCATTTGCATCCTTGCTTGGCCTCTATAAATTGGACCAATGTTTTACACAACATCACCCATTCACCATACTTATCTTCTTTGTAAGAATCATGTATCTTGGTGAACCCTTGTTTCCTGGTGAGACTTCCTAAAAACACTTTTACAACCTTTTATATGGTTTCACCTTCTCAAATCAACCCTTTGCATCCCTTTATTGTTGCTTTTCTTCATCATCTTCGATTTCACATACGATTGTCGAAAAGCTTCTCTACCACCGTATATGGGATCTCGTTGCTGTAACCGAGAAGACACTTCTCCTAACCGTGATGCACCTTTGTGTGTCTATCTCGATGACGAAACGTAACCATCGACTTAGTCTCGGTATAAAATATCGCAAAGACATGTGCCCATGAGATCCGACGACCAACTCTTTTGCACACGTGCTCCATTTAACACCGGAGAGCCCTATCTTCCTCCTTTTTAGGGCTCCAGCTTAAGAATCCTATCAATGCCATTGCCGCCTCCAGCTTTTCTTGATCTTCCATTTTTATGATGCAGGGATCTCGTTTTTAAAGCCTCTCTCACCCTTGTTAAGTGGGGGAAAATGAGAGTTTAAAATCTCTCTCCTTCACTTCCAATGGGGTTAGGGATGAAGGTTTAGGGTTATAGGTTTAGGATTTTGGTTAACATTTATGTATCGACCTCCCGTCTTCTTGTACTTGTAACTCGTAATGTAACCTCACCTTCGGTTTTTTTATCAATGAAAAGTTCTCATTATTTCATCGTTGTGTAAATTCCTCGCTTATGCGATTGTTAGCTCTTAATCTCTGAATCTTGCTTGTTGAATATCACCTAAAACGATTCACAAAGAAATACTATAACCAAATTGATTTAATCGTATAATCCTTTAAACCGAGCATTTTCCTTAAATCGATAAACCTTGAATCGATCGGTTCCTTTAAACCGATAGACTTTAAATCGATAAACTAAAACCGATCAGTTCCTTTCGATCCGTAACGCAAAGTCCGACGATTTTTGCTTATCGATCTCTTTGAGATCGCTTAAGATACCAAACTCAACTCGATTTCTCTCGATCCGTTAGTCTCTTAACCAAATAGTTCTCGAGAACATTCCATCAAACATTTTCGGTGACATTTCTCCAAGATCTAGAAGTCCTAGCTCATTGCATAAATCTCTCGAATCGATCTCAAATAGTGGCTTGGTTAGAATATCGCCTTCAGATATCAAGATGAATCTTTTCCATTCTCGATATTCTTCTTTTCAACGTGATCTCTTATGAAGTGGTGTCCGACATCCACATGCTTGCATCTTGTATGTAGAACCGATTCTCGAGTGATTGCAATAAAGACTATTATCGTCACGTAATATAGGTACGCTTTTAGCTACAATGTTGTAATCCTCACCGCCGATCGAGCCAGAGCAGCTTGGGAACAACAAATTTTCCTCGCAGCCATATATTCTCGCTTCAGCTTGTTGATGTCGCAATCGATGTCCTTTTTGAAAACCACGAGATCGGGCTTTTACTTCCTAAGAACCGGACATGTTCCCGAGGTTGATTTTTCGATCTTGCAACCTCCATAATCGAAATCGTAATACCCACTAAGCTCTAGATTATCATCCGATGGGTAGAATAAACCAAGGTTTATTGTTCCTTCAGATACTTAAGAATCCGCTTAGTCCGCTTCTTTGTGGTGGTCGATCATCGATTTGCTTGAAATCTTGCACATACACCCATCGCAAAAAGTGATATCTCGTCTGCCGGCATCAGTATAATAGAGATCCAATGAGAGCCCTATATTCTTTCTCGATTTGTTTTCGACCAAATTTCATCTCGATCCATCTTGAATCCAAATCATCATAGGAATTTTGGCTTCCTTACTATTTTGAACTCCAAACTTAGCCAATAGATTCCTAGTGTATTTTTGCTTGGCAGATGAATATCCCTTCAGACTTTGTTTAACTTGGAGACCTAGAAAGTAATTCATCCTGACCCATCATGGACATCTCGAATTTCCTCAGCATCGCTTTTGTCAATCTTTCACATAGGTTCTTGTTAGAGATCCAAGATGATGTCGCCCACGAAATCAAACCATCGTAATATCTTCTCCATCTTCTATTCTCGGTAAGGTTCTATCCATCGCCTTTAGTGAACCCACTTTCGATCAAGAATCGAGAGAGTGTATCATACCAGCTCATGAGCTCGCTTTCGTGCCATAAAGAGCTTTTCTTAAACGATACACTTGGTTGCCCTTTTCAAAGCCCGGAGGTTGTTCGACATAAACTTCCTCCGCTAGTACCCCGCTTAAGAAAGCACTTTTACGCCCATCCGATACACACAAAGAACCCTCTCAGGAAGCATAAGCGAAAAAATGAATGGCTTTCAGCGCAGCGATCGGTGCAAAGGTCTCATCGTAATCAATTCTTCGATCGACAGGAATACCCCTTAGCAACAAGTCTTGCCTTATTTCGTGATAACATTTTTCTCATCTCTTTGTTCTTGAAGATCCATTTCGTACAATTACGCTTTTGATGACCTCGTCCGCCTACTAGTTCCCATATTTCATTTCTCTCGAACTGCTCCAATCCTCCTCGCATGGCTAGAATCCAATAAGGCCTTGTAATGCTTCCTCGATTGTAGTTGGTTCCTTCATAGATGAGATAACAAGAATATATGGCACTTTCACCAACTGATGTCTAGTTTTAATTTTATCGACGGGTCTCCGATTATCGATCACTTGATGACCGGGTTATCCAGTCCTTCGCTCGATTTGCGCTTTTTTGAGAACATCGTCTGCTTCGATAAAAATCTTATTACTAGTGATTGGGAGGGTGCAGGTTATGGTCCACTTGATAAGAACAAGTCTCACCGATGTTGGAATCATCATGTGTCGATGTCTGCTCGCGAGAACTTCAGAGTTCCCCTCGAACCGGATGGTTCACATTACCGCCTCAAATTAATCAGCTTTTTTTCATCGACAAATGTTGTTCGCATCTTTAGATCCGATTGATCCGTGAATCACCTAGATCCGGAATGTAAATTGATACAGCTTTCTCGATCCTTTTTCCTTGATCGTTAGTGATCCATTTTCCAATATCGCCCGTAGATCGTACTTTTGTTCTCGAGGCAGATTTCTTGATCGTAAGATGCTTCATCAAAGGTTACATGGGGTGTTTCTTCCACAACTAGGGTTCGCTTTGTTGTAGACCCTCGAAGCTTTGCTAGATGAGGAATACCCTAGAAATATACCCTCATCGACTTGGCCTCAAAAGTCTTCAACCGGATTTTTCCCATTGTTGTGTATGAACACTTGCAGACCAAAAAACATGGAAGTAAGAAACACGAGGTTTTCTCGCCTTCTTCCATAGTTCATAGGTGTTTTGTAGTGAGCCTTAGTCAGAGACATCTGTTCGCTGTATGGCATGCAAAGGTTGATTGCTTCTCCAGCCTAAACGGTTTGGTATCGCATGTTCAAATTTAACATTGTTCGAAAGCTTTCTTTTTCGAGAGAGTTCTCGCTTTCTCCATTCACTACTCCATTCTCATAGGGCGCCCTCGCAAATGATGTTTCATGTCAGATAATTGAACTTAGAGCAAAAATCAAGAATAAAAGAGTTCGTAAATTTCGCACCTTTATCCGATCCGATTTTTACTACTACCGACACCCTTCTCATTTTGTAATCTTCTTAGCAAATGCATCTTGGTTGTCGCCTCATTCTTCTTATGTAAGAATATAACCTGTAAACTTGGAATAGTCATCCACGATTACCAGAGTGTATTTGCGCCCGCTGAGACCGACCGGTAATCGGGTCCAAACAGATCCATATGAAGAAGTCCGCAAGATCATTGATGCCGGTCCGAAATTCCTTTGAATGAAGCTTTGACTTGCTTTTCCTTCCGACATGCAAGAGATATGTCCGATCCTTTGAGAACACTTCATTCGAAGTCCTTCCACTAGAGACATCCTAGCTTATCTTATTAAGAGTTTTAAAGTTCGGATGGCTCATTCTTTTTGCCAGAGCCAATCGCTACTTTTGAACTCTTAACAATCAGCACGATTTTCTTGGACAACTGCTCCAATCACCGTAGATCGCCCTTTTCTTGAACCAAGAAGCAAAATCTATTGAATGACTCGATTCTTGATAGTGCATTGATCACCGAGAACTCAACACCAATCCGTTGTCGCAGAAATTGTGAAAACCGATAATAGGTTGTGCTTCGTGACCTTCGACATACGAGACTCCAGCCATTTGTACATCATCATTCTCTAAGTTCAACCCTTTGGTATAACCAAAGTTATCATCACCAAGAGTACACGCGCCCTTCGCTCTATGTAGGAACCGAGGAGATGTTTGCTTCAAATATGTGCCTTGAGCATCCACTATCGATGTACCGTGATAGTTGCTTGACACCTCCTTTGTTGGCCGACCCCACGCCAACCTCGCAATCGATCGTTTTAGGTACCCCTTTTCTGGATTGGGTCCCGAGGGGTTAGGTTTGATTTGGGGATCCATACAAACAGAAAGCACTTCTATTGTGATCACGATCGTAAGGCCCGATTTGTCTCCCATACTGCCAACATAATCATACTTATCCTCATATGCTTTCTCGATTTGTATGATTACTTGTGTGAACCTTTGATGACTTAGAAGACTTATGATTTAACTTTTCGGTTTGTCTTCTTTTTATCCAAAGGTGGTTCAAAAAGTTGTTCTAAATTTCTCGACTATAGGGGTAGGTACGATCGCTACCATCAAAAGATTCATATCCTTTTCGCATAGATGGTTTTCGCAGCTTTATTCGAAGCATGCTTATTAGGCAAATGACCTTGATCGGGGTCTCAGATTAGACTTCCTTTATAGGTTGTCTTTTTCGATTCTCGACCATTGATCGTTTGAGGTCTCTTCGTAAGAACCGGGTTCTTCCGCTGATTCCTCACCGATGCTTTTTACCAAATAGGTCCATTTCGTCCTTTCTCGTTAGGCACTTGCCTTTACCGCTTCAACCGGGTCTTACCCCTATTAGATACAAGTTTAGCTTTTGGTGTATCTTTTTTCGAAATTGGCCCGATTACACCTTTCGAGATGAATCATCGGGGCTTTTGAGGATGTGGAGGGTTTCATAGCCAAGTCCCTCCTTATCAATCTTTATTCTCAAAATAGGCGCTCATGTCTTTAACGGTTTGAGATGATTTTGAAAAACATCTATTTTCTTACGCAGATTATCCTCGAGGATTTCGTGACTTTCATGCATTCTAATAGCTCATCGAATTTTGCTTGCAAGATTTTGAAGTCATCACCTTGTCTTCGTTAATTTCCATCCGATTTTGATCTGCTTCGATCGTAAGCTTTAACTTCGAGAATTTTAAATTCCTCGCCATCTTCGAAAGGGCTTCAAATGATCTAAGTTCGTAGGCTTTTCCGAGATCATTTTCTTCAAAGAAGTCGATTATTTCGTCCTCACCTTATCATTCTCAAATTTCCACAATAGCATAAGTTTTACCCGCATTGAGAGATCTTCAAGCAATTGCCGAGTAGAGCCGCAGTCAATCTCCCAAAGAAAAGCTAATGATAAAGGTAGAAGTTTAACGAAGGAGGGTTTGAGGTTACCTCGACTGTCCTCCCCGCCATCAGCAGAGTTCATCATCGTCTCGACGAAATATCGATCTTCATTTTCATAGAAGTCGACAGATCACGATCCGAAGTAAGTCTTCTAGAGGAGTATCCGAGTCCCTGAGGGCGATAGAATCGCTTAATTGTCGACGACGCAAAACCATGGCTCTTCTCTCTAAAAGCGCTCTCTTTTTGTTCCTCTTTTCCTTCTCTCTCGGCCGTCCGGGGCAACAGGCTATAGTGACCCTTCATGCTTGAAGCACGCCCTTGATCCACTGCCTTTCCTTCCGTGAATCACTCCGTCTCAGATGACCTATCGTGATTTCCTTCGATAGTAGTCCGAGTTTCTTCTATCCGACATTATCTCTTCCTTCCTTCGTCCGGACTATCTTTTCCCTTTCATCTCGCGGATCCCTCCGATCATCGATCTAGTTCTTTCCGGAGATCTATCATTCCGATCTCCTATCTCGCCCCTGGCTATGTTGATAGTCCTTATAAAATCTTCGATACTTACCAAGTTGTATATCCGACTTCAAGCTTCCCGGTAAGCAACGCGACCGCTCGGGCCGACTTAATATATTTCCAACGGGTTCATCGGGCTTTTGTTCTCGCCATCGTTGCCTTTTGAAAGAATCGATTTTGAAGTCGAGGTTTCAAAGGGACCTCGCCTTCATCACCTTGACCTCTTTCAATCAGTCGAACTCGTGAGCTTTAAGACTCAAGAACAAGCTACTAGGTTTCATTCTTGAAATGTCCCGCAATCTTTGATTACCGTGGACCTTCATGTCCCACTTCTCAAAGTGAGAGACCTTAGGATCTTATAGTTGATATCTTTATCGACATCTCTACCAAGTTCTCGGGCTTGTTTATAGACATTGTAATTCTTCCATCGAGTTCGCTGATGGTTTCATGGCAAAGATCTTCTCGAACTTCACCAGCCGCTTGAAGACTACCGCCCTTTTATCCGCTCATTTCCTCGCAGATTCAAAGAGAGTATCCCACATTGCTTTCGCAGATTTGAGATACTTAATCTTTTCTTTGGTGACCTTATCCATTGTCTTCATGATGATATGTCTTGCAATGGTGTCCAGAGTATGCGCTTTTTCTTCCGGTCCATCGTATCGGGCTTTTTCGCACAAGACTTCCCGCGGGAAAGTCCGATCTCCTCCGATCGCAGGATTGTCGAGTAAATGATGATGGGTCCTCTCTCGATGACTTCCATCATTCCGCCAATCGACGAGCCTAGATGGTTGGACATATATATGGCCTAACTGCAGATACTCATCAATTGAGAACTTCGGCAGATCATGATACATACCGGACGTGTTATCCATGCCGAAAGATTTTGGAAAATGAATGAGTTTTTAAAAACGGTTTTTTCAAGATCGGGCCTCACTTGACCACAATGACACGTAGTCAAGGGTCGGAAGAACCAACCGCCTCGATACCACTTGTAGGTCCCGAATCGGTTAAGGAGGGCGTAAGTCTGTGGGGCGGGTGAATAGATCAAAAAACTTTTTCGCAGATCGTGTGAGAGCAGATAGCCCGATCAGAGTGCGAGTGAATCGCTTTTTCTGATAACCAACTTATCAACGCCGTAAAAGCGATCACCGTAACTATCGATTAACTCGACAAAAGAAGCTTAAGTTTTACCCGTGAAAAACCAGTTTGATAAATCAGATTCCAAGTTTTATCTTTTTAATCGATGACGAAAATTTCAAACCGATCGATCGTAAGCTTGGTGCTATCCGATCTTAACTTAGAATGTATGCGCTTTTAAGATTGTGCGATGAGAGCGCTTAATCAAAAAGAAAGAAGGCACACAAGATTTATAGTGGTTCGACAAACCAAAATTCCTACGCCCACTCTTCCCTTTCACAAGGGGGCACCAACTTAACCGACTTTAACCGAATCGATTTAGTTTAGTGTTAGTCCAACACAAAGACACCAACAGATGTTTTAAGAGTTCTCACTAAACCGATCCCGTAAATCAAGATTAGAAACCCTAGATCGAATCTTGCTAAACAACTTATCCTAACTTGGGGTTCGGGGTAAGATTGTTGAGGTTCCAACTATGAAATCTTTCCTTGTGTACAAGCAAATTAAAAAGCTAGATGAAAAGATTTCTTGCTAAGAACTTATGGGATGAACACAATATAAAAATAAGCTTGTTGTTGTGTTCTTCGTATGGAAATCACTATAGTTTGAGCTTCGTGATTATGTTGTTTGTCCAAGCATTTCCGTTTTCACTCAAGTGTGATCCCATATTTATAGACCTTGAGATCAAAGAGCTCGCTGGAGAGCAATTTGAATCTCAAAGCTATTTTAGGTAGACTTGCAGCTTGATGACGCGGCTTCAGAACGCATGGCCGAAAAGCGTGAATGTGTATTTTATAGCCGCTTGAGAGAGAGCAACATCGAATCCCGCGAGTATCGCCTGCTCATACGTGTTTTCTTCCTTATCGATGGAAGCCTTGCTTTTGCAAAGGTTGTTCCTCCAACTAAGGTTGGTCTTCTTCTTGTTTAGATCGCAGACGATGATAAGATGAAACATCGGGCATCTTATGAGCCGATCCGATCACCGAACCGATCACCACCGATAGAGTCTTCCGCGCCGACTGACTTAGCTTCAACCGGCCGACTCAAATATGTAGGTCTTCCGTCCGATCTTCGAAGTCATCCGATCTTCTAAAGATTCTAAGTTTGAGCTTCATGACTTCCGAAGATCCGACTAGATCGCCTCGATCCGATCTTCCGCTCGTTTAACGCTCGCCTCATTTGATATCGCCTTTTCTTCGATTCTTCAGATTCGACCTTTACATATTGAGTTCCCAATATGTGACCTATCTATTACATCAGCTTTTTCTATACAATCATTATCAACCGGCCTCCCTATCGCAAGATGTAAACATCACTACCTAA